>CM064507.1:5805284-6191338 GCA_032716605.1 Paralithodes platypus | reverse complement strand
GACCAACGCACTAATGCCTTGAGGACTGACCTCACCAAAACGGTTCGAGATCGACACAAGATTACGGGGTCTGCAGAGCGACGATGCGCACACACCATGACAGCTCCCCCCTCATACCTACACCCAACTCTGTCGAAAATGTACAAATTTATCTTGAAGGGGGGTCTATATATTTTTTGTTTTTAAGTTTGATGGAGGTCTAGTGAGGAAACTAAGAAAACTAGGAAGGAATGACCAAACAAACGGTCCGTTTCCCCTTAAGGGGGAGATGGCGCGTAATATTTGCTCATTTTATATATTTGTTTATGATTATATTTACGTAGTTTCATCCCTAGACCTCCATCAAGCATATAAAGCAACCCCCAACACCCTCCTTCCAAGATCAATTTGCTACATTATGCGATAGAAAAATATCCTGGCGACGAAGGCCGGTGTCCTCAAAAAGCTACGAGGATCGCCTATCGCTAGACCAGGAAAAAACTCGCACGCCTAAATGAACATGGAAGTCTTAATATTGACAACGAAAATGGGGTGAAATGTCTTAAAATCGCCAAGACTAATGCCGCCCCGAACGTCATAAAATATAAAAAACTAAGGGGGTTAACCATGGAGGAAGAAAGGGGACCCCAGAAAAGAAAAACGACCCATCTCCCCTTAATTCGGAGATTGGCAATGGTCCGGCTTCGCTGGAGACATTTTTATATCAAATTAATGCCGTGACAAATTTGTAGCCTTGCTCTCAAACGACAAAAAATATATATGTTGCGCCTCGCTTACCGCCTCACCTTGAAAATATGGAAACCTGGATGGGGTTTTTAAAACGTCTTTAAACAGTAGGCTGAACGGGAGGCCGAACGGATACAAGCGTAAAGAGAGAGGGAGAAGAAAGAGACAAAAACACCAAAAAAACGAGGAGAGAGCGGATAGAAAGATGAAAACAAAAAACAGCGAGGGTCTGGGCTCAATGTGTTGCGTTACGGCTTACTTAAAATTGAGCCCAAATCGACATGTTTTTTTGTTTTCTCTTTCTATTCATCCTCTACTATTTTTTGTTTGTTTCTATTTCTCTCCCTCTCTCTTTGCCTTGCACCGTTCGGCCCCGTTCAGCCTACTGTTTTAAGACTTTCCCCCCCCAGGTTTCAATATTTTCCTGGTGAGCGGTAGCGAGCCAACATATATATATTTTTGTTTTGAGAGCAAGCTAAATTTGTACATTTTTCGATAGAAAAATTTCTCCGGCGAAGCCGGATTTCTCCATATAATGCTGGTTCGCTATCGCTTGCCAGGAAGATATCGATACTTGGATAGGGATAAACGTCTTAAAGCAGTTGGCTGAATGGGGCTGAATGGATACAAACCAGAGAAAGAGAGAAAAGGAGAGAAAGACAAAAAAAAACAGGTGAACCCCCCACGAGAGATGCATAGAAAAAAGGGTTGACAGGTTCACTATAGACCTAATCATTTTTTTTTACCCACCTCGCCGAAGGTGCTCTTTGGCCTCGGCAGGTGTGTCTTGAGCATTCCGCGACGTCGCAAGGCCCTTCGCATGTCTCATGCGGATCATACCCCTGACGAGTTTACTCTCGGCGAGTACTCGTGCGCACGTCGACGACTAATCGACGAGGAAATCGCCGATGACTCCTGTGCATCGTCGATGTTCTCAGAACATCTGAGAGCATTGGCGAGCCGCCGTGCAGCGTTGCAAAGTTTTTTTTGTGCGAAGTGTCTCGCCGATGACGCCGATATCCTCCGAGGGCCTCGCAGATCCCACTGCGATGTTCGACGATGCTTGCAAGGGCTATGAAACCGTCATTCCTCGTCCAAAATTTTGAAGAATCATAAAATTTGCGAGGGCCCTTGCGAGGCCTTGCGAGTCAAAAGATTATCATGCGAGGGTTTAAGATTTTGTTGCGACATGTCACGAATGTGCCAATTTATTGGTGTCGGCGATGAAAATCGTGAGAAGTCGCATCAGTGGGAAAGTGGCATTAGGATATCTCTTCAGAATGGAACGTAAGATATATGAAATGCTAACTGTTCCTTGAACCCCCCCCCCACCCCTTTCTCTCTCTTTATATATATATATATATATATATATATATATATATATATATATATAAACATACATACATACCACTGGTATGCCTACCATGGATAGAAATGTTTAGTGTAGAATATACATTTATTCCTACAGGATAAAAGTTATATAGACATGACTATAATATATTATAAACGAAGTTGGTGTAATTGGTTCCTGAAACAGTAATTTGTGCAGAACCATAGGAATCGTGAGTTAATGAAATACAAATACTGGTACTGGAATATAAAGAGCAACATGCATACTAATATACATGTACTGATACCTAAGATCTATAAAGTGTTGAGTCATCTATATACAATAGAAGTTTAGTTAACTTGGGTATTTACACAGTAAATTTGAGAGTGGGCAGAATGACAATAGGAAACTATAGGACACTTCGGTCAGTATACTTGTACTGGCCCCGTTGTCTCCCATCCCTTCTGCGGTGTGCGCTAAGTTCTACGCTACACGTTCATTATGTGTTAGGTAGCTGATTCATCTGATTCATTCGTCATTCGCCACGTTTAAATGTTGATTACACTGTTAAAACTTAGGGATCAGTGCATGATAACTGAATAATTTGTCCACATGTCCCATTCCAAGATATTTTACCCTTAATCCGGCAAGTGCTGAAACACTAATAAGAGTTTTACCGCTGCACTGCAGAACCCCTTATATAATCCCGGTTTTTGAACGCGTACCAAAACCGCGGTCTTACAGCCAGGCGGCTACAAATTGGTGCGAGTGTAGTATGAATTGGCACCTCTCGATACCACCACCCCACACGCTCGGCCCGCACACAGGCAAGTGGTACACACGCACGCACGTACACACGCAATGGAGCCTACACCACCCTCACGCTCTCGCCCTGATGACACAACCAGCCCTCCTTCTGGTGGTGTCAGCGGTCATGGAAGGCAGAGAATGGCTGCCAAAGACCCTAGCTACCATTACTACGGCACGAGTAGGTCCGAGGACGAGGAACCTGCACGTAAAGCACGTAAAACACGTGCAAGCAAAGGCAGTGCACATTGTCATTGTCTTTCTGGGACACTGCCACCACCACCCAGGCAACTGCTACCACCACTACCACCACTTTTACCACTACCACCGACGCAGTAGGCCACCCTTGGGCTGCAGGACCTGCGGGGGCCACTGGGAAGACAGGGAAGGGCATGGGTTAAAAAACTTTTACCTCTGCCACTACCACCTTGCCACCACCACCACCACCACCACCAGCCGCCCCTGCCGGCCCTTCTGCCCCTGCCACTGCCTCTGCCCCTGGCCCTGCCAAAGGGAAGAAAGGGACGAAGGGCAAGGCGACAATGGCTTCAGGGACAACAATAATTGCACATACAGCTGGCTGACCTTGGCTTGCCAGTGACTCGCGACTCACAGACACAACTTCCATCCCTCCCTCCCTCCCACCCGCCAACCACACCTCTCCCATAACCTCCGTTCCCGCCATTAAACTTTCATAATTCGCTTACATGTCGCATATTTGGTCTATATCCGGCATATTCCTTGGTATATGGGTGGCCTACATACGTACACATATTTTATATATAGCATGACAGTGCTGAAAATACGATATATACGTGATATTACAGCTAACAGACCCTGTACAAATTGGCAACTCTCGATACCACCCCGCCACACGCAAAACCCGCACTCACTCAAGCGGTACACAAGCACTTGTCTCCCGCATAAACTCTTTCACCTCAGTTCCCGCCTCTAAACTCTCTCATAATTCGCTTCTATGTCGCATATTTGGTCTATATGCGGCATATTCCTTGGTATATGGGTGGCCTACATACGTACACATACGTATTATATACACATACTTTACATAGCATAAAAGTGCTCAAAATAGGATACATATGCGAGATTACACCCTAACCCTCCGTCTCCTCCCTCTCATCCTACACTCTGGGCGCGCGAATATTCACCCGGGAAATCTTGCCGCGCGATGACAATCTGGCCGCGCGATGCCATTCGCTCCACTTTCTTCAACTACGGACCGCCCCCCCCCCCCCCCCCACCCCCCTAGAAATTTGTTGTGGGGTCAAATATATATGGCTCGATGCGCGCGAACATTCCCTACACGTTCATGTACTTTTCATCGATATTTGCAAGGGTCGCCCAAACTGTCATACATCCACACAGGGGTGCCTGTATACAATAGAGGGTACGCAGCGGAGAGGTTAACAGGCTTGCAATGCTCAGTATGCTTCACTTGTATTCTTGTGTACTTCAAGTGCAGTCATAGCAAACGACATATTTACATGAACACTACAGTATTTCCGCCTTCGACAATTTGTTAGGTTATTTATTTGCCTCTGTTTGCATGTATATGTAAAACTGGGTGGAATTAATTAGGGGACTTGATTCGTATCAAACTTTAGTCAAAAGAAGTGGATTTTAGTGGATTTCACAAAGTGAATTACACTGTGGTAGTGGGTACATCAGTTAATGAGTACTGGCTGTGAGGTGTTATAGCCACTAGATATCTATCTATCTATCTATCTATTGCCTGACACTGTGATCCCCGAAGGGGTGACCGCGAACGAAATGCCCCAAATCACCTCTCTCCCCAGTCAGTCGACGCCTCTCCTCCATCCAGCACCGCCTTCACTCATATACTTCTTCACTACATCCTTCCACCTCTCTCTCGGTTTACATCTCCCTCTTTGGCCTTCCACCTTGCTCGCGTACACCCTCTTAGTCATTCTCTCGCTTCCCATACGTTCCATATGGCCGAACTATCTGAAGATGTTCCTTTTCACACTTTCCAGCACATCTACATCTACACCATACCTCTCGCTTACTTCCTCATTTGTCTGTCTATCCCTCTATGTAACTCTGCATGCACTTCTCAAGTAAGTGTTACGACTGGGGTTCAAATATATCAGGGCTCTTATTCATTGGACTAGTAATGGCATAAATGTTACAACGGAAAGCGCTAGCTCCAACCTCTGATGTATATTCCCAGTGAACGAAGAACACAAATACTCTACAGAGATCTATATGCAATAATAGGCTATCAAACTCTCAATAAATGTGCGTCTACTCTAGGCTTAATGTTATGTGAAAACAGCCTATTACTACCTATAACCGAAGGTGCTTGGTTATGGTATGCAAAGTAAGGTGGTAAGAGAAGTTACAGCTTACGTTACTTTAATCAATAAATGTCAGGCACTCCTGCATGAAAGAAAGTGCACTAAAGTCCTTCAATACTAACAAGGAATCTTCTTTAAATGTTAGATGCTATAAAGATGCTCGTATCGGAAATGGAACCCAAAAAGGCAGGCAGCGGAACAATGCTCTTGCAGGCTATGCACACAAAAAGGCAGAATATATATAATGCCGACGGAGCCAAGAATATCCTAAACACAACAATAATAATAATCGCCACGACAATGCAGTATTCCTATCAACAAAAAGACCTAAGTCGTTTGTGTCTCAATACATCAAACTAGGCTGCGAAATGCTTGTGTAATCATAAACGGGTATGCATAAAAAGAGTAATTAGGTTAATATACTTAATGTCTACTATGACTGATAAAGTCTAGCTAGAGTCAATGATACGAGATACTGGTGCGCATGGCATGCCGCATAGCCTAGTGCAAATCTCAAGTCTGTGCGTCAAATATTACGTTATAGGGAAGGGTAGCTCTCTTGAGAAACCTTAATACCGAAGTATTAAGCGTTCTTCTGGCGTACCTCAAAGACAAACAATCGAGACTAGAACAGTGCAGAATGGTATAGGCAAAAAGCCCTCATTCGTGCATGCTCTACTCTCAATGGCACACAGACTAGAATTTACTCAATCAACTCCAGTTCTCAGGTATGTCGTGCAGCTTTTAACTAAAGCCAGCACTCATAGGAAACAATACCTTATAATATCAGACTCCTAGTCTAGCATTATCTAATCCAGCAGAAAACTAATAATTAAAGGATGCAGTACTTAAACAATATAAATGCCAACCAATGCTTCGTGATCCACTTATCTTATCAACTAACATACATGGGTTATATCAGACCTTAACGCACAATACAACTGGCCAGCATGAAGCTGATTTTGCAGAGTTAACCAGAGGGGGTATAATATTAATAAAAGGTGGTGAAAGATATGGAAAATGAGAGAGATAGGCAGAGGAAAAGATTCTCAGGTGCGAGCGGGGTACAGGTAGCAAAGGAAAAAGATGGGTGCGTTCTAGAAACCAGATCTGAGGGAGAGAGTGGCGAGGAACTGTATATATACTCGCACTAGCTCGAGCCGCGTGGGAAAACAGCGGTTACAAGTCATCTAACCACTAGCAAAGCTTACAGCATGCTAAGGGCCTCTCTCCACCAACCCCCGCGAGGCAGCCAGCTGTGACGTCATCGAGCGGGACAAAAAACACTGCGCGCCCCCCTCTCACTCTGTTCTACTCCTCTCTCTCTCCCAGATCCTATCATTACTAGTTAATGATAAAATATATACTTTACAATTAATATATAAAGCCTTGACATGGGCGAAAACAAAGAGCCTTTCTGGACTGCCCATGACACGAGCTTTCATATGAAATAAAGCACACTCTAATACATAAACTGTAGCCCCATCCACTGCCCTGGCGATCCTAGCGAGTCACTATAGGACAAGCCATGCGGTTCTAACGGAGTGGTTAACGTCACACCCCCCCCAAGATTTTTCTCAGAGGCCCAAAGGCTCACAAAAATCTGATGGTTAGAACCCATGCTATATCTCCGCTTCCTATCACCCAGCGGCAGTAAAATATCTGGCACAGTTCTTCAACAAAACATTTTTCAAAATTATAACCCTCCCCAACACCATAGGTTAAATTATATGTAGTTATGCTCTTCAAGAGCGAGCTTCTCTAGCCCAGCATTCTGAGAGGAGTGCAACTCAGAATTACTGCTATAACATACTAAACAAATTCAACTATCAAAGAAAGAGTTTTTATTTGATTTTTATGTTTATAATTTGTTAATTCGGCTGCACTATAGGGGCAAGCCTAGTTTTTTCTTCTATACCAAACGCTCAACTCCTGCTTTACGACCCAATACGCTGGGCTACAACCGCGAGCCAACAAGCACCAAGCGCAAAATACTATTCAAACTAAAGCAGGAGGCTACCCGTGTGTCAATCTACCCAGGATCATATACCCTTGAACGACCATCTGCAACCACGTTGTCACAACCAGCAATATGGCGTATGTCCAGGTTATATACCAATAACCTTAGTGACCACCTGGTCAGCCTCATATTCCGATTGTGAAACTGGTCCAAGAACTTGAGAGGGTGATGATCTGGGTAAACTACAATGACCGGACCATAGGCTGGAACACAGACCTCGAAATGCCTCAGAGAAAGTACAACCGCCAGCAGCTCCTCCTTGACAACAGAGCAGCTCCCCTGGGCCGAATTGTACTTCTCCGAGCAGAAACTAACAGGATGCTCCAGCCCATCATCGTCCTTTTCCACAAGGACGGCACCAGCCCCCACACCACTAGCCTCCGTTGCTAGTTGGAAAGGTAGGCTAAAGTCAGGGGCCCTGAGGATCGGGTGAGTGCACAACAGGTGTTTTACTTCCCTAAACACCTTCTCACACTCAGGCACCCATTTGAACTTCTTATCCTTCCAGTTATCCTCCACCTGAGCTTGACTGTCCCATTCTCCTTCTCCACCTTGGCTGCTAAACGTCATCACAGGCACAGTGAGAGGCTCAGGGGGGTGCCTCCCATACTCCTTCACGGGATTATCATGACATAACTGATTGCGCTTCCGTCTGTCTGGAGTGGCTACCAAGTAAACCAGGTCCGATAGCTCCTCCACCACCCTATAAGGACCAGCGTACTTCGCGGATAAGGGGTGACCTACAAGGGGCAGTAGAATCAACACCTCCTGACCCACGTGAAACTCCCTGAGTTCAACCTTGAGGTCGTACCTGTCCTTCCTGAGAGCTAGTCAAATTACGGCCAGCCAACTCCAGACTGCGCAACATCCGTTCTCGACTGTTGAGGACACACTTGAGCATAGAACAAGGTTTTTCTGCGCCCTCCCATACTTCTTCAACCATATGGAGAGGCCCTCTGACACGGTGTCCAAAGACAAGCTCATTAGGGCTGAATCCCAAACTCTCCCCAGGTACCTCCCACACAGCAAACAAAACACATGGCAGGCCAAGATCCCAATCCCTCCCACTCTCAAAGCAACAACAACGAAGCACAGATTTCAAGGCTGAGTGCCATCGCTCTAACACACCCTGGCTCTCCGGATGATATGCAGATGACACAACCCCAACAATCCCATGCTGCGGCATTGCTTGTACAAAGAGGCTAGAAGTGAAGCTGGGTCCCCGGACTGACTGAATCCCCTGCGGGTAACCATACCGGGAAAAATACACAAGCAAGCTTCGGACCACCGTTTTCGCCGACCCATTTCTCATAGGGTACGCGTCAGGGTACCTTGTTGCTACATCTCCCGACTGTGCATCACTGTCCTCCTTCAACTCTTTCGTCTTTTTAAGCCCATCCTCTGCCCCTTCAGGAACAGTTACTGGGTCCTCTCCAGACTCGAAATGTGGTCCTAATAATGAGTCCCCGAGAAGGTCCGTTGACACTAAACTCTCAACCGCATCAACTTTCAACCCCTTCTCGGTACCCTTCCTCCGCTGATCTAAAGATTGTTGACCAGAATGTGACTCCCTGGATGCAGAATCTCCGGTGACAACACACTCCATAAGCTGCCCCGGACACTTCTCAACCCACTCCTGCTCCTCCCTACTCACGTCGGCCGGCTTCTCGACAACGACTAAGGGTGGAGCCTCAGAAGTAGGCCCCGCAAAGTCGTTGCCAAGAAGGAGGTCGACGCCCCCAACAGGTAACTTCTCCACAATTCCTACATCCAGGTCACGAGTCACACCATCAACTACCACCTTCATTCTTACAAGCGGGTATGACCTTGTCGCATTAACTCCCTGAACCACAACCACCCGCGCCGTATTGACAGGTTTACCAGTGAAATTGCTCAACAGTGTTTGCGATGCCCCAGTGTCACGCAAAATTCTCACCTCATGTCTTCTACCCCCCCACTCCACACAACCAAGTCCCCTGTGGTCACTAAAGGCATCACGGACAGGGAATAAGCCTTCCGGATCCTTCTGCACTGGCAGTGTATTTACCTCGGAAGAAATGCCTCTAACAAACTCCGATGTCCTCTTGAACACTCCAATGCCGTGAGCAAAAGACACGGCTGCCGGAGGAGGTCGACTAGGGCACTCATTTGCCTTATGACCCTCCTGGTGGCACCTAAAACACATAAATTTCGGTTTCGGCTTGTACTGTGATGTAAAAGGCCCCTGACTTTTCACATACGGTGTGGTGGTAGGTTTGGCTTCAGTTTTAGTTTCATTGCTCTTTGGTTTAAATGTGTCATTGCTACGGGGAGGGGGAGGATAACGGTCCCTAGCACTTGCATCGTACTTCTGTGAGGACCCGCAACCCCGAA
This sequence comes from Paralithodes platypus, assembly GCA_032716605.1. Classification (NCBI taxonomy): domain Eukaryota; kingdom Metazoa; phylum Arthropoda; class Malacostraca; order Decapoda; family Lithodidae; genus Paralithodes; species Paralithodes platypus. The sequence goes on along the minus strand of CM064507.1, from coordinate 6,181,746 downwards.
TCAACGACAGCCGTAGATCAGCCATTTCTGCTGCTTCTACTAGAGTTCTTGGGTTTTTCTCCTTTAAGTTCAAAGTTAGATCACCGCCCGTGCTCTTAAAGAACTGCTCCAACATCATTAACTGCTTAACTCCATCAAACGTTGTTACCTTCTCAGATCGGAGCCAGTTCCCCATAGCATCGGACAAGTCCCGGGCGTGTTCCAAAAAGGTGCTATCTCTTCCCTTAGTTACACCCCGGAACTTCAAACGGTATGTTTCTGGTTGCAGTTCGTAAGCCCTCAGGACAGCCTCCTTGAGATCCTCGTACACAATACATAACTCCAAAGGTAACGCATCGTAGGCTTTAAGACCCTTGCCTATTAATCTAGAGGATACAAGTGCTGCCCATTTATTCTCTGGCCACTGGTGTTCCTGGCACTTCTTCTCAAAGCGTGTGAAAAATTCTGTTACACCACTCTCATCAAACACCGGAACTAGTTTCAATAAGTGCGAGAGAGACTGCTCATGAACACGGTTACCAGCCCCAAGTCGCTGTCCCGTTGCCTCTACTCGCGACTTCTCTACGTCCATGTCAGCACAGTACCTAGTCGACTCTAAATCCGCTTGGATTTTTGCTAGCTTGGCTCTCTCTCTTCTATCTTGGCTAATTCTAATTGCTGCTGAAGCTGAAGCTCAGATACCCTGATAGCCTTTCTCTCTTCGATCTTAGCTAATTCGAGCTGAAGCAATAATTCTGGAGTTAACCCTTGAGGAGGTGAAGGTGCTACAATGTTTGAAATTACCGGTGGTCCCCCCAGGGGCAACCCACCCTGCCAGTCACCACCCACCTGTGGAAGCGTACCCGGGGTCGGCAAACCACTGGGATGGCTGGGAGTCGAGTGTAGGGGAAGCATGGCCGAAGGGCTCTGAGCACTCAACCCATCTCGCTCACCAGTCACCCTGCCCAGTACACACGTTATCAAGTTATCCCTGGTCATGCTGCTAGTACCCGCATGACCGATAGCTGTGGCCAGGCATTGAAGACCGTACCGATTCACACCCACCAACCGCTCGGCAGTAACAGGCCATTGCAAAAATATCCTAGCATCCTCCTCACAGTTCACCCGATTAACCCTTTCATCATGCTGCTGTTCCTCAGTTTCGACATTACGTACTGTGTCTCCATTCTCCTCTGACCCGGTATAAGACATGATGCTCACAAAAATTTCTCACCACAATATTCAGAAAAAAAGTACCCCAAACTCTTATACCTCAATATACACACAACAATTCTCGGAAATGCTCAAGGGCTATACTATGTTGCAAAAAAAATATTATTCTTGCTGATCCCCGCAAAATATTCTTCAAAACAACAAATGTTCCCTGATTAATAAATGTAGGTTCACCAAATCCTAGGTAAGGTCGCCATTTGTTACGACTGGGGTTCAAATATATCAGGGCTCTTATTCATTGGACTAGTAATGGCATAAATGTTACAACGGAAAGCGCTAGCTCCAACCTCTGATGTATACTCCCAGTGAACAAAGAACACAAATACTCTACAGAGTTCTATATGCAATAATAGGCTATCAAACACTCAATAAATGTGCGTCTACTCTAGGCTTAATGTTATGTGAAAACAGCCTATTACTACCTATAACCGAAGGTGCTTGGTTATGGTATGCAAAGTAAGGTGGTAAGAGAAGTTACAGCTTACGTTACTTTAATCAATAAATGTCAGGCACTCCTGCATGAAAGAAAGTGCACTAAAGTCCTTCAACACTAACAAGGAATCTTCTTTAAATGTTAGATGCTATAAAGATGCTCGTATCGGAAATGGAACCCAAAAAGGCAGGCAGCGGAACAATGCTCGTGCAGGCTATGCACACAAAAAGGCAGAATATATATAATGTCGTCGGAGCCAAGAATATCCTAAACACAACAACAATAATAATAATCGCCACGACAATGCAGTATTCCTATCAACAAAAAGAGCATAAGTCGTTTGTGTCTCAATACATCAAACTAGGCTGCGAAATGCTTGTGTAATCATAAACGGGTATGCATAAAAAGAGTAATTAGGTTAATATACTTAATGTCTACTATGACTGATAAAGTCTAGCTAGAGTCAATGATACGAGATACTGGTGCGCATGGCATGCCGCATAGCCTAGTGCAAATCTCAAGTCTGTGCGTCAAATATTACATTATAGGGAAGGGTAGCTCTCTTGAGAAACCTTAATACCGAAGTATTAAGCGTTCTCCTGGCGTACCTCAAAGACAAACAATCGAGACTAGAACAGTGCAGAATGGTATAGGCAAAAAGCCCTCATTCGTGCATGCTCTACCTCAATGGCACACAGACTAGAATTTACTCAATCAACTCCAGTTCTCAGGTATGTCGTGCAGCTTTTAACTAAAGCCAGCACTCATAGGAAACAATACCTTATAATATCAGACTCCTAGTCTAGCATTATCTAATCCAGCAGAACACTAATAATTAAAGGATGCAGTACTTAAACAATATAAATGCCAACCAATGCTTCGTGATCCACTTATCTTAACAACTAACATACATGGGTTATATCAGACCTTAACGCACAATACAACTGGCCAGCATGAAGCTGATTTTGCAGAGTTAACCAGAGGGGGTATAATATTAATAAAAGGTGGTGAAAGATATGGAAAATGAGAGAGATAGGCAGAGGAAAAGATTCTCAGGTGCGAGCGGGGTACAGGTAGCAAAGGAAAAAGATGGGTGCGTTCTAGAAACCAGATCTGAGGGAGAGAGTGGCGAGGAACTGTATATATACTCGCACTAGCTCGAGCCGCGTGGGAAAACAGCGGTTACAAGTCATCTAACCACTAGCAAAGCTTACAGCATGCTAAGGGCCTCTCTCCACCAACCCCCGCGAGGCAGCCAGCCGTGACGTCATCGAGCGGGACAAAAAACCTGCGCGCCCCCTCTCACTCTGTTCTACTCCCTCTCTCTCTCCCAGATCCTATCATTACTAGTTAATGATAAAATATATACTTTACAATTAAATATATAAAGCCTTGACATGGGCGAAAACAAAGAGCCTTTCTGGACTGCCCATGACACGAGCTTTCATATTAAATAAAGCACACTCTAATACATAAACTGTAGCCCCATCCACTGCCCTGGCGATCCTAGCGAGTCACTGTAGGACAAGCCATGCGGTTCTAACGGAGTGGTTAACGTCACATAAGTCATTCCTACCCCTCTCACTCTTGGTCTGAGTTTCTCCACCAACGTCCGTGCTTCGCTTCCATAAGTCAGTGTCAGGATTACCTCATTGTCATGCAAGGACTTCTTCACTTCCATGCTGACCACCCTATTTCTTGTTACTGCTTCCAGCGTTCCTACAACCCTCTTCCCCTGTTGCACACACTCCCGCACTTCTTCTTCCATAGTCCCATCTTTACTCAGCACACTGCCCAGATACTTAAATTAGGCTGACATTTTCCATAACCTCACCTCACACTCTGTGGTTTCACCATAACCTTGCTCTTCCCCGCATTTACCTTCAGATTCCGTTTTCCGCACACTGTTTCAAACATATTTACCAGACCCTGCAACTCCCATTCACTATCGTTCATCAGAACTGTATCATCAGCAAACAGCAGTACACATAGCTTCCACTCGCTTCCCTCCCTTTTCAGCGATACACCTACATCCACTGCTCTTTCATGACTCCATCCATATATATACAGTATATTGAACAATCATGGGGACATCACACACCCCTGTTTCAACCCAACATTCATATCAAAGAACTCGCTTTGCTCATTCTCCACACATACTGACGACTTTGCACCCTCATACATGCTCTTCACTGCTTTCAGCAACTTGCCATCTACTCCGTATATTCTCAGTACTTTCCACATACCTTCTCTATCCACTCTGTCATAGGCCTTCTCCAAGTCCATAAAGGCAACACACAACTTGTGTTGCTTCTCCAGATATTTCTCCACAACACATTTCAGGGTAAATATCTGATCTACACATCCTTTTCCTTTCCTAAACCCGCCCTACTCGTCACCTATCCATTTATCTGTTCTCCCTCTCACTCTCTCAATCACTACCCTACTCTACACCTTTCCTACTACACTTAGAAGACATATTCCCCGGTAGTTACCACACTCTCACTCTCTCAATCACTACCCTACTCTACACCTTCCCTACTACATTAGAAGAAATATTCCCCGGTGGTTACCACACACTCCTCTTTCCCATTTACCCATATATAGGAGGATTATTATGCCTGTCTTCCAGTCATCAGGTGCATTCCCCTTCTCCCATGCTAGTTTACACATTTGTCATACTCATACGATCACTATCTCACCACCATGCATACCTCAGCATGTCCCCACACAATCCATCTATTCCTGATGCTTTCCCCATCTTCACTCTTTTCTTGGCTTCACACATTTCTGATCTCGCGATCCCCACCTCCTCCTCCACTAGTTCTATTCTTCTCCCTCCCATACTCTATCCAACTATGTTTGCTGGGGCTTCATTCCTTACATTCAGCAATTCATTGCAGTACTCTCTCCATCTTTCGACTCTCTCTTTCCTCTTGGCTAGCATTTGCCCATTCTTATCTTTCACTCCCTTACTATGTCCCTTGCTACCTTCCCTAACTTTCTTGACTTCTTTCCAGAACAGTTTCTTACGCTTCCTCCATTTTACACTCAGATTCCTTCCAAATTCCTCATCTGCTCTTTTCTTAATTTCCTTCACTACTCTCTTCACCACTCTCTTTTCCTCCAAGTACCTCGCTTTTTTCTCTCTCAAAATCTTCCTACCCAATACTACCCAACCACTCTCTATACGCTGTCTTCTGGTCTTAAACAGCTATTTCTACCTCTTCGTCCAACATGCTGTACCCTTCACTCCCCTCCCTCTTCTCCTTACTCCACACACCTCCTCACATGCTGCACAAATATCTTCCTTAAACACTTTGCTCACCTCCTTCACTTCCTCCAGGTCAAACCTACCTAATAGTCTTTCTATTGCTCTCCTGAATTATGCCTTGATCTCCTCCTGCAACCTCTCCACCCTCCTTGCCATTCTACCTTCCTCACGCCTCCCTCCAGCTCTCCTCACCCACTTCTTTTGTATCGTAAGTTTAGCTTCTACTACATAACGGGCAGACAGACCCCACCCCAATACCCCTATACACCCTAGCATCCATCACATACTTCTTCATTCGTTCATCCACACATACAATATATAATCAATCAGTGCCTTTCGTTCCACCACTGTCTCACCACTGTCTCATATAATTAGTGTAATAATTAGTGTAAATTACAAGAGGTGTTATAACCTGCTAGACAACTCTATACGCCAGCTACAATAAAATAGGCATCAACATTGATTCAAGACAAATGTCACATTTCTGGCTAGCGATATACTGTACACAGTCTGAGGAATAAGACGGTATATAATATCATTAGGTTTATTGATAGTGATTTACCTTTCTATGCTTTTAGTAAATTAGATTACCTTACCAATATACCTATATACAGTGTATATTTGTTTTTAAACTATTACGGACACCTTTCATACGTTTAAACCCATGCATTATAGCACTATATGACCAACTGTTCCATGACTACCATAGTTGTAAGAATATTACAATATAACTCCCCATTCCCATTATACTACTATCCTCACAACCATCAATTATCACGCAGACCGACAGCATTAGCTGAGTGTTCTTACTAACTGAAATGTTTTTTGTTAAATAACACAGATCGCCAACCCTTTTGATTAAAAGTTATACAGTATTTGTGCCCACTCCAGAGAGGTATATGCTAACGTCTGAAATCAAAAGTTTAACGTACATCTATAAAATATTGATATTGAGAGAGAGTGTGAGAGAGAGAGAGAGAGATATAGCGAGAGAAGTTAAATTCCGTGCCTAAAATACGATTCCTCTTCAGCATAAACCTTTTCTTCATTTGTCAAGAATTCCGGCAACATTCAATATACAATGGCTATATGATGATTTTGCAGACAAACATATACCAAACATTTGCTTTCTATCTCTCTCTTCATTAGAATAGAAGTAAGGCGTTATATATTCGATTGCTACATAGCTAGATAGATAGCTTGATAGATATATACATATATGGATAGATGTTGAGAGAGCAGCAACTTCCCTAGCCCCACATATCGCCATTCTATAAACTATGTGTCAGTGTTTCCTACATGGTTGTTATACCATAGACCCAATAGGCGTTATAACACAGGTCACGTTTATGCCATCCAGTTTTACACTGGACTCTGGTTATGAAAAAACATATGTATTCACAACAATGGATATCAAACTGAACACAGAATATATTTGCGTGCGTGCTTGTCAACCAAGTGGAATGATGCATCGCCTCTTGGCCGTCTTTCTGCTCTTTATTCGTTTACTCGTTTGGCTCTCCATCTTCTCTCTTCGGTCGTTGCTCATGTCGTCAATATTATAGGTGCTAGTAGGGCGATCATAGTTGTGTGTGTTTGTGTGTGTGTATATGTTCGATGATGGTGATATTGTGTTGTGGTCTGTCAGTGGCAAGCTGTGTTGATTATTTAGTTACAATAACAACCTTATTGATAATCATTTATGGGTTATAAAGGAAATAGTTCCATACTTCATTCTACTAACCATCTGTCGTGTTTCTGTTCGTCCTGGAAACCAACGGGGGTAAAGTGAATTATAATCACATGTATTAGATAGACTGTCACATAAGATTGTGGGATTGACTATTCCCGACCAAAGGGTATTACTACATACTGAAAGCATACATTTGTATTTCTTCTTAATTTATCTTCATTGTATCTCTTCTTAATTATTTAAAAATGTCGTCTTATATTTATTGTTTCATTAGATAAATATTCCCAAATCCCCATAGCTTTGTAAACTCCAATGTTCCAGGGCTCTCGTTAATTTCTCACAGAGGAATGTGGTGATGCGATTCATTGAATACACTCGATGCCATAGCCTCAGGCCCTCTCATAAGATATTGTGGACCCCTTATGCTTGTCTTTAGGCAATTATAACTATCTGGATTGATTGTTTGGCTATCACTTGCTTGTCAATAAAGAGCATAGCCTACATGGTTTGTAGTTGATATATAATAAATTGTATTCATAAATGCATTTCCAGATATATGCTACCATAATTATAAATAGTTGAAGTCCAGGAATCTGTATGAATGGGCTAGAGACTATGGCCTCCGAGTGTACAAGTCGATATCAAATCGATACAGGAGAATATCGCTGGCTCTATGGTAACAGTACAGGTACAACTCTTACGGTGTATAATCTTCCTTCAATTAAACATTTCCATATTTACCTGGTTATTCAATTATCCTATAGCAATACGTCTTTGTCAAACAAAGTGAATTAATATTTCCTAATTATTTAGGAGAAAATGAATTACTATAATTGATATATTATCAGTAAATCCCCCCCCCCCTCTCCATAAGATAAATCAACAAATTTATGTGAAGGACTGGTCTCCCATAACTGATAATATCGAGTTTAGGAGTAAAGTTGGTTGGTGGAGAGAACATAATAATATCTAGTATAGATAGACAAGATCAAGTCACAAACAGTTCGTTTGTTCTTCAATAGGACGTGGCTATGGAATATGTAGTCAGGAAAATACCAGGAGAATTTACACAATTACATTTTTCCTGGAAGTTTCTTATGGTCAACATGTCAAAACCTTTTTGAGCAAGAGCAACGCGACTGAAAACAGACTAACTAGGATGTAGATTTTTCACAGCAATGAAATGCTATGAGATGAGCTGCCGAGAAAACAAAAAATATAAGAAAAGTGGGAAGCCATCCTAATGTCATTTGGCGTTTCATAACAGTGTCTAGGGCTTCCTGAAGTAGCGAGTGACCATCGGGAATATTTTATACCGGCCAGAAATCTGCTCCCCAGTTAAGTCTCTAAGGTGACGTCAACAGATCGCCGGGGATCGTCAATAATTCGTAATGGCAGTCTATGCGTGAGACCGTGGCCAAGCTAATTATCAAACCGTCTGGAAGTATATATATATATATATATATATATATATATATATATAGTTAGCCATTGAGGCTAAATTTATTATATATGTATGTGAACGTTTTCCTGAAGTTTAAATCGAGATAACTTTACAGTACAGCAACATCAATCATACTGTATACAGTATATATAATTGCTTAGATGTAACTGAAATGGATGCTTAAGTAAAACAGTTCATACAACATGGGTTAAAATCATCTTGTTAGTGTCGCAGCATTTGTATTTCTGACTGTATATAAGTTAAGTTATAGATCTGCCACAGTACATAATTCTGTGAGCGATACAATGAATGTATTCGTTGGACTTTTATCAGCTTCAGTCTCAGACGTAATCGCCTACTAGTGTTTCCAGCTCCATATTTTTACATAAGAACATAAGAACATAAGAAAATGGGAGTCTGCAGAAAGCCGATTGGCCTAAGCAAGGCAGATCCCTGTCCCACACAACCCCAATTCAATTACAAAGCCCAATTATAGGCTTCACACTCTAATACCCTGAGGATCATCTTACCAAAACGGTTAGAGATTAACGCAGGATTATGGAGGTCTGCAGAGCGCTGATTGGCCCAACCCGGCTGATCCCCCTTCACACCCAACCCTTCTCGTCCATATGCTTATCCAATTTTATCTTAAACCTCCCTACAGTTTTAGATCTCACTATAGCACTTGGTAGTCCATTCCACCCATCTACAACTCTGTTACCAAACCAATACTTGCCTATATCTTTTCTGAAACGAAATTTATCTAATTTGAAACCATTGGTACGAGTTCTTTCGCTATCACTGAGCTTTAGTACATTTGCCATGTCCCCTTTGTTAATCCCACTAACCCACTTGAACACCTCTATCATATCCCCTCTAACTCTGCGTCTCTCTAACGAATGTAAACCTAATTTCTTCAACCTTTCTTCATACGAAAGATTTCTAATATTATGGATCATTTTTGTCATTCTACGCTGTACTCTCTCCAATGAATCTATGTCCATTCTGTAATAAGGACACCAAAATTGGACAGCATAATCCATGTGGGGTCTCACTAATGACAAGTAAAGTTTTAAGATAACATCAGCAGTTCTGTTACTCACACTCCTAGAGATGCACCCGAGAATCCTGTTTGCCTTATTACGAACGCTTATACACTGTTTTCTAGGCTTCAAATCATTGCTAACAAACACACCTAGATCTTTCTCGCAGTCTGAATTTTCTAATTCTAAATTAGCTAGTTTATATTTAACATTTGTTTGCATCTTCCCTATCTTTAATACCTTGCATTTGTCAATGTTAAACTTCATCTGCCAATTTACTGACCATTCATGTAAGGTATCTAGATCCCTTTGGAGGCACTCTATATCGCTATCTGAATCAATTGATCTCCCTATTTTAGTATCGTCTGCGAATTTACTTATCCTACTAGTTATACCTAAATCTAGGTCATTTATGTATATAAGAAACAACAGGGGACCTAATACCGATCCCTGGGGGACACCATTTTTGACTGCTCCCCATTCTGACTTGGTACCATTTATGCTGACTCTCTGCTTCCTACCAATTAGCCATGACCTAATCCATCCTAACAACGCCCCACCTATTCCATGTGCCTCAACCTTTCTCATCAATCTCTCATGAGGGACTCTGTCGAAAGCTTTACTGAAATCTAAATGAATTACCTAGTGTAAGGTAAATAAATTACCTAGTGTAACATACCCTTACCTAAATAATATAGATGAATTTCGTGCAACTTGTCTATATTTAAATTGACCAAAACAAGGCATCTTTATGAGATACGTACAAAGAGAGGATTTATTTCATTTTCACTTTCAAGCGAGTCCAAACATTTGAAATAATCTAGTGATTTCCAATCAAGTTTATCTAAATCTAGCAAAATCCTCTCCAACGGAAAAAAATACAAAATAAAATCCAATGCAATCCAACCACGAGAGACAATACAGGGTTAAATTAACAGTAAGTTGAACATACATAGTCTTCATTTGACCAAGAGGATAAATTGGCTATAAATTGAGTTGATGACGCTATTATTAACAGCGAGTTAACTGGACGCGAAATCACCTTGGTGAATTGGAATGAATGAACCAAAACTACGCCAACCTTGAACTGAATTGATGGTCAGCCTTTGAACCTGTAATATATATGAAGCCGTCCACAACTCCGACCTCCCGGGAGACGCCACAAGTTCGCGTGAAGTCGTAAATAATTCAGACTGGCAATATACTGTTGGTTTGTACGGCTCTGATTACAGGGAAGGAAGGTGTGTGTGTGTGTGTGTGTCTGTGTTTGTGTGTGCAGGTCGGGGTAGGTTGACTAATGTGCATATTTACCACATACTGTTTACAAATTACTTTATCTTGGTTGAAATACATTTTTAGAAACATTGACAGGTTTGATTTGTGCGTGTTTAGGGGAATATTATGTATGTCAAGTAGCGTTAAGCGGATTATCCAGAGTTATTTAAAAGGGAGTCTCGGAATATTTTCCTTTTGGTTTATTTTGTATATGCTAAAGGGAGAGAGAAAGAGAGTATCTGTTTGTGTGGGTGTGTGTGGATGTGTGTGTGTGTATGTAACAGTCAAACTTATATATTTCTGTATATCTTCTTACTTCGACTTCTAGTTAATGAACAACTATGCGACACAGCGTGAATAACCCGTTTTCTTTCATGTTTTAGTTAATAAATGCGTATTTATTTGTTTGTCTTTGTTTCCCTTGTAGTCAAGAGAACAAAAAATAAGTTGAATTTGTAAGTGGGACCACGACAGAGCAAGTATGTAAAACAAAACAAAAAGCAGTGGAAATATAACAAGTAAAGGGAAGAGACGGAGAGACAGATGACCATTGTTAGCGAAAAAGGACAAGAGGAGAGATAAAGGACAAGAAGAAAGGAGAGATACACAAGATAAAGAAATGAGAGAGGAGAGATACAGGAGTAAAGGTGAGCAGGAGAGAGGAGTTTTTAGAGGTGAAGAAGAGAGGAGGAGAGGGGCGAAGAAGAGAGGAGGAGAGAGGATAAAGGAGAAGAAGATAGAAAGAGTGAGGAGGTATACAGGAGAAGAAGAGAAGAGGAGAGATACTGGAGAAAATAAGAGGATAGAGCAGAGATACAGGAAAAGAAAAGAGGTGAAGAGATGCACAAGGAGAGAGGATGGATACAAGAGAAGAAGAGACGAAGAGAGGAGAGATACAAGAAAAGAAGAAAGGAGGAGAGAGGAGAGATACAGGAGAAGAAGAGAGAATGAGAAATACAGGAGAAGAAGGGAGGAGCAGAGAGGAGAGATACAGGAAAAGAAGAGGGGAGAGATACGGGAGAAGAGAGGAGAGATGCAGGAGAAGAAGAGAGAGGAGTAAATGTTATACAGGACCACTTGACACGGTAGAAGGAGAGAGACTGTAGGGAGAGACAGGTAGTGCACTAGATTTTGGAGTGTAAATTAAAGGTACGATCGATGGATACCCAGCCGTGCCACTATAATATTATTAATCATTCAACATATATTTTTACAACTGTAACACGAAACATATGAATGAATAATACTAATTAGTTATTCGTACACACACTTTTAGCTACTGTTCATGAATGATAATGAAATAGTTATTTTCATCAAGTCCGGGAAAAATTAACCTACTATAATTATATGGTAATATTTGCAATGTAGAGGGATACACGAACAATATGACAATCCGTAATATACATAGTGGTAGGCTGAATACAGTGATACATTATTAAATGTGTGTTAGTATAATAAAGACATCGTATATTAATGTAGGACACTCTAGGTTGAAGTACTGACGCAATCCATGGAGGCTTTGTTGGAGAGGCAGACGGAAGGAAAGTCAGTCACACAATGATACTGGTACACTGCTTTACTGCTTATAGTTTGTGTTCTATTGGAAGAAAAATATCACCTAATTTAATGGTTGATAATATACCCCTGGGGGAAAGGGAATAGAATATGCCCCACGTGACTTTTGTGTGTCGTAAGAGGCGACTAAAGAGGTTGGGTAGGTGGGCTTGCGACCCCCACCCGGAAACAAATACCTAAGCAAAGAAAAACGAACGAACAGCCTCAGATGCGGACGGAACCTATGTTGACGAATCACGACCGACTAAGGACATTCCTTCGGACATTCTGCGAATGGCTACATGGAATGTTAGTGGCATGAATGATGGCACAAAAGAGAGAGCGGTTCTGGAAGTGCTAGTGAATGCCAGGCTGAATGTATGTGGAATGACAGAGACCAAATGGAAAGGTTCAGATGTGAGAGAGTGAGAGTGTGGAATGGGTGTGTGTGCTGGAGTGAATGAAGGAACAGCGAGAGAAGGTGCGTGTTTGTTTGTAAGTAGCAAATGGAAGGAATGTGCAAGGATTGTGTGGGTGAGAATGAAAGTAGGAATACAAACGTGGGTGATTGTGTGTGTGTATGCCCCGACAGAGGATAAACTTGAAAGAAAGAAAGAGGAGTTCTGGATGAATGTGGAGGCGTGCCTGGAGAAGTTTGACAAGAACGAAAGAATATTTCTGATTGGGAATGGTAAGGTGGGTGATAGGAAAGTTAAGGGGGTGTACAAAGGAGTACAAAGGAGTACAAAGGAAATCAAGCAACAACAGGGCTAGTGACCCTTCTAGGCTGCTTGTCCTCCAAAACACTGAGGATCAAGTGTCCAAACAGTGGTTTAGAGTGGATAAGGGAACATTGGAAAGGGAACTACTGCCCTGGAACTAATGTCCGTGGCAGGATTTGGAAGTTAGTAGGGGACAGATGGGTTAGTAACTGATGGGAGGATAAAATAAAGTTATTCATTTACAAACGCAGTCAGTCGCGGGTTTGATGCGAGATATTTGTCTAGGCGAAGTTTAAATGAATCAACGGTGCTGCAGTCTATGACATCTCAGGGAAGCCCATTCCATAAGTTGACAACTCGATTGAAGAAGAAATTCTTAGCTTCGTGTGAGTTAAAAGATTTACCAATAATTTTGCAACCGTTTCCCCGCATGTAATTAGATTGGTCGATAGTGAAGTACTTACTACAGTTCATATTGTCGATGCCTTTGATGATTTTGAACACTTGAATTAAGTCACATCTTAATCTGCCCTGGGTTAAAGGAAATAGATTTAATTTTCTAAGACGCTCCTCGCTCCTCGTATGGTTTGTTCTTTAGACTAGGTATCATTTTGGTAACTCTACGTTGAACTCGTTCTAGCTTGTCTATATCTTTTTGGTAATAAGGGCACCAGGATTGAACGCAGTATTCCAGAAGAGGGCGGGCTAAGGAATTGTAAAGGGTTAGCATAACGTCTTTGGATTTATGCTCAAATGACCTGCCTATAAAGCCAATTATTTTGTTTGCCATCTTAACAACTTCTGAACATTGTTGGCTCGGTTTTAGGTTACTCGATATTGTTACTCCCAGATCGGTTTCTCTGTTTACATTCTTAAGCTGAGTGCCATTCATCAAGTAGTTTGCTTTCTCATTTTGGTATCCGATATGTAGTACATTACATTTATCGGCATTGAAATTAATTTGCCAAATTTGGGCCCAACATGACAACTTATCTAGATTGTGTTGCATATCGTCAACTTGTTCTTTTGAGAGTACGCTATTTGCAATTTTAGTATCGTCAGCAAATTTTGAGATTGTACAGGTGAGACCCTCATCTATGTCGTTGATGAAAATTAGAAAGAGAATTGGTCCTAGTACCGATCCCTGGGGTACCCCGCTACTTACGTTGGTCCATTTAGATGCCTTACCGTTTATGACTACTCTTTGTTTTCTGTCGCTGAGCCAATTTTCTATCCATTTCAACACACCATCTTGTATTCCATGCGCTTTTAGTTTTAGCAGTAAACGTTTGTGGGGAACTTTGTCAAAGGCCTTTTGAAAATCAAGGTATGTAATATCTACAGCTTTACTCACATCGTAGAGGTTGAGGATATCGTGGAAGAAGTCTAAGAGGTTTGATGAACAGGAACGTTTTTTACGAAAGCCGTGTTGAGTATCTTTAAGAATGTTATTTTCCTGTAAGTGATTTACGAGTCTGTCTCTTATGAGTGTTTCTAACATTTTACATACAACTGAGGTTAAGCTAATTGGATGATAGTTACTGGGTAGGGATTTGCTGCCTTTTTTGAATATCGGTGTTATGTTGGCTAGCTTCCACTGATCAGGCATATTTCCAGACTGCAAGGATTTATTAAATAGCAATGTCAGTGGTTTGGAGAGCTCATCCTTAGCTTCCTTTAGGACTCTAGGTGAGATTTTATCAGGTCCAGGCGTTTTATTTACCTTGAGTTTATCTAAACAATTCAATACTTCTCTCTCTGTAACGGTGATATTGCTTAGAACATCTGAATTATCAATCTGAATCGGCGATGGTGTAGGGATATCACCGAGGTCTTCCGTTGTAAAAACTGATGCAAAAAAGGTATTGAGGGCATGACTCATTTGTACTTCGTCTTTGGTGTATTCTCCATTTTCATCGACTAACGGTCCAACAGTTGAAGTAACTACTTTTTTCTTTCTGATATAACTATAGAATTCTTTCGGGTTTGTTTTACTTTGATTAGCAACATGTAACTCCAGGGTCTTTTTACTTTGCTTAATTAACTTTTTGGCTTTGCGTCGTAGCTCTACAAATTTCACTCGTTCTTCGTCATTTTGTAAGGATTTTAATCTATCATTAGCAAACTTTTTAGCAAGCAGACAGTTTGAAATATCTTTATTCCACCATTTGGGCTTATTATTAAGGCCTGGACGCCATATTTTCGATGGTATGCAGTCCTGCACTGCTTTTAGGTAAGTGGTTTCGAATAATTCCCAAGATGTATTTATGTCGTTATTTTAATTAAAAAGCTCCAGTCAGTTTCTTTAAACATAACTCTAAGTTTATGAAAGTTTGCTTTCTTGAAATTAGGGACTTTTTCCATGCTGCTATTTGGTTCGTTACTAGTAAACTTTAAAGTGAAAGTTATTGTACGATGGTCGCTGTTACTGAATTCATCACCAACATTCAAATTCTCTATTAATTCTTCTTTTGTTACAAGTACAAGGTCAAGAACATTATTAGCACGGGTCGGCGATCGAACAAATTGATAGAGTGAACTCTCTTGCAAGTTCGCATACAAGTCCTGTCCGGAGTGTGAAGTAAGAGTATCGCCCCACTTGGTCAAAGGTAAATTAAAGTCGCCAAAAAACACGGTATCTTGTAAGTTACTTACATCTGCAATTTGTTCATAAATTTCTCGGTCAGTTTGCACGGATTGAGCTGGAGGTCTGTATATTAATGCAAGTATTATTTTTGTACCTTTATTATTCTTTATTAGCACAAAAGATGTGTCGACGTTCACAATTTGAGGTTTTGACAAGAGGGTCGGGTTAAGACTTTCTTTGATATAAAATAAAACGCCACCTCCATTTTTATTTATTCGGCTTTTCTCAAACATTACATAACCGGGAAGTGAATACTCTGCTAAAAAGTCTCTATCTTCTGTATTGAGCCATGATTTTTCAGTAAACACTAGTTCCTCTAAATCTGAAAATTGATTGCGTATGCTACGAGCGTTTGCATAGAAAACCTTTAAAGTTGCGGTTTTAGAACTCGCAGAACGTTCTTTAATCAAATTTTTGGTTCTGGTCGGATTTACATTTACATTCATGGCTGTCATCGGTCCTTGGTCGTTATCCCTGGCGGTTTTGAATTTGGGTCTTGTTGGTGGAGCCTTATCCAAATTCGCAGTTCTTGATGGATTAGCATTTAATTCCTTCGCAGGTTGCCGCCCTCGCTGTCTTCGGTCCTCCTTCCTGGTTGTCCTGTGCTGAGTCGATTTCTTCTCCGAAAATCCTTCACCGCATCGTTGAGAAGAAGCCCAAAACGTGCGGCTCCCACCTGGTTCAGATGAACTCCATCGTCCGAAAACAAATAGTCATCGTAGTAGAAATTGTCCCAGGTGTCGACGAATCCCACGTTTTCCTTCCTGCAGAGGTTTGCTAGACAACGATTTGTGCTGGTGGCTATGTTGTAAAATCGGCTCTCTACACCAAGCCGGGGGACGATTCCTGAGACAATGATCCTTGATGACTTCTCCTTAAACGACTTGATCAGCTGCTGGTACTTTAAAAGCAAATCTTCCGACCGGGTTTGCTGTACATCGTTGGATCCAACGTGGATGACGTATTAGCAGGGGCCAGCTTAGATACTTCGTCAACTGCAGGAACTATGTCGTCCACACCACCACCAGGGATACAAAAACGCTTCCTGGTCTTAGGTGCCCTGGCGCAAAACTATGTGAGCTGTCCACGTATCATAGAGTCTCCCACGAGCCGGACTTCTTCTATTTCCTCTTCGTCATCTGAGTCTGTGAGTATCTGGAAACGGTTTTGACACTCGGTAATCGGTATGGGTTTCCTGGTCTTGGGGAAAATGTTGTTCCTCACGACATGGAAGTTGTCTTGAGGGGGAAGAGAGTCACTATTTGTTTCTTGAGTATCGGAACCATCAGCTGAAATGGTTACTGCAGGCGTTGAATTGATGTTGGGGTGTTGGTAGCTTCTGGAGTTGCGGTGACAATTGAAGTTTATGGTACTCCAACGTTGAGTGCTACAAACTCTTGGAGTGATTCCAGCTTCATGGTGAGGACGTTGATCTTGTTGTAGGCTTCATCTAATTTCACTGTCAAATTCTCTCGTTGCTGGCAGAGACGGCAGACTTGAAGATCGACAGTAGCAAACATGGACTCACCAAACCTACCGGCGCAGTTCGTACAAGTGCAAGGCATGGTGACAGTCAGTTTCTTCAGATCACTTCACTCACTTAAAAAAAAACTTCACTCACTTTAAAACACTTTACTCACTTTAAAACACTTCACTCACTTTAAAACACTTCAATCACTTCAACCGAAAACAAATATGTTGAAATACACAGAAATAGGTTATCAGGGGTCATAGCCTAACCGAAAACAAACAAATTGAGATACGGAGAATTAGGCTTCCAGGGGCGACAGCCTAACCAAAAGTTTTTTAAAAATTGAAATACGCACCAATAGGCTACCAGCGTTGAATAGCCTAACCGAAAATAATAAAATTGAAATACGCAGAAATAGGCAACCAGGTGTGATAACCTAACCTTAAACAAATATATATATATACAGTATATATAACAGAATATGTAACTAAATTTACAATTCACCAAATAGAGATTATATAAAAATAAAGTGTGACTGCACACAAGGGGTTAATATACTGTATCAACAGATGGCCCTGGTGTCACTGTAGCCTAGTAAAGCAGTAGCCTACTCTTTTTAGATAAAATAAAAAAAGTGTATCAGTCAAAGGTTACTACAAGATCGTGCAAGCAACAACTAAAATTACAGATATATATAGCTACAGTAGGATACTAAATACAATATCTACTAGAGTTAATAAGAACAACAGATTGGCTGGCTATAGGCTAGGCTAGGTTTGGATTAGGTTAGGTTAGGAGTGTGTGTGTGAGAGAGAGAGAGAGGAGTGTGTGTGAGAGAGAGAGATAGAGGAGTGTGTATGAGAGAGAGGAGTGTGTGTGAGAGAGAGAGAAGTGTGTGTGAGAGAGAGAGAGAGGAGTGTGTGTGAGAGAGAGAGAGAGGAGTGTGAGAGAGAGGAGTGTGAGAGAGAGGAGTGTGAGAGAGAGGAGTGTGAGAGAGAGGAGTGTGTGAGAGAGAGGAGTGTGTGTGAGAGAGAGGAGTGTGTGTGTGTGTGAGCGAGAGAGAGAGGAGCGTGTGAGAGAGAGAGAGAGAAGAGTGTGTGTGGGAGAGAGAGAGAGGAGTGTGTGTGAGAGAGAGAGCGAGAGAGGAGTGTGTGTGAGAGAGAGAGAGAGAGGAGTGTGTGTGAGAGAAAGAGAGAGAGAGGAGTGTGTGTGAGAGAGAGAAGAGTGTGTGTGAGAGAGAGAGAGGAGTGTGTGTGTGTGTAAGAGAGAGTGTGTGTGTGAGAGAGAGGAGTGTGTGTGAGAGAGAGAGAGAGTGGTGGGAGGGTGGGGGGTACCATCAGAGGTGAATGGGAATGGTAGTACACTTGTGGACGTATGTGTGGAGAGGAGGCTGTGGATAGCCAACACCTTCTTCCAACACAGAATGATCCACAGGTACACATGGAAACTACGGGTGTGGACGATGGAGGATGAGACAGTGGTGGAACGAAAGTCATTGATTGATTATGTATGTGTGGATGAACGAATGAAGAAATCTGTGATGGATGCTAGGGTGTATAGGGGTATTGGAGGGGGTCTGTCTTTTTTTTTTTTTTTTTTTTTTTTTCTATGTGATTGAGGGAGGCAAAAGGCATAACTGCCTATAGCGAGTGCCTCCCCCATAGTTGAAAGAGTGACAGGGCCAAAATCAAGGGACGTTCGAGCCAAAATGCCTGGACACACGGAGTTTGAAGCAATTTAAGTCATAGGAAGAGGGAAAGACTGATTCTGGGAGAGAGTTCCAGAGCTCAGCTGTTGAGTAGAAGAAAGTTTGAGAGTAACGTTTCACTCTTGGGTTGGAGAGTTGCACAGAGTAGGGGTGGGATTGAGTTGCAAGACGGGTACCACGTGCCCTACGTAAAGGAGGTGGTATGCACTGAGATAGCTCTGAGGAACACTGATTATTATAGTAGCGATAGAATAGCGAGAGAGATGCAACATTGCGGCGGAGAGAGAGAGATTGCAGAGAGTTGGTGAGTGGATGGGAGTTAATGATACGAAAGGCCTTCCTTTCAACTTTGTCTAGGAGAGCAGTGTGAGAGGAACCTCCCCACACATGTGAACAATACTCAATACAAGGGCGCACTATGCCCCTGTACAGAGCAAGAAGCTGTGCAGGGGAAAAGAACCCCCTAAGGCGGTTGAGCACACCCAGCTTCTGGGAGGCTGCCTTAGCAAGACTGGTAATATGGTCCTTCCAAATGAGAGCAGAAGAAAAAGAGACACCAAGAATATTGAGAGAAGATGAAGGGTTGATTTTTGTATTGTTGAAGAATAAGGGATAGTCCGCTGGGAGATCCTGACGGGTAGATAGATGGAGAAATTGGGTTTTGGAAGCATTAAAGTTAACAAGGTTTTCTCTGCCCCAATTGGAAATAGTATTTAGATCAGAATTTAAGAGTTCTATAGCTTCATTACGTTTGTCGTTGAGGGATTGCTGGCTGGGGCGTTCTGAAAAACTAATGGAGTAGTGCAAGGTTGAGTCGTCTGCGTATGAATGGATGGGAATTAAGGTACAGTTAAGGAGATCATTTATAAAAATTAGAAAGAGAATAGGAGATAGGACAGAGCCCTGAGGAACACCGGAGTTTATAGAGTGAGGAAGTGAACAATGGCCGTCCACAACCGCGGCTATGGAACGGCCGGAAAGGAAATTAGAGACAAAGGCACAGATGGAGGGATAGAAACCGAAGGAGGGTAGTTTAGAAATTAAAAATTTATGCCAGACTCTATCGAAGGCTTTCGATATGTCTAGTGCAATAGAAAAAGTCTCACCGAAGTCCCGAAAGGAGGATGACCAAGAGTTAGTAAGATATGAAAGAAGATCACCAGTAAAGCGACCCTTAAGGAAGCCATACTGGCGATCTGAGAGCAGATTATGAGAAGAGAAATGCTTAAGAAATTTGGAAGCAAGAATAGTTTCAAAAACTTTAGAAAGACAAGAGATAAGAGCAATTGGACGATAGTTGGAGGGTTGAGAGCGGTCACCCTTCTTTGGGACAGGTTGAATGTGAGCAAACTTCCAGCATGAAGGGAAGACGTTAGAGGATAGACAGAGACGATCATTATGTAGTGGTAGCTAAGGTTAGGATACAAAAGAAGTGGGTGAGGAGAGCTGGAGGGAGGCGAGAGGAGGGTGGAATGGTGAGGAGGGTGGAGAGGTTGCAGGAGGAGTAGTCAGGGAGGAGTACAGGAGAGCAGTGGAAAAATGACTAGGTGGGTTCGACCTGGAAGTTATGGAGGAAGTGGAGGAGATGAGCAAGGTGTTTAAGGATGAGATCTGTGCAGCATGTGAGGAGGTGTGTGGAGTGAGGAGAAGAGGGAGGGGAGTGAAAGGTACAGCATGGTGGACAGAAGATGTAAGAATAGCTGTGGAAGAAATGAAGAGAGCATATAGAGAGTGGTTGGGTAGTAGAGGGAATGAAGATTTCGAGAGACAGAAACGAGCAAGGTACGTGGAGAGTAAGAGGGTGGTGAAAAGAGTAGTGAAGGAAAGAAAGAGAAGAGTAGATGACGAATTTGGAAGGAATCTGAGTCTAAAATGGAGGGAGAGTAAGAAACTGTTCTGAAAAGAAGTCAAGAAAGTTAGGGAAGGTAGCAAGGGAAATAGTAAGGGTGTGAAAGGTAAGAATGGGAGAATGCTAGCCGAGAAGCAAGAGAGAGTCGAAAGATGGTGGGAGTACTTCAATGAGTTGCTAAATGTAAGGAATGAAGAGCCAGCAAACATAGCTGGATATGGTATGGGAGGGAGAAGAAGAGAAGTAGTGGAGGAGGAGGTGGGGATCAGGAGGTCAGAAGTGTGGGATGCCATGAAAAGAGTGAAGTTGGGGAAAGCACCAGGAACAGATGGAGTGTGTGGGGAAATGTTGAGGTATGGTGGTGAGATAGTGATCGAATGGGTATGGAAAATGTGCAAACTAGCATGGAAGAAGGGGAGTGCACCCGATGACTGGAAGACTGGCATAATAGTCCCCCTATATAAGGGCAAAGGGGAAAGAGGAGTGTGTGGTAACCACCGAGCAATATGTCTTCTAATAAGCGTAGTAGGGAAGGTATACAGTAGGGTAGTGATTGAGAGAGTGAGAGCGAGAACGGAGAAATGAATAGGCGACGAGCAGGGAGGTTTAGATAAGATTTTTACCCTGAATTGTGTTGTGGAGAAATATCTGGAGAAGAAACAAAAGGTGTATGTTGCCTTTACGGACTTGGAGAAGGCCTATGACAGACTGGATAGAGAATGTTTGTGGAAAGTACTTAGAATATACAGAGTAGATGGCAAGTTGCTGAAAGCAGTGAAGAGCATGTATGAGGGTGCAGAGGCGGCAGTACGTGTGGAGAGTGAGCAGAGCGAGTTCTTTGACCTGAATGTTGGTTTGAAACAGGGGTGTGTGATGTCCCCATGGTTGTTTACTGTATATATGGATGGAGTCATGAAAGAAATACTATCAAGAGCAGCGGATGTTGGTGTATCGCTGAAAAGGGAGGGAATTGAGTGGAAGCTACCTATACTGCTGTTTGTGGATGATACAGTTCTGATGAGTGATAATGTATGGGAGTTGCAGGGTCTGGTAAATGAGTTTGGATCAGTGTGCGAAAAACGGAATTTGAAGGTAAATGCAGGGAAGAGCAAGGTTATGGTCTTCGAAAGGGATGAAGTCACAGAGTGTGAGGTGAAGCTGAACGGTCAGGCTATGGAGATCGTCAACTCTTTTAAGTATCTGGACAGTGTGTTGAGTAAAGATGGGACTATAGATGAAGAAGTGCGGGAGAGGGTACAACAGAGGAAGAGAGTTGTAGGAACGCTGAAAGCAGTAACAAGAAATAGGGTGGTCAGTATGGAAGTGAAGAAGTCCTTGCATGACAGTGTGGTAATCCCGACACTGACTTACAGAAGCGAAGCATGGACGTTGGTTGAGAGACTCGGACCAAGAGTGAGAGCAGTGGAAATGAATTACTTAAGAAGTGCGTGTGGAGTTACATGGAGGGATAGACAGACTAATGAGGAAGTAACAAGGTGTGGTGTGGAGGTAGATGTGCTGGAAAGTGTGAAAAGGAACAACTTGAGATGGTTCGGCCATATGGAACGTATGGAAAGCGAGAGAATGACTAAGAGGGTGTACGAGAGCGAGGTGGAGGGACAGAGAGGGAGATGTAGACCGAAAGAGAGTTGGAAGGATGGAGTGAGGAATTATATGAACGAAGGCGGTGCTGGTTGGGGGGAGGGGCGTCGACTAACTGGGGACAGAGGTGCATGGGGGCGGTTCGTTCGTGGCCACCCCTTCGGGGATCACGGCGTCGGGCAATATATAGATAGATAGATAGATAATATACTGTATATCTATATTTAAACTACTGTGTCAAAATATTGTGTTTAGTTTGTTACAAATGTTTTAAATATAGAGGACTACGTAATGTATGCGCTGTAAACAATTGAAATGGAAGAGAGAGAGAGAGAGAGACGGGAAGACGAAGAATTGTAGTTGCATGTGTGTTTTTCGTACTATAGTGATTGTAATCCACATACTTTGTTATCACGAGAGAATACCGAAGGATGCGTGAGACAACAGGAGTATCGAGCATCTTGGTACATGTTTTTATGTTTATTTTGTTATTCCAAATACTCCCTCTCGGGCATAGGCTGAGAACCTGTACATTCTACCACTCAACACTGTGAAGCCCATTAGGTTTCATTCCAGTCTAAGGAGTCAGGCATGTGAAGCACCCACCCCACAACTCGAAGTAGCCCCATCTCTGAAGCTGCTTCTCCTCCATGCTTCACTGTTTTACCCCCTAGACTCAGACCCTCACTCTCAGAACGTCACCTATTGAGCAATTAACTCACTAAGCATTTCCCCCCTGTAAAATATTTTGAATATGGGCGCATTCATAAAGTGCTACTTAATCAGGGAACAATGAGTGTATTTTTGGGGCTTTTCGATGGGCTTTGTGGTAAGGCACTGATACTAGGTACAACACAAATTCCATCCCAATATTATCTTCCCATTGACATATCGGGATTCGAACCCGGGTCCATTGGATTATCAGTCCAGTGGCAAGACCACTCCACCACACCTCCCCTATTTATTCCCAATTTATCTTTTAGATTGTTTGACCTACGTAGCTAGTGATATATTAAAATCTACATAAAATACACTTGTTCAGCAATGCCAATAATGCATAATAAGTACATTTGTTACTCAACCTTAACCCAAGAATCGCGATAGGCCTCGCAGAAGCAAGATCATAGAAAAAAAACTTCCAAAACACCACAGGGGCTCTCAAAACAAAGAAATATGTCATTAGGTGAGATAATTCCCCTCTAGTATTTCCTAACACTCATCCATATGTTTCTCAACCCCCCCCCCCCTCGTTAATTTGCGCCTAATTTTCCTCTTATTTTCATAATTTATCGGTTATTTTTTGCATGAATTTCTCTCCTGCAGTTTCGGAGTACAAGTGGGTTGCAAAAGAGTCGGTATATAGCACTGACACATCGCCCGCTTGGCTCAGTAGAGTGAGAGACGCGGAGGGGAAATATGTATGTCTTCCCGTTTCCCGCCTGAAGATACGACCGGGCAACGAATATCTACGATTCTTCCCACCCAAATGCTTTCCCCACTTATATTATCGCTCTTCAAGGCTCACATATTCATCATGTATGTAAAATAAAAGTACATTGAAAACAAATAATGCTTTATATCGTAAATATAACAAATTCTGTCAGAATCCAAGGCTAGAAATTCAGAAATAACTACTCTAGCCCCTAGGGCAATTTAGCGTTTTTTAGGTTAAGACGGGATGACCTTAGAGATATAGCTTATACAATATGGGTTTTGTTTTTATTTTATAATCTGTCTTGGTAGTGATGCAGCTCCACAACATGGAGTTATCAATTTTACTTAGGCTTGGAAAGAATATACTACATAACATACGGGAGAGAAGCAAAACTAAAAGTGTTTTAGTACGAGGAGTAACACCACATAACCATATGCTTGTATAACGATTCTGTTTACGAAATTGGAGCTCCCTGCGTTGTTGTACTCTATTTTTGATCAGGTACAAAGAAAGTTATAAAAGCGTTAGTGTCTTTTGACCCCAACTGTACTGATACACCTAAACGTTGTGTTACGCTTGACTTCAATATATTCAACTCTTGATAACTCGAGTTAATGTGTATAAATATATCCATAATATAGCTATTATATTAAGGTGTACAAAATTTCTTTGAAAAGTATTAATTTCGCATGGAAAGAAAGGAAAACAGATGTGGTAGTGTTGCAGGAGCTCTGACCTTGACTGTTCACTCAATAACCACAAACATTGAACTGCACTAATGAAGAGTGATGTTCGAAAAGGAAGCATTGATGTTCATCAATACAATGGTAGAGAACCGTCAGCTGCCCAAACAGAAACTCCATTATCACACCAACCCAGTTAACGAGGCCTGTAATTAGTGCCGTTACAAAGATCCGGTGTTTACTTCCGCACTTATAGCTGCCCTAATCAGAGTTCACATTATATAAAACTGGAGTAACAAAGGCACTCTTCCTGAGCATTTGTGAGCGGCAGTGTTTGTCTAACAATATTTATAGGCTATTATATTGGTATCGGGAGCAAAAGTGCAAAACTAATGGTTGATTGCTCTAAAATATGTAATTCCTTTAGTTATTTTCAGTTATGGTTAATTCAGAATTACTAATAAATGATAAACATGATATGGTGTGCTAGCTCTAATAACAGTATCAATTTTGTGACTGATCAAAATAGTCACCCAGACGAATGCATGATATATAGCATGACTATCTGCTATTTTATGTGCAAGATAATATTTGGAAGAGGAGTGATTTTGTTTACATAATTATACTTGTCATGGGGCAAATATTCTGTTTAAATTTCTTCCGGAATATAATAATGTTAATTAAGAACAGGAAGTTGCCGCGAGTTGTTGTTTTCATCAAGGATGAGACTAAAGTGGTCATTTCCTGCACAGCGTTAATGTTGGGGATATTGTAACCCAACTGGATACAAATATACTGTATTATTATGGTGGAGCAACTTCGTTGTTATGTGGCAAAGAGTGTAGAATACAACGTGTGTGCCTCCCACAGCTCAACCTCACTTTATCTCATGCTAAATATGTTTCAATACTTTTTGACGTAGTTAATGGATTTCTTCTTCGATATCCGACAACAAAATGTGACTTCCCCAATTTGAACTAACTGATTTTGTCTACTCTATTTCTGACTACAAAATTGACTTCCCGAATTTGTCAACCCCCTGATTTTGACTATTTCATTAGTACTATACTGGCAAACACTCTACACCAGGTATTATAGAGATAGCCGGTTTGCCACAGTTATAACAGAAAACCGATTATGGCGGATGGCTGTGATCTGATGAAGTCCATCCGCCTCTCGATTTTGCCTTAGGGTGGGTGTTCGACTGTCTCTCTATATTTTTCATATATGTGTTAATTTCAACTCTTTTCACATTTGTGCTTGTGTGTGTGTGTGTAATAGTAATATTACCTAATATGAAAATACATATGATAGGTAGAGAGATACATTAATTGACAGACAGACAGATAGAAGTACACATATACACTGATCACACAGACCTTATGATCCAAACGAGGTGGACGTAATTGTAATTGAAATTGCAGAACCTATAATGATAAATGCATCACCGTACTGAAGGGGTTAAGCTAAAATAGAGAATGCTTAAGTCAGAAGTGTCTAGAGTTTTCAGCTGGACTGTTTCAATTAATCCCCACGTTTATATATATATTATGCAAGGTTTGTGACTTATAATTAACATGAGTGATCTTCCAAATATTTGTGTCGGCAATCCTCGGCTGCAGCTGCTTACTTCGAATTTAACATCTTAATTATTATATAAACTATGCATTATAACTTCACCCAATTTACCAATACCAGAACAGAGTAGTACAAAACAATATTGCCAAAATGAGGTTTGGTAATCAAATGTTGGCTGTAAAGTTTTATTGTCAATTCTTCATAACGTACCCAAGGTAATGATAAGGTATACAAGAAGACTATATCTGCCCTAGTTTAAAATGTATTAGGTTATTGACCCGAAGAACCTATTAACATAAATATTTATAATACATGGATGTTGATGAATTTCGTGACATTACCCCCCTCCCCACTCCCCCCCCCCCCCCCCCCCCCCCCACACCCACCCACACACACACATACACACACACACACACACACACACACACACACACACACACTTACACTTACTTTTGTTTCTATATACTGTATGTGAGTGGGTAAAGACAGGAAAACAGGTAAAGTGAGCCAGGTCAATAACAGCACCAGAACAGATATCGGTAAAGCACCAACCTTCCGGGGGGATGAACAAACACACTAATATCAATAACGACACTGACAACGGTCGAAACACTAATGGAAGAAGTTGTTAACCCTTCCAGGCCGGGTGTCATTTTAAAATGACACCAAAACAAAAGGGCCAGAACCCGGGTGTCATTTTAAAATCTTTGTGCTTGAAAGCGTGCTTAAAAATTTGCGCAGCCAATTTTGGCATGGTAGGAGCGACCGCAGCGCCACCAAGCCTCAACTACTAGTGTTATCAGTTCGTACGTGGCCGCCATAGCGAGTAATACTGAAAATATGTTTTCGGACGTGTCCGATTCGTTGCAACCTCCCGCGGGCCCCAGTGCTACCCCACTCGCAACTTCAACGCCTGTTCCAACCGAGAAGAGAGCTCAACAAAAGAAAGTTAAGCGTTTGTTGAGTGATAGCGCTATACAGCGACAACTTTTTGAAAGTGATGAAGAGAGCAGTGGCGAAAGCTTGGTGGACAAGGTACAATTTATAAGTGAAAGTGAAGACGATTTCGTGGGCTTTGGAGACGACGATAATGTCGATTTATTTGAGGGGGGAGACCGTAGTGATGATCCTGATGTGGAAGTGTTTCAGGAAGGTGCCATTGAGCTTCCCAGTGTGCTAGAACCTAGGCCTACCCCCTCGCCATCTTTGCTAGGTCAGCCTAGGCCTAGCCCTAGCCCTACCCCAGGACCTTCCCCTTTGCCTGCCCGTACGCCCTTGAAAGTGGACAAATATTTCTACAAACAATCATTGATCAAAAGTGCAGCTAAAAAAGCACGCAGGGCAGCCGCAGAAAAGCATAGGGAAGCTGAAGATAGCGATAATGACGCCGACCCTGGCCTAGCAACCACCCGCATTCCATTGTCCCGACGCCTTGACACGGGACGCCGCGTGGGTCACCCACAGCCCTCGACTTCATCTATCGTTCAGGATGACCAAAGGGCCTCTTCAAGTGGTATTGGTGATGTGCCACAGGCCTCAACACACCGCAGAGCATTATTTCCTGCTGAAAAGCCCTCGGCTCGCCGCAAAAGGAGCCCAACTCACGAGGCCTCGGCTCCCATTCTTGAAGCTCCCGCAGCCTCCCGCGCCTCACACCGCCGACGCCCGGTCACTTCTTCACCAGAATTGGCTCCTGAGGAGGATGCTGACGACCCCAACATTGCCCCAGATGACCTGACGTCGCCTGAGGAGGAAGAGGAACAGGAACAGGAACAGGAAGAGGAAGAGGATGTGCCGACAAATCGAGGGAGAGGGCGAGGTCGTGGACGTGGTCAGCCTGCCGACGCCGCTGCCCCTGGGCCTGGGCCTGGGCGTGGGCGTGCAGGGCATCCGCCTGGGCGTCCGCCTGGCCAAGGGCGTGTGCCAGGGCGTCCAGGGCGTGTGCCTGCTGCAGCACGACCTCGAGCATCAGCATCCGACCTGTTTGTGTGGACAGATGGAGCTGATTTTGAGCCAGATTGTCCTGCCTTTGACGAGGTACAGATGGGTTCTGGGGTGTCACCAGCATATCCCTGTGGCCCAGATGCTACCCCCAGTGAACTTTTCTGTGGCTTCTATGACAATGAAGTCATGGAATACCTCGTCAAAGAGACAAATCACCACCATGCTATCTGTGCCAACTTTCTTGGGAGGAAGACCAGTGCCAAGATGGTGGCTTGGAGAGCTCTCACTGTGGCAGAATTATATGTGTTCTTGGCACTCACAATGCTGATGACTCATATAAGGAAGCACGTTCTGGCTGACTACTGGATCACTGGCGACATCATAACGACTCCATCATTTGGCAAATACATGTCCAGGGACAGGTACTTCGACATCCTCTCCTATCTCCACCTGACAAACAACATGGCAGTCCACCTTCCCGACTCATTATGGAAGATCAGGAAGCTGTATGACATGATACGTCATCGGTTCACCACATACCTGATTCCTTTCCAAAAGATGTGCCTCGACGAGTCTCTGGTCCTGTTCCGTGGTAGGCTGCACTTCCGACAGTATATCCCGTCCAAGAGACACCGCTTCGGCATCAAGCTCTTCGTCCTCTGCGACTGCTTGACGGGGTATGTGCTGGACTTTATAGTCTACAGCGGCAAGGCTGGAGAAGTTGTGATTGGTTTTGGTGGCGCTGTAGTGAAGAAGATGATGGAGAGGCACTTCAATAATAACCACATCCTCTACACAGATAATTATTACACGTCGCCTCTCCTGACCAAGTACCTCCATGACCGCAAGACCGGAACTGTCGGCACAGTCAAGGGCAAAAGGAAGGGCATGCCAGGCTACCCAACCAAGACGAAGAAGGCTGACATCTTCCACAAGAAGAGTGGCCCCATCCTCTCCATCCACTGGCATGACCAGCGCAAGGTCAACCTCCTCACCACATGCCACAAGGCCCAGATGGTCGCCACAGGGAAGGTGGACCGAACAACCAAGAACCCCGTCCAAAAACCAGCTGCTGTCCTGGATTATAACATCAACATGCGCCTCGTTGACAAGTCCGACATGCAGATGGGCTTCATCGACTGCCTGCGAACATCTTGCAGGTGGTACAAGAAGTTTATCCTGCATACGGTAGATATGTCGATCCTCAATGCCTACAACATCTACCGTCTGAGGACTCCAGGAGCCAAGAAGTACAAGTCCCTGCGGAAGTTCCACAAGCAGGTGCTACTTGAGCTCCTGGCTAAACATGCGGGTACACCAGGCAGGCCAATACAAGGACCAGGCCACCTTGACAGAACGGGGTGTGCTGAATTCTTCAGGAAGCACCAGCTCAGCGCCCTTCCTTTCAAAGCACCAGGTAGTAATGTTAGGAGTCAGAAGAGGTGCCATGTGTGCAGCCACACAACTCGCATACCCCGCAAACCGACAAAAACCACTTGGGAATGCCTCGAGTGTCAAGTTGGACTGTGTGCTGCCACCTGCTTCAACGACTTCCACACTCTAACAAACTTTTGAAGTGGAAGTGACAACAGTGAAAGTGACACTCAAATGTAGGCTTAGAATAATAATATAACTAAGTATAAGTGAAAAGGACACATAAGTAATAATAAGTGCCTTCAAAAACAATATGAACAAGTGAAAGTGACACTAAAATATATATTTCTAACAATAAATAAGTGAAAATGACACTCAATAAGCCTAGGCCAGTCAAAGTGACAGTATAATAATAATAATAAAACTAAGTATAAGTGAAAGAGACACACACAAGTAATAATAAGTGCCTTCATAACAATATGAATAAGTGACAGTGACACTATATATTATTAGCTTACCTAACAATACATAAAAGGGGAAATGACACTACCAATTATCAAAGTCCAGTGAAAGTGACACTAATAATCATAATAATAATAATAAAATGAAGTAATAAGTGACAGAGACACAAATAAGTTCATATAAATAACTTTATTGAGTGAAAATAACATAATAACTATAATAAATGACAGAATAACCAATAAAGCACTATCAAATCGCTTCCTGGCATAATTGCGGGTGGAGCGACGAGTGCAACTGGGCGTCGTAGCCGGGGCCGCGGTTGAGTGTTCGGACGCGCCGAGGTAAATACGCGGCAAAAGTTACCTCCACTTCCATCACCATCACTCCGGAACCAGTTGAGCTAGAGAGCTCTACACAACGCCATTCTACGCAGGAAGGTAAGGCGCTCATTTCTATATATGTTTGATTAATGTAGGTCATATATTAACCCCTTGAGACCCAGCGTCGCACGTGATGCGTCGGCAGTTTGTTATCACCAACTCCCAGCGACGCATCATGTGCGTCCGGCATATTAAAATCATTTACGTGGCTCGTAAGGTAGGAAATGGCGGGAGAATAGGAGGGGGAGGTACCGTAGTGTGTATGGGAGCCGGGCCGGTAGGTGTGAGCGGGCCAAGACAGCCGCGCGGCCGGTGGTGGTGGGCTTAGTGGGTATACTTTACACCCTTAGTTCACCGCCACTTTGAACCTTCATTACTCCGGTCGTATGGGAGCTAGAGGCTTGAGATTTATGTGAGACACTCATTAGGATGTATGCCGTACAATGCCATACTCAGTTCTCACCCTAGTGCTCCCGGGCGGGTGGTCATGCGGGGGAGACGAACTTTCGAACCCCCCCCCCCCCCCTGCCCCCCAAATGATCGAGGTGAGTTTTTATTTTATTTTGTTCTTCATTTCTCACCATTCTCTTCCATTTTGGCTCAACAAATTTTGTTGAGGCTCCCCCCCCCGCCCCCCCCCCCCCCCCCCCTCCAAACAAAAATATCCGAGGTGATTTTTTTTTTTTTTTTTTCATTTCTCATCCTTGTCTTCCATTTTAGCAAACAAAAAAAAGAAGTGAAAATGGCTTGGAACTGGGGTGAACAAAATATTATAACTAGCCGGGGCTCAACGGTTTAAGCGAGATTAGCCTTAGTTTACTTTTGTTGATATTCGACCAGATCGCCTGGATACGAGCTCCGTCATTAGGAGAGCCTGCCCGGGCCAGGAGGGTTAAACCCTTTGGAGGTGATAGTGACTGTATATACTGGTTGTTGTTGCTGTTATAGTTTAGTCGTGGTTAATACAGTCTACACAAGCGATTAGTTCTGCAATTTCTGTTCAGCGATGTTATTCTGACAATATTTCGAGACCCTTGAGCAATGGTATATGCAACTACACTGATGGTAGTTAATGTTAGGTGACATAATGCTTGTATATTTAATTAAGAAGATGCCAACACAGAGTTGCCTACACAGTTGAGGGAAAGAACACTCATATGAATCTTCCAAGAATAATAATTGTTGCTTTTGTCATAAAAGTTGTACCGTTTTTGTTTACCTGGAGGGGAGCAGCGTGTGTGTGGTCATTGTTATGTCATCTACAGACAAGTGTGGACATTATGTGAACGACGTCATCTAAAATTTAGTCAGTTTGCCTTCTAGATAACACATATAATTACTATCAGAAAAAGGGCGAAGTATGGTGAACAGTTAATCTTAATATCCAGGTGGAGGTAGGTAATGTTGTAATGGTTGATGATTTTCTCGCTCATTACTGAACCCTCGTAAATGTTACTATGTAACTAAGTCTATTAGTTATGTTTTATCCTGCCTGGCTCTTGGTTCAGCTAAACCATATGGTCGATAATACCAATATATACCTATATCGCTCGCTGTTATTAACTTCTGTTTCACCTTGCTCTTCCTCGCAGTAGAGACGAGTATATTTGACTGAGAAATGTGAGTATATTATTGTAGTGTAACAAGTAATAGTGATTAAGATAAAGTCTCAATTCAGATTATTATACAAGATTTTTCAGGTTGTTTTAAGTCACTATTTCTGCCGTGGTATATATCATCTTTTTGCGGCGATATATTCACAGTAATGGTATTTGTATAGCCCCACTCACCCTTGTGGCCTTGTTTTAAGATCACACAGTCACGGAAGGAGAGGAATTATGTTATGTCATTATGTTTTTCGACAGATATATGTTAAGTTTGATATTGATTCATTTTACCAGTGGGTGCAGCACTTTATAATGTAAAACAGAAAATGAGCTACTACATAATTTATGATATTCCATAGCAAGTTTAATTTCAGTTATGCATCATAAGTGCGTAATATGTGAACATTGTTAAGCATAAAGCATGCGTTATGTACGAACCAGAGACAACTTATAAATATCATGAACAAAAATAATACATACTGGTATAGCCATCTTAGTATGGACTAGTTTGTCTTACATTAAATTCGATACTAAGGTTAAAATGTAAAGAAATAACATATTTTGTTACATTCCGGGGATATGAATAATGTAGAGCCTCCCTGAAAGAAAGAAGAAAACACAAGATTATACTGTACGCTCACCTTTAAATATAATTCATAACCTTCCGTTGAATGCATTTCATACATTTCTTTGTTTCAGTTATCAGCAGAATTCAAGCCATGATATGTTCTCTATTCTATATATATTCTTAAATACCCTCGGCTTCCTGGCCGAACACCAATGTGTGACTGCCAGTGATTATTATAGATCATAATTTATGCACATGTGTTTGTATATTTACTCATATACTATTTCTCGTTTACCCTATCCATCTGTTCCATGTTTTTCAATTACAAATTTCCTCTCGCTCCCGTTCATTACCTTTCATTACTGGCTGTCAGATCCTCCCTCGTGAACACTTTGTCTATCTTAATGTTTGCCTCTTAATAATCATGGCATTAATTCAGACTTTTGTGCAAGGCTCTTTAATATATATTTGGCTTGAGCTCATATCATAGTGAATATCGTTCTCTTGAGTGCACAAAGATATGTTCAACATATTGGATGTGCTTTTATGATTGTGCATTATTCTTATCAAAGTATCTCACAGTAATCCTGTACCCACCCTAAATCATGTTTTATAAATAATAACACTGTCTATTAATCTACTATTTGTTAACCCTTAATTGGCGGCGCGCAACTTATGTTGAGTGATATAAATTTGGACTAAGTGGCGGTTCACAACTTATGTCGTGCGCCATTTTCAGCACGTAATGTTGCCGAGAGAGAGAGCTGAGCGGTGTGAGGAGCCTAGCAACCCTATGACCGCTCACGACCACCGCGGTGGACCAACTGAGTTGCCTCCCACCCTTCCCTCCCCTCTCTCACTCGCTACACAGGGAATTATGTAAGGAAATTACCTAATTACAGGGTGTTTGCACTCGTGTTGCACGATCGTTGCAAGATAACCAACGGTCGTACAAGGATGGTTCAGGTGTCATTGGAAAGCTCTGTTTACGCCCTTTCAGGGATAGATACTTGTTTTACGCTCTGGGTCTTATTTAGGCATGAAAATGATCAATTAAACAACCCTATTTAGGTTAAAAACACCCCACTGGGCACTACGGTCCGCTAGACCGCCTAGCCCGCTAATAAGGTGTTAATAATGTAAATAGTCTGTCTGCAGAATACCCTTGGTTTGACCGCACATAATCTTAATTTTACATACTGTATACTGTACATAAATAGCGCTGTGTAAGGCATCTTCGTGAATCGTCATCAACGCTAAGCCAATCATGTGTCTCTTGTAGGTTTTATCTCTTAACTCTCTAGTGTTTTTCGATTCAAGTATGGTATGTCAATCATATTTCAATATTTACTGATTCAAAGATAATTTCATAATCATCGAAATTAATCATTGTCGTGTGTTAAGGAGTGGAGCGCCACCAAACCTAGTTGGATAGGGTATGGGAGGGAGAAGGAGAGAAGTAGTGGAGGAGGAGGTCGGGATCAGGAGGTCAGAAGTGTGGGAAGCCATGAACAGAGTAAAGTTGGGGAAAGCACCATAAATAGATGGAGTGTATGGGGAAATGCTGAGGTATGGTGGTGAGATAATGATCGAATTGGTATGGAAAATGTGCAAACTAGCATGGGAGTGCACCTGATGACTGGAAGACAGGCATTATAGTCCCCCTATATAATGGTAAAGGGGAAACGAAGTGTGTGGTAACCACCGAGGAATATGTCTTCTAAGCGTAGTAGGGAAGGTGTACAGTAGGGTAGTGATTGAGAAAGTGAGAGCGAGAACGGAGAAATGGATAGGTGATGAGCAGGGCTGGTTTAGGAAGGGAAGAGGATGTGTAGATCAGATTTTTACCCTGAATTGTGTTGTGGAGAAATATCTGGAGAAGCAACAAAAGCTGAATGTTGCCTTTATGGACTTGGAGAAGGCCTATGACAGAGTGGATAGAGAAGGTATGTGGAAAGTAGGGAGTAGATGGCAAGTTTCTGAAAGCAGTGAAGAGCGTGTATGAGGGTGCAAAGGCAGCAGTAGGTGTAGAGAATGAGCAGAGCGTGTTCTTTAATCTGAGTGTTGGGTTGAAACAGACGTGTGTGATGTCCCCATGGTTGTTTATTGTATATATGAATGGAGTCATGAAAGAAATACAAGGAAAAGCAGTGGATGTTGGTGTATCGCTGATAAAGGAGGGAAACGAGTGAAAGCTACATGTTCTGCTGTTTGCTAATGATACAGTTCTGATGAGCGATAATTAATGGGAGTTGCAGGGTCTGGTAAATATGTTTAGAACAGTGTGCGAAAAACAGAATCTGAAGGTAAATGCAAGGAAGAGCAAGGTTATGGTCTTCGAATAGGGTGAAGCCACAGAGTGTGAGGTGAAGTTGAACGATCAGGCTATGGAGATTGTCAGCATATTTAAGCATCTGGGTAGTGTGCTGAGTAATGATGGGAGTATGGATGAAGAAGTGCGGGAGAGGGTGCAACAGGGGAAGAGGGTTGTAGGAATGCTGAAATCAATAACAAGAAATAGGGTGGTCAGCATGGAAGTTAAGAAGTCCTTGCATGACAGTGTGGTAATACAGACACTGACTTACGGAAGCGAAGCATGGACGTTGGTGGAGAGACTCAGACCAGGAATGAGAGGAGTGGAAATTAGTCACTTGAGAAGTGCGTGCAGAGTTACATGGAGGGATAGACAGACAAATATGCAAAATACGAAAACAAAATGAAAACTTACTATGAAAAATATATAGAAGCAATATGATTGGGGGGATGGGGATTGAGTAAATAGGCTGATACAGAGAAGAGGACCAAAACAAATAGGAAGAATATAACATATTGTATTTCAATTTAAAGCTTTGTTTCCTTTGTATTCAATATATGTAGATGGTATTCTCTGTAGTTTTAAATCCAGGATGCTATGAAAGAGAATATATCACATTTGGGAATTTTACATTCCGGTACATATTTAATACAAATATTCATGAAAACTATACCTGCACAGATAAACTAATGCATTTTTGTTAACGCAAACCGTATAATGTGTATAACACTTGGGTGATTTTACAAAATGCAAAATAACTTGCATATAAAGCTATAGGTAGCGCCAACGAACTTGACAATGTTCTTGACCCCTAAACTTCTCATAACTCAAAATTAATTAATGCAATCGAGCTGACATTACTATCAATAGGGAAGAGACCACCAGGAAATAGTTGCGGATATTTACAGCCAGTTTGCTTTAGGCCCTTTTGAGTTATGAGAAGTTAAGGGGTCAAACAAATTGTCAAGTTCGTTGGCGCTACCTATAGTAGTGTATACTGTATAATAAAGGTAAACTTACACTCTTGTTAATTGTTAATTAACAACATCCAGACAAAAATAACCTCTCTCGTTACCATATATTGTTATATTCCTTCTTATGTTATTCTTCAGCATGAGTTTATCTGCATAGATTCATCTTTAAATCACGAATGTAATATTGTTAACATTTTCAATCGAGTTTATATTAAAAACAAATAAATATAAATACAAAACAAGGAAAATGTTGTATACATTTATGTATATATCTTGCAGAGTGAAATTTTGGAACTCTTCTTTACCTGCCAAGAACATGAAATATTATCTCATCACCACCATTCTCCCTCCCGCACTTATACTTACTTTTCCCATGCTCTCAAGGAAGCTCTTAGTTCAATTAGTCTTCGTTGTCTGCTGACATCATACCGAGTTTCCTCCTTCTTTGTTGTTATTATCTCTCTTTCCACCTGGTCTATTTCTGCTATTTTTCCCCAATTACTTTTCTCCATTTTAATTACTCCAAGTCTGCACCTTATCCAGTATAATCTAGGTCTTATATCCTTCTCTTTATTACTCTAAGTCTGCACCTTATCCAGTATAATCTAGGTCTTATATCCTTCTCTTTATTACTCCAAGTCTGCACCTTATCCAGTATAATCTAGGTCTTATATCCTTCTTTGTATTACTCCAAGTCTGCACCTTATCCAGTAGAATCTAGCTCTTATATCTTTCTCTTTATTACTCCAAGTCTGCACCTTATCCAGTATAATCTAGCTCTTATATCCTTCTCTTTATTACTCCAAGTCTGCACCTTATCCAGTATAATATAACTCTTATATCCTTCTCTTTATTACTCCAAGTCTGCACCTTATCCAGTATAATCTAGCTCTTATATCCTTCTCTTTATTCTTCAGAAATGCTACCTTTATTATGCTTTGATCTTGCATTCATCATCACATTGATTCTATGTCTGTTAACATTGTTTATCTTTAAATATAAATGAAGGAAGGAAAAACAAAATATAGGAACAATATGCATACCCTTAATTAAGGGGGATGTGATGATGTATTTGCTTGTTTACTAAGCTTATCTCTCTATATGATTTTTAGTTTTGTCTCTAGACCTCCATCAGGCTTAAAGAAACACCCCCTAGACCCAACTTCAAGATAAATGTGTACATTGTTCGAAAGAAAAACGTACCGATTCCTCTTATAATGTCCAGGCTCGTTGTCGCTCGCCAGCAAAAAATCGACACATAAATAGCACGAAAGGTCTTGATATCGATAAGAAATGGGACGAAAGGTCTTAACATCGACAACCTAATGGGGGCGAACGTCTTAGAATCTAAAACATAATTGGGTTAAACATGATGGAGAAGGAAAGCCAGAAAAACGAACCATCCCTCCTTAATGATGCACTACAATTATGAAACATCTTCAACAACTGGATATAAACTGCTGTGTTTTGGAGGATGGAATACTCTTGTAAAGTATCCATCAAGTAATGCAAAGGACGCAAGATGTCAGGGGAAGATGAGTTATTATTGGTTTGCTGATCATTTGCACTACTCAATTGTTAATGCTCTCAAGTGTTTCAATACAATTTGTTCATATCCACTCCACAATGGCAAGTAATACGCCATATGAGAACACTTGTATTATGCTAGTATGACTTGTATAATATTATATTATGGTTACCTGCTCATATCCACTCCACAATGGCAAGTAATACGCCATATGAGAACACTTGTATTATGCTAGTATGACTTGTATAATATTATATTATGGTTACCTGCTCATATCCACTCCACAATGGCAAGTAATACGCCATATGAGAACACTTGTATTATGCTAGTATGACTTGTATAATATTATATTATGGTTACCTGCTCATCATTGTAGCATTTGCGAACGTGATAGAAAAGTTCTTTGAAACAATTTAACCCTTAATTAGCGGCTCACCACATAAGTCGTATTTAATAAAGCTGGACTATGTGGTGGCGCTCGACATAGGTCGAGTGGCAATTTCAGCACGTAATGTTGCTGAGAGAGAGAAACAAGTGGTGGCAGGAGACTAGCGAGCATATGACTGCTCCAGACCACCGCGGCGAACCTACTGACACGAATCTCAGCTCCCTCCTCCCTCTCTCACTCGCTACATACTGAATTATATGGGGAAAGTACCGAATTACATGCTTTTTGCACTCGCGTTGCACGGTTATTGCAAGAAAACTAGCCATCATAAAAGGATCGTTATGGTGTCATTCGAAAGCTCTGTTTATGCCCTTTCAGGGATAGGTACTTGTTTTACGTTCTGGGTCTTATTTAGGCATGAAAATGATCACGTAAACAGCCCTATTTTGGCTAAAAACACCCCGCTGGGCGGTACATATAAATAAACCGCATAGGCCGCTCTTAAGGTGTTAAGCAGTAGTTTTAACATGTTTAGTTGAGGTAAGGATTGATGCTTACACCCAAGAATCTCAGTACTGGATGATATAGGATTAGTTATATCATTGAAAGTTATAAAAATATCCTGTACATTCAACTGTTAGAGAAGCACATCTTTTTGGCATTAACATTAAAGGAAAAATATATTCATTTGGCTTAATTCAACAGTGTAACACTATTCCTCAATTTAGATTTTAACTAATTTCTATCTCCTAGACCCTATGTGGGGAATGCTGACCCGTCCCCGTTTACTCTTACTAACTTAATTCTGGACATTGGTGCTTTTGATCAACTCTAATAGGCAGTTTAGCGAAGTGTCCTTAAAGTGATGTGTACACCTGTAGTGACTGAGGGGTGAGATATTATTTAAAATTATGCATATGCTATAAGTGAGGGGAGAAAGAGGAATAGGAATTACAAGACGAAAAAATACTTTAAATGACGCTCTTAAACGGAGATACTTTAATATGAGAAGAGGCCTGGAAAAATTAGACGAACGAACGTAGAAGTGTTGTTTATGGAAGGCAATTTGACGAGCTACATAGCTAATACTTTGTTCTGAAGTTTGAGTGTAGAGATAGATAGTAATAAGTCTTATAACTTATTGCTGGTAACTAATTGAAGTCCTAAGATAATATATGTATATTTTATCATGGACCATATGATATAATATGAGGCCGTAGTCATTGAGTTTGGATTTTTCAAACACTATTGTCCAGTCATTAACTCAAAATAATTCGTCTTCGTAAAGACCACTATCGTTCAAATGCAAGACTATTGGAAAGCACTTTGATTAAAATATTAATATATTTAATATATATATATATATATATATATATATATATATATATATATATATATACTGTATATATTGCTAATTGGTCGATCATTCTTGGGGCCCTCGTGATCCCCTTTCTTAAGGCGATTGTCCTCCCTAAATAGGTTTAATTTTCGGCCTCATTTGAAAAAAAAAAATAATGTATCACCCTAAATGTCTACACTCAACATACCTCTGTAAGTGTGTAAAATCTTGTTGCTGAAATCCACTTAGAAATAGGTCTATTTCTATGTGTTTTCAAACTATCACGGGCCATCTGGGCGCTATCGCGACAGTGGGTGGGGGCGGGTTTTGGTGTGTGTGGGGGTGGGGGGGGGGAGGGTCTGTATGTCTGTATACATTATGTATGAATCCAGTATATCTACCTAAACTATAATATATGCAGAAAGCATTAACATTCATATATGAATTGTGTTCAATACGTAATTGATCTTATAAGTCGAGTTCATCTACAGTTAACAATTCTCAAACTTTACACCCATAAAAAATATTAAAACTAAAATCACCTAATTTCCTAATCGCCTAATTCTACATTTAGACCCAAAATTGAAAACAAATAGAATTAGACCGCTATAAAACCATTAATTTTGTATTGTTTAAGCACAATAACAATAATATACAGGCAAATTCGTAGAAATATATATATATATACATTTCTAGTAAAGCCTATTTCCACCCTAATTGTACACATTATTTGGTCCTTATCCAAAAACTAATTGAAATAGTGTCTTTAAAATTGATATGACAACATCTTATAGACCTCTACTGGTGTGCCGAATCTCATTGAAATCAAAAGTTAGGACAGGAGAGAAAATAGATGTGGAAGTGTTGCCGGATTTATGGTCCTCACTACACACTCAATAACCACAATATTTGAACTGTATTAATGAGTGATGTCCGACATCGTCTACCATCAATACAGTGGTGGAGAACCGTCAGCTGCCCAAACAGAAACTCCATTATTAAACCAATCCATGTAACGAGGCCTGCAATTAGCGCCTTTACAAAGATCCGGTGTTTACTTCCGCACTTATAGCTGTACTATTCAGAGTTCACATTATATAAAACTGGAGTAACAAAGGCACTCCTCTTGAGTATTTGTGAGAAGCAGTGTTTGTCTAACAATATTTCTAGGCTATTTCATATTGGCATCTGGAGCAAACCTAATGGTTGATCGCTCTAAAATATTGAATTCCTTTAGTTATTTTCAGTTATAGGTAATTCAGAAATACTAATAAATAATAAACATTATATGGTGTGTTAGCTCTAATAACAGTATCAATTGTGTGACTGACCAAAATAGTCACCCAGACGAATGCATGCAATAGCATGACTATCTGATTTTTGATGTGCAAGATAATACATTTTGCAAGAGGAGGGATATTGTTTACATTATACTTTTCATGGGGCAGATATTTTGTCTAAATTTCTTCCGGAATATAATAATCTTAATTAAGAACAGGAATATGCCGCGAGTTGTTGTTTTCATCAAGGACGATACTAAAGTGGTCATTTCCTGCACAGTGTTATTGTTGGGGCTATTGTAACCCAACTGGATACAAATATATACCATGGTGGAGCACCTTTGTTTTTATGTGGCAAAGAGTGTATTTTTTATTTTTTGTTTTTTTCCGTGATTGAGGGAGGCAAAAGGCAGAACTGCCTATAGCGAGTGCCTCCCCCATAGTTGAAAGAGTGACAGCGCTAAAATCAAGGGAGGTTCGAGCCAAAATGCCTGGACACACGGAGTTTGAAGCAATTTAAGTCATAGGAAGAGGGAAAGACTGATTCCGGGAGAGAGTTCCAGAGCTCAGCTGTTGAGTAAAAGAAAGTTTGAGAGTAACGTTTCACTCTTGGGTTGGAGAGTTGCACAGAGTAGGGGTGGCATTGAGTTGCAAGCCGGGTACCACGTGCCCTACGTAAAGGAGGTGGTATACACTGGGAAATGCTCTGAGGAACACTGATTATTATAGTAGCGATAGAATAGCGAGAGAGATGCAACATTGCGGCGGAGAGAGAGAGATTGCAGAGAGTTGGTGAGTGGACGGGAGTTAATGATACGAAAGGCCTTCCTTTCAACTTTGTCTAGGAGAGCGGTGTGAGATAATCCTCCTTACACATGTGAACAATACTCAATACAAGGACACACTATGCCCCTGTACAGAACAAGAAGCTGTGCAGGGGAAAAGAACCCCCTAAGGCGGTTCAGCACACCCAGCTTCTGGGAGGCTGCCTTAGCAAGACTGGTAATATGGTTCTTCCAACTGAGAGCAGAAGAAAAATAGTCACCAAGAATATTGAGAGAAGATGAAGGATTTATTTTTGTATTGTTGAAGAATAAGGGATAGTCCGCTGGGAGTTCCTTGTGGGTAGATAGATGGAGAAATTGGGTTTTGGAAGCATTAAAGGTAACAAGGTTTTCTCTGCCCCAATTGGAGATAGTATTTAGATCAGAATTTAAGAGTTCTATGGCTTCATTACGTTTGTCGTTGAGGGATTGCTGGCTGGGGCGTTCTGAAAAACTAATGGAGTAGTGTAAGGTTGAGTCATCTGCGTATGAATAGATGGGAATTGAGGTACAGTTGAGGAGATAATTTATTAAAATTAGAAAGAGAATAGGAGATAGGACAGAGCCCTGAGGAACACCAGAGTTTATAGGGTGACGAAGTGAACAATGGCCGTCCACAACCGTGGCTATGGAACGGCCGGAAAGGAAATTAGAGATAAAGGCACAGATAGAGGGATAGAAACCGAAGGAGGGTAGTTTAGAAATTAAAGATGTGTGCCAGACTCTATCGAAGGCTTTCGATATGTCTAGTGCAATAGAATAAGTCTCACCGAATACAACGTTTGTGTGTGTGTGTGTGTGTGTGTGTGTGTGTGTGTGTGTGTAATAATACTATTACATAATATGAAAATACATAATTATGATAGGTAGATACATTAATCGACAGACAGACAGATAAATTTACACATATACACTGATCACACAGACCTTACTATCCAAACGAGGTGGACGTAATTGTAATTGAAATAGCAGAACCTATGATGACAAATGCATCACCGTACTGAAGGGGTTAAGCTAAAATAGAGAATGCTTAACCCATAACTGTCGGGGCGCAACATAAGTCGAGTATAATAAATCTGGACTATCTGGCGGCGCTCGACATAGGTCGTGTGGCAATTTCAGCACGTAATGTTGCTGAGAGAGAGAGACAAGTGGTGGCAGGAGAGTAGCGAGCGTATGACTGCTCCAGACCACCGCGGCGAACCTACTGACACGAATCCCACCTCCTCCCTCCCTCTCTCACTCGCTATATACGGAATTGTATGGGGAAAGTGCCGAATTACATGCTTTTTGCACTCGCGTTGCGCGGTTGTTGCAAGAAAACTAGCCATCATAAAAGGATCGTTATGGTGTCGTTGGAAAGCTCTGTTTATGCCCTTTCAGGGATAGATACTTGTTTTACGCTCTGGGTCTTATTTAGGCATGAAAATTATCACGTAAACAGCCCTATTTTGGCTAAAAACACCCCGCTGGTGGCTACATATTATATACCGCCTAGGCCGCTCGTAAGGTGTTAAGTCGGAAGTGTCTAGAGTTTTCAGCTGGACTGTTTAAATTGATCCCCACGTATATATATAGTATGCAAGGTTTGTGACTTATGACTAACACGAGTGCTCTTCCAGCTATATTTGTCGGCAACCCTCGGCTGCAGCTGCTTACTTCGAATTTAGCAATGTAATTATTATGTAAACTATTCATTATAACTTCACTCAACTTACCAATACCAGAGCAGAGTAGTCCAACAAAATATTGCCAAAATGAGGTTTGGTAATCACATGCTGGCGGTAAAGTGTTTGTGTCAATTCTTTATAACGTGCCCAAGGTAATGACAAGGTATTCAAGAAGACTATATTTGCCCTAGTCTAACATGTGTTAGATTATTGACCTGAAGAACATATTAAAATAAATATTTTCAATAAAGTGTACTGCTTTATAATACATGGATGTTGGCAAATTTCGTGACATTAAAAAACATCAAATTTAAGAAATCAGTATACTGAATATTTTTGGAAAACTTTGTAGCATGAATGCGATCTGGGGGAGGAGAAAATGCAGACTGATACACACACACACACTGCTTATGGTAGTCCATCGTAATCCGATGATGATGTCCTCTTATACTAATATCATCTATGGGTTCTCTGGTGACTCTAGAGGCCAATCCTCGATGAGCACCGCCTTCCACAGTCAGCACATTAAAGGTTTTGAGCAGGTGTGGATGGTGATTGTTCCCGTCTTGCGTGCCTACAAGCACGTTTCTCACACTGGTGGTTTTGGCGATCGGCTTCAAGAAATTCCACTCCATGATGGATGTGTCGTCTCCAGTCTTCTCTGTTGGTCGCCAGATGCTCAAGGCTCGTGGGATCTATTCTGCATATATTTAGAGTTTTCTTCAATTGGTCTTTGTATGCCTGAGGTCTCTCCTCAGGCATTCGTATGACGTGGCCCACCCATCAAAGTTGGTGCTTAGCATTGGTTGCCTCTATGCTTATGATATTTGTTCTCCCTAGTATTGTGATATAGGGGATTCTGTCTTGCCAAGTTATGCCTAGGATCTTATAGAGGCACCTGATGTGAAACGCTTCCAAAGGTTTGATGTTTCGTCGGTATGTGGTCCATGATTCACATGCATAAAGCAATGTTGGTATGCACACAGAGTTGTAAACAGTCATTTTTGTTCTTATTGTGAGGTCTTTGTTTTTAAAGACTTGGGCAGAGGCGGCCAAAGGAAGCTGCTGCTTGTTTCAGACGGTGTTGTATCTCCTCGTCAAGGCTGGTGTTACATGAGAGGTAGCTGCCGAGGTACTTGAAAGATGGAACCGTTGTTAGCTCCTCTTCCTTTATTCTTAATATTGGTGA
This sequence comes from Paralithodes platypus, assembly GCA_032716605.1. NCBI lineage: Eukaryota > Metazoa > Arthropoda > Malacostraca > Decapoda > Lithodidae > Paralithodes > Paralithodes platypus. The sequence continues at coordinate 6,138,282 of CM064507.1, read as the reverse complement.
TTCAGGTGGCACGTCAGCTGACCATTGTGAGATTACTTCTGTCTTTCTGATATTGACAGGCCTAGTCTGGTGTAGGTTTCTGCAACGGCTGTTAGGGCAGCTTGTAGCGCCTCTGGTGAGTGTGCCACAAGAGCACAATCATCAGCATGTTGGAGCTCAAGCAAATGGTCTAGTAACTCTTTAGTTCTTGCTTGGAATCTTCTTATGTTGAATAGACTACCATCCAATTTAAAAGTTATGTAAATTCCACTTCTTTCTAGGAGTGATCGATGGAGGAGTATTATGACACAGACCAAGTACAAGTTAAACATGACTAGTACCATCACACAACCCTGTCTGACCCCAGAGCTAACATCAAAAGGCTCAGACTCCTCACCAGCCATAGTGACCCTGGCCTTCAGTTCAGTTCAGTCAGTGGCAGGAGGAGGTTGTGTTAATCTGAGTTCCTGCCCGGACCACCTGCTCGTGACCCAGTGACCATACGCACCTACCTGTGTTTGGAGGCAGTGCACTCGTGTATATATAAAAGTGTTTTAGCTAAGTTTTTAGCTGTTAGTTGACTTATTTGTTTTTGTTTTCTGTACTTAGTTGTTTGCTCCTCGCTAAGCTTTTTGGGATCATGTCAGGTATGGAGTGCGAGTCCTTTACTGAACTGCATCATCTTATTCTCCAGGTAAGGGAAGAGATGGTTGTGGTGAAGGAAGATGTCTTGGCTCTAAGGGAGGTTAATGTTAAACTTCAGAGGGAAGTGGATTTGATTAAAGACGAAAATCTAGCTTTCAAGCTTAGCCAAGAGGAAATTAATCGAGTAAGGGGAAAAGGGAGGAAGTTGATGAAAAATTGTATTCATGGCAGGTTGTTAAAAATACGGGTGGGAAAGTCACACTCAAGAAGCAGGATAGTAGAATAGGTATGAGTGTGACAAATACATTCTCTCCTTTGCGAGACGAATGTGAGGGAAAAGATAGTCAGGATAAGGGAGGGTTAGACGAAGTGCCTGCCGCCGACTCAGCTCCTACCGCTGACGCTGTGCTACCTACCACCACAACCACCACCACCACCAAGGGAGCTTCTGCCACCACCGGGGGTTCTCCAACTGCAGCTGCTGGATCCTCTCGAGGAAAAGGTAAATCTGTGTCCCGAGAAGGTAAGTCTGTGTCGATTGTGGGCGACTCCATGGTAAGACATTTAGTTAGGGCTACCCGCATATAACTTACGAAGGTTGTGTGTCTGCCTGGCCATGGAGTTGGGAGGGTTTTAGAGAAGATGGACCACATCTTGGAAGATAGTGGAGATAACCCCATTATCTGTCTCAGTGCCGGGAGTAACGATGTTGGTAAGGGTAGAAGTGAGGAACTGCTGCAGCAGTATCGGGATGTGTTAGATAAGGTTAAGATAAAGGGAGGGATCCCTGTAGTACATTGTATCCTACCCAGAAGAGGAGTTCCCAAGGAATGGACATCCAGGGCGATTGGTGTCAATTGCCGGTTGGAGAAATATTGCAAAGAAAAAGCAATACCATTCATTGATAACTGGGATAGTTTCTATGGGAGAGATGGGATGTACGCAAGGGATGGAGTTCATCTTTCGCAGTTAGGGGTTTCCACAATAGCTAGTTCTTTAGATAGGGTGGTTGTGGGGTTTTGAACAGAAATATTGAGAGTGTAAATGCGAGTTTAAATGGAACAATTTTAGCGTCAGGCGAAAGCGATAAGGATATTCAGTCTCATGCTAAAAATGATGACTATATTGCAAATGATAGTAGTGATGGTGCAACGGAAGATGGAAATGTCGTTAGAAATAAAGGTAAATTAGGTATAAAGAAAATAAGTAAATTGAGAGTATATTACACAAACTGTAGGAGTCTATGTAACAAAATGAACGAACTTAGAGCCCTTGTTAGCAAAGAAAATATAGACATAATAGCGCTAACAGAAACGTGAATACAAAAACCAGGCATTTTTTAGCAGAATTTGATATACCAGGATATAGTTTGTTTAAATATGACCGAACAAGTAAGAGGGGTGGCGGTATAGCAGTGTTTGTCAGGAGTACATTAAAAAGCTGTATTAAATCAGGTATTAGACTAAATAACGATAATGAAAGTGTTTGGGTAGAGGTTAACGAAGGTAGTGAGACCATAGTTATTGGAGTTATGTATAGACCGCCAAATATGAGTAGAAATGACGGAACGTCATTATGGGAGGAAATTAAAATGGTATCAAGGTTTAGCAATGTGTGCATTATGTGGGATTTTAATTTTCCGAATATAGATTGGCAGCATCAAATAGGAGACTCTGATTCTGAGGAGTTTATAGAGGTATTACAAGATAGTTTTTTATTTCAATTCATAGATACGCCGACTAGAGGTAATAATATTCTCGATTTAGTTTTCAGTAACAATGAACATATGGTAAATAATGTAGAGATAGGGGACCACATAGGAAGTAGTGACCACAATTCTGTGTATTTTAATATACAATGGAAAGGTAATACCAAAGAGAATACAACATTAATACCTGACTTCAGAAAAGCCAATTATGGTGGGTTAAGAAGAGCCCTATTAGCGGACCCTATGGTCAAAAAATTAAGTCGAACCAGGTGCCCAAATGAGTGTACCCCTTCTCAGGCACCTGTCATCTTCAGTCAGGAAGAGATGTCAACCTTGGTAGATACATACGATAATTTTATCGAGTCAGTATTCAATGCACAAAATAAATACATCCCCAAAAGAAAATTTAGATCAACACAGAACCAACCCCAATGGATGAATAATAGACTATTAGATCTTCTAGGACAAAAGAGAGGAATGTATAGACAAATTAGGAAAGGCGAAATTCACCTACTTGCTTACTATCAGAATCTATCAAGACAGGTAAAAAAGGATATTAGGAAAGAAAAAAGAAATTATGAAATTAAGGTTGCCAAGGACTCAAAAAATAATCCTAAAGGTTTTTACCAACTATATAAATCCAAGGTTAGAGATGTAATTGGTTCCCTTAAAACTTTGATAGGAGAAATGACAGAAAATTATTTAGAAATGTGCAGTACATTAAATAGTCAATTTCTTTCCGTTTTCACTAATACAAATTTGGCACAGATTCCAGAAGTCCGTAAGGTATATAACGATAGTATAGAAAATAGGTAAAGTACGGTTACTATAAGTAGAAATGATGTGCTTAAGGAAATTGACAGACTGAAACCTCACAAATCGCCTGGTCCTGATGAGGTATATGCTAGAGTATTAAAAGAATGTAGGGATGAGTTAAGTTACCCATTAACATTTCTATTTAACAAGTCATTAGAGACAGGTATAGTTACAGAAGCTTGGAAGCTTGCAAACATAGTTCCGATCTTCAAAAAAGGTGACAAATCAATAGCATCCAATTACCGTCCCATTAGTCTTACATCAATCATAGGAAAGCTACTAGAGTCAATTATTGCTAGTAAAATTAGAAACCACTTAGATACATTTAATTTAATAAATTCTTCTCAGCATGGATTCACTCAGGGACGTTCTTGCCTTACTAATTTGCTTAGTTTTTTCTCAGAGGTATATGAAGCAGTAGATAATGACAAGTCATATGATATAATATATTTAGATTTCAGTAAAGCTTTCGACAGAGTCCTCCATGAGAGATTGATGAGAAAGGTTGAGGCGCATGGAAAAGGTGGGGCGTTGTTGGGATGGATTAGGTCATGGCTAATTGGTAGGAAGCAGAGAGTCAGCATAAATGGTACGAAGTCTGAATGGGGAGCAGTCAAAAGTGGTGTCCCCCAGGGATCTGTATTAGGTCCTCTGTTGTTTGTTATATACATAAATGACCTTGATTTAGGTATAACTAGTAGGATAAGTAAATTTGCAGACGATACCAAAATGGGGAGAACAATTGATTCAGATAGAGATATAGAGTGCCTCCAAAGGGATCTAGATACCTTACATGAATGGTCAGTAAATTGGCAGATGAAGTTTAACATTGACAAATGCAAGGTATTAAAGATAGGGAAGATGCATACAAATGTTAAATATAAACTAGCTAATATGGAATTAGAAAACTCGAATTGTGAGAAAGATCTAGGTGTGTTTGTTAGCAATGATTTGAAGCCTAGAAAACAGTGTATAAGCGTTCGAAACAAGGCAAACAGGATTCTCGGGTTCATCTCTAGGAGTGTGAGTAACAGAACTGCTGATGTTATCTTAAAACTTTACTTGTCATTAGTGAGACCCCATATGGATTATGCTGTTCAATTTTGGTGTCCTTATTACAGAATGGACATAGATTCATTGGAGAGAGTACAACGTAGAATGACAAAAATGATCCATAATATTAGAAATCTTCCGTATAAAGAAAGGTTGAAGAAATTAGGCTTACATTCGTTAGAGAGACGCAGAGTTAGAGGGGATAATGATAGAGGTGTTCAAGTGGGTTAGTGGGATTAACAAAGGGGACATGACAAATGTACTAAAGCTCAGTGATAGCGAAAGAACTCGTACCATGAGTTTCAAATTAGATAAATTTCGTTTCAGAAAAGATATAGGCAGATATTGGTTTGGTAACAGAGTTGTAGATGGGTGGAATGGACTACCAAGTGCTATAGTGGGATTAAAAACGGTAGGGAGGTTTAAGATAAAATTGGATAAGCATATGGATGAGAAGGGTTGGGTGTGAAGGGGGATCAGACGAGTTGGGCCAATCAGCGCTCTGCAGACCCCCGTAATCCTGCGTTAATCTCTAACCGTTTTGGTAAGATGATCCTCAGGGTATTAGAGTGTTGAGCCTATAATTGGGCTTTGTAATTGGGGTTGTGTGGGACAGGGATCTGCCTTGCTTAGGCCAATCGGCTTTCTGCAGACTCCCATTTTCTTATGTTCTTATGTTCTTATGTTCATGCCCTCATGGAATTGTTGCATAAAATCTAACGCATTTTGGTGGGCAGCCGAAGATACGTAGCACCTCCCATAGCAAATCCCTATTAACAGTATCAAAGTTTTTTGGTAAGATCAATGAAAGCCATATGCAGATCTTTGTTTTGCTCTCTTGCCTTTTCCTGCAGCTGACGGGTTGTGAAGATCATAATTATCTACTGTACCGCGATCTTTTGCGGAAGCCACTCTGATTCTGGCAATAGATCTTCAGTAATTTTGGATGCAAGTCTCTGAAACAAGATTTTGGAGAGGACTTTCCCAGCAACAGATAGAAAAGAGGTACCCCTGCTATTGCCACAGAGAGATTTGTATATGTTTTGTATATTGTGATTATGTTAGCATCTTTCTATTGTTGAGGCACATGTTCCTTTTCCCATACTTCCTTGATATATTGATAGAGATCACGCAGAAGTGAGTAGCCACCTTGTTTTATGATCTCCGCGGGTATGCCATCAAGGCCTGGGGACTTATCTTTGAGCGTTTTGACTGCTCCTAGTAATTCGTTGAAAGTTGGTGGTAGGTCTAGATCGTGTATGGTGGGTCGCTCTTCAATTTCCTGTAGCGCTGTGTGGTCTATCGGGGTTGCTTGGTTGAGTAGTTAATTGAAATTCTCACCCCATTTTTTACTATTTGTCTTTGGTCTTTCAGCAGTGTAGTTCCGTCAGATGTTCTCACTGGTGTAAATGCGCAATTTTTAGGACCATATAGTCGTTTCACAGAGTCATAGAAGTTGTGCATGTCATGAGAATCAGCATATGTTTGTATTTCTTTTCCCTTCGCTGTCCACCATTCATTCTGTACATTTCTTATAGTTCTTTGTACCTCTGCCCGTGCATTTTGCCAGCGTAGTTTCAATGCATGGGAGTTTGGATTGTTAAGGGAGGCACAGTGGGCCTTATGCATGTTATCTAGTAAGGGGAGTATGCCGTCCATGTTTTCACCAAACCAGTCTTTGTGCTCTTTAGTTTGGGTTCCAAGTGCTTTTTCTGCTGCATCGTAGATTGTCGTACAGAAAGCCTCCCATACATCATCTAAAGGAGTTGTCATGTCATTTAGAGGTCTCTTCTATAGTACTGCAAAGCTTGTTTCGGTCATTCTCACTCTTAAGTTTGCCTGTGTTTAATCTCCCCTTGCTTAGTTTTGGGAGACGTACAGGTGGGCGAATTGACAGTTTGAGTGTAGATCTATCAATCGGAGGTCTGTCCAGCAATCTGCATCCCTCATTGCTCATGTGTGTAAAACATCTTGGAGAGCTTTCCTCTTCACTATAATATAGTCGATCAGATGACAATGCTTAGAACGTGGGTGCATCCAGGATGTTTTATATTTATCTTTTTGTTGGAAGATGGTGTTAGTGATGGTGAGGTCTTGTGCAGCAAAGAGTGTCAGTAACCTAAGGCCATTGGCATTTATCTTGCCCACACCGTGTTTTCCGATAACGTTGTCCCATATGTTACTGTCCTTTCCAACTCTTGCATTGAAATCTCCTAGAGGTATTATTTTATCCTTCCTAGGAATTATGCACAGGATTTCATCTAGATCAAATAGACACGGTCTTTAACTTCTTCAGTTGCATTGAAGGTAGTCACATAGGCCCTGATTATGGTGGCATAACTGTTGTTTATAAGTGAGATTCTGATTGTTATCAGCCTTTCATTTATCCCAATTGGCGATTCTGGGATTTTTTTCAAGATATAATTGTTAATGGCAAATCCAACCCCATGTAAGTGCTGACCTCCTTAAGGTTAACCCTTCAAGAAAAATGTGTACCCTCCGTCTGTTTCACAGAGTGACCCTTCTTCTAATAGGCATGTCTGGCTGAGTGCAGCTACAGTATATCAATCTTGTATCTGCTCAGTTCTGTAGCAAGGAGAGCTGTTCTTCTCTGGGGTATGTCTGATTTGTTTGGTACATCTAGTAATGTTCTCACATTCCATGTAGCCACTTTTAGTGGCAGTTGCTTCTTTTTGTATTTACGACCGCTGAAAGGAATGACTCGATAGGAGCGGTGGCCTTATCACACACACACACCCACCCACACACACACACACACACACACACATACACACTTTCGTTTCTATATTTGTGAGTTAGTAAAGACAGGAAAACAGTTAAAGTGAGCCAGGGCAATAACAGCACCAGAACAGATATCGGTAAAACACCAACCTTCCGCGGGGATGAACAAACACACTAATATCAATAACGACACTGACAACGGTCCAAACACTAATGGAAGAAGTTGTTAAACCCTTTGGAGGTGATAGTGACTGTATATACTGGTTGTTGTTGCTGTTATAGTTTGGTCGTGGATAATACAGTCTACACAAGCGAATAGTTCTGCAATTTCTGTTCAGCGATGTTATTCTGACAATATTTCGAGACTCTTGAACAATGGTATATGCAACTACACTGATGTTAGTTAATGTTAGGTGACATAATGCTTGTGTATTTAATTCAGAAGTTGCCAACACAGAGTTGCCTACACAGTTGAGGGAAAAAACAATCTTCCAAGAAAAATAATTGTTGTTGTCATAAAAGTTGTACCGTTTTTTTACCTGGAGGGGAGCAGCGTGTGTGTGGTCTTTGTTATGTCATCTACAGACAAGTTTGGGCATTATGTGTACGACGTCATCTATCATTTAGTCAGTTTGCCATCTAGATAACACATATAATTACTATCATATGAAGGCGAAGTGTGGTGAACAGTTATTATTAATATCCAGCTGGAGGTGGTTAAAGTTGTAATAGTTGATGATTCTCAAGCTCATTACGGAATTCTCGTAAATGTCACTTAGTAACTAAACCTATTAGTTATTATTTATCCTGCCTGGCTGTTGGTTCAGCTAAACCATGTGGTCGATAATATCAATATATACCTCTATCGCTCGCTGTTATTAATTTCTTTTTCACCTTGCTCTTCCTCGCAGTAGAGACGAGTATATTTGACTGAGAGGAGTGAGTATATTATTGTAGCGTAACAAGTGATGGTGATTAAGATAAGTCTCAATTCAGCTAAATATTATAAATTGTTCAGGTTGTTTTAAGTCATTATTTCTGCCGTGGTGTATATCACTTTTTTACTGCGATATATTTATTGTTTATTATATGGCCACACTCACGTACCATTGTAGCCTTGCTTTAACAGCACCAAGTCACGGATGGGATCAGGAATTATTATGTTTTTCGACATACATATGTTGTTAAGCTCGATATTGATACATTTTAGCAATGGGTACAACACTTTATAATGTACAAAGGAGTACAAAGGATATCAAGCAACAACAGGTCTAGTGACCCTTCTAGGCTGCTTGTCCTCCAAAACACTGAGGATCAAGTGTCCAAACAGTGGTTTACAGTGGGTAAGGGAACATTGGAAAGGAAACTACTGCCCTGGAACTAATGCCCGTGGCAGGATTAGGTAGTTAATAGGGGACAGATGGGTTAGTAACTGAGGGGAGGATACAATAAAGTTATTCATTTACAAACGCAGTCAGTCACCCGTTTGATGCGAGATATTTGTCTAGGCGAAGTTTGAATGAATCAACGGTGCCGCAGTCTATAACATCACGGGGAAGTCCAAGAATATAAGCTATTACATAATATGCCTGCCGAGATCGGAGCCTCTCCGGGTGGTCGGGGGCCGAGGAGTGCTGGAGCGACCTTGGTGACCATGGTCTCTTGGTATTCTCCTGGGTGACCTAGATGTGTGTGAATTTTGTGTTTTGTCTGTGTTTGTTCGTTGTTTTGTTTTGTGTTTTGTGTGTTCCTGTTCTTGCTCTGTCTTGTGTCGGCCCAAGAAAAAATAAAATAAAAAAAATAAAATATATATAGGAAATAAAAAAAACAAATAGGAAAAGTGGAGATTGGGCCTGAGCATACAGATAGACATATGATAATCCATAGCAAGTTCAATTTCAGTTATGCATCATCAGTGCGTAATATGTGAACATTGTTAAGCACATAGCATGCGTTATATATGAATCAGAGACACCTTACAAATATCATGAACACAAATAATTCATATGGGTATAGCCATTATAGTATGGACTACTTTTTCTTACATTAATTCGATACAAAAGGTAATACGTAAAGAAATAACAAATATTGTTACATTTCTGGAATATGAATCATGTTGAGCCTCCCTGAAAGAAAGAAGACACACACAATGTTACTGTATGCTCACCTGTAAGTCTAATATCATAACCTTCCGTTGAAAGAGTTTAATACATTTCTTTGTTTCAGTTGTCAGCAGAATTCCAGTCATGATATTTTCTATGTTATACAGTATAGATAATCTTTAGTAACCTCGGGCTTCTGCATTGATGGCTAATAATTGATTAAGAAGAAAAAATATTTATATCAGATCTACAAACAGTTGACACAAACCATTTCCTAGCAGTACATATATTTAACTCAACAACTTGACTGAAATTAATGTTAAGTATAATTGATGAAATGCGTCATATGTATTTTAAAGTTTACCCCATAAACTGCCAGAGCAGAGTTAACCCCTTCTGTACCGGCGACGTCTTTTTTACTATATTCTGGCTACTATTAGACGATTATAATTAGTTTAAAAAGGGCCTACAGAAATCAACACGCTTCAAACTATATCACTTAACCATTTTTACTACAACATATCCTTCTTAAACCGCACAACATGGTCTAAATATAGCTACAATCACATTGAAAAGACATTGCCGGTGCAGAAACGGTTACAGGTAATGTTTTTGTCAAAATTGCTTTGCAAACCAGGTCAAGGCTAGCTGAACCTGACCTACAATACTCTAGTTAATATTCGATATACGGTATATATTATGAACAATCACAGGGCAAAGGTACACCGACTCTGAGTAGATATAGCCAATAAAGGAAATCTATATTTACAAAGCAAATTAGAGATTTAATGAGTGTATGTAGGGAGTCATTAAAAAAACTGATGACGTTCCTCACCTTGCCTGGAATGATAAAGATCCCGCCTCCCTGGAGTCTGGACCAACTTGTGAGGGGGACTGCTAATGCCCCTTTCACACATACAGGACTCGGGTGCCGCCGCATGCAGCAGAGTAGCTAGTCGTGGCGTTTTTTTTCCCTGACTTGGTGGAGCTGGCTCGGTATGCTGCATCCAAAGGACTTCACCAGACTACAGCCGCATACAGCCGACGTTGTCGTCTTGACTCCGGAGAAGTCTTGAGACTCGAACCGACAATGGAAATAACGGTCATTTGTACATGCCGACTACACCCGCATCTATAAGACTTCAGACGATCGACTCCAGACTACAGACGATCGACTTCAGAGTCGATCCGCATACACTAGCATAAAGCCGACACATACAGGTTCTGTGGCCAACGGAGGTTACATGAATGGTTAGTAATAATAAGATCTATAATAGGGGTAGAAAGGTATATCACTATCAATATACCAAATTATATATGTGTTATACCTGTGGTTATTGACAGTACAGTGACGCTATTAAGGGGAGATGGGCCGTTTTTTGTGTTTTTTTTTTTTGGGGGGGGGGGGGTCTGTTAATTAATGTATTCCTTTATTTCTTAGTTTCCTCGCTAGACCTCCAACAAGCTTAGAAAAATACCCCCTAAATCCCCTTCAAGATAAATTTGTAAAATTGTTCGATAGAAAAATATCCGTTTGCTTTCGCTCGCCAAAAAAAAAAAAAAAAAAAAAAAATGGCACGAAACATCTTAAAATTATCAACTATATGGGGCGAAAGGTTTTAAAATCGCCAAACTGATAGGCCGAGCGTCATATAATCCCAAAACAAATGGGGCTTAACCGAGGCCACCGAGGTCTCGGTGGCCTCGGTTAACACGAGGGAGAAAAGGGACCAGAAAAATGACCCATGTCCCCTTAAGTCACGTCTCGGCTGTCATTACGTTTGGTTCGCTCTGTGCTGTATTAATGTGTGTCTGATGTTGAATAGGGGTGGGTAAGTGTAGGAACATGTTTGTATACCTCACTCAAAAAGAAGAAGTCATGTGTAAATATTGCTGATACCAATTATTGATCAAAACGTAATTGGGTTGCCGAGTCATCACTTATTAGGCCGACTGTACAGGGGCTCCAATATGGGGGGGGGGGATCTCTGTTACGATAGGGTCTCTGGTGGGCGGAGGAAAGACCATAATATTTTATGGTGAAGAAGTGGGCGGGGGGTGAAGGGGGCGGTCCGTTGAAATGGGGGTTGAGGGAGTGGGGTATTGGGAGGTCGTGGAAATGGGGGGAAAGGGAGTGGGGTATTGGGGAGGACTGAACGGAATAAAGTAGACCTCAGAATGGGGACTATAAATGGCAGGTAGAGAGGGAGGAAGGGGGAGGTAGAGAGGATGGGGAGAAGAGAGGTAGAGGTAGAGAGGGAGGGGGAGAGGTAGAGGGAGGGGAGAAGAGAGGGAGGGGGAGGTAGAGAGGGAAGCGGGAGGTAGAGAGGGAGGGGGAGGTAGAAAGGGAGGGAGAGGTAGAAAGAGAGGGGGAGGTAGAAAGGGAGGGGTAGATAGAGGGGGAGGTAGAAAGGGATGGGTAGGTAGAGAGGGAAGGGGGAGGTAGAAAGGGAGGGGGAGAGGGAGGGAAGAAGAGAGGAAAGGGAGGTATCGGTGGAGAAGGACGGGGAGAGGTAGGGAGGGGAGGAAGGAGGGAGATGGAGAAGTTATGAGAAAGTATGAGGTAAGAGAAAAAAGGAAACGAACGAAAAGGAAGGCAAATATGAAGGGAAAGAAGGGGGTAGGGGTATGGGAAAGAGGGAGGGAGGGAGGGAGCTAGGTATGGAAGAAGGAAGGCAGACCTATGCGGCTGTACTCGTGTCTGTCGGCTGTACTCGGGTGTATGCGCCTGTATGCGGCTGTAGTCTTTATGCTACACATGACACACAATTCGCAACGCTATACTCAAGGACTACAGCCGCATACAGAAGACTAGTGACGACTAGCGCAGACTTGCAGACTGTCAAGTCTGGACAAAATTTTGAAACTCACCAAAACTTTGTTCTGGGGCCACGACTTGACACGCATTGCCAGGACTTCACCAGACTACAGACGACTACAGCCGCATTGTCAGGACTAGGTGCCGACTTGGGTGCCGCATGCAGCAGAGTAGCTACTCTGCTGAATGCGTCACCCTAGTCCTGTATGTGTGAAAGGGGCATTAGACGTTCGGGTTCGAGAAAGTTGTGTGGTTGAGAAATGCTGGTTGTGGTGGTGGTGGTGGGAAGGAGACTTGTGGTGCTGATATATGGTGTTGGCCAGAGTTACTGTGGCTTTGTAGTGTTGTGGGGAGTTCTAGTGTTGATGTGTGGTGTTTTGGAGAGTAATTAGTGGCTTTGAGGTTTTGTGGTGTTGGAAAGATGTATTGGGAGTTATGGTGTTGCTAAGAGTTGTGACGCTGGAATATTTTGCCACCGACTTATATAATAATTTATGTTATAAATGGTGCAAAAACTAATTTCTTTGGTGGTTTAGCTTGAGTACTTTTATACGGCGAGGTAGAAGGTTATAGTGCTGTTTTGGGGTTTTCCATGGCTGTGTTAGTTATGGGTGGTCTTGTGAACAATGGTGGTGCTAATTTGTGTCATTGACAGGAGTTTCGAGTCATTTGTGGTGATGACAGTTGTGATGTTGATTTTCGGTGTTGAAGAGAGTTTTGAGACGTATTCCGTTGTTTTGGAAATATATAGTAGCTATAATGTGGTGCGATCGACAGTATTGAGAGGATATTGGTTCAGTTGAGAGTTACAATGCTGAGTGTTGGCGAGAGTTGCAAAGGGATCTGCTATATTGTAGAAAGTTGCGGTGCTCACTTATGGTTCTTTGAGTGAATCAGATGTGATAGGATGACTTGTGGTAGTAAAAGAAGCTGTTAAAGAGATTTGCGAGTGGATATAAGGCGATAGAAAGAGTCATAGTCACAAATTAATATGGTGATGATTGGAGTTTCAAGTAAATATGATTGGATGAATATACAGTATTTATAGTGCTTACGTATGATACTTGTGCTTTTTATCTGTGTTTATTTGTTGTTTTATGTTGTTTTTGTGTTTTCCCTGTTCTTGCTCTGTCTTGAGTCGGCTACCCCCAAAATGGGGATTGGGCCTGAGCATATAGATAGATAGATAGACGTATGATACTACACAAAGATGCAGATATATAGATACCACGATTTTCGAATGGTAGGCCTATTGCTCAGCAAATTCAGTGTTATAGCGGACAGTCCGAGCGAAGTGTTAGAAAGGAACAAGAAAGTAAGTCTTTCCCTCCTTAGTGCCTATATAAACTCATTCTAGCATGACCTTGAACATACTCAAAGATTTCTAAAGTTTTAAGAACATAGTTTGGAGGAGAGGGGGCAAGACTTGAAAGTTTGCTAAACAGTTTGGCAGCAATTGAAGGATTGTTAAGTTGGTCAAGATCGGATGAACCAAGTGAAATAGCTAGCAACGAGGAGCAAGACGTCAAATTACATTATTCTAAAATCTAAACCATTGTAAAAATAACACTGTAATATGATTGCCTGGATAGAAACAGTATTATGTGATTATCAGTTAAGTTGCGAGTATAACTTCCTGTATGGATTAGCACACAGACCATGTTAAGTACTGTGGAAACAGTAGATACCAATGTATTGAAAGTGCAGACAGGAAATCAAAGGTACATTAGATAATACATAATACCAAAGAAATCAAGCTACAGTAAGTACAAAGGAGTACACAGGAAATCAAGCAACAACAGGTCTAGGGACCCTTTTTTTTTTTTTTTTTTTTTTTTTTTTTTTTTTTTTTCTATATTACAACTACTCTCTCTCGGGAGGGCTGCTTGTCCTCCAAAACACTGAGGATAAAGTTTCCAAACAGTGGTTTAGAGTGGGTAAGGTAACATTGGAAAGGGAACTACTGCCCTGGAACTAATTTCCATGGCTGGATTAGGAAGTTAGTAGGGAACAGAGGGGTTAGTAACTGAGGTGGGGGGGATAAAATAAAGTTGTTATTAATTTACAAACACAGTCAGTCGCGGGTTTGATGCGAGATATTTGTCTACGCGAAGTTTAAATGAATCAACGGTGCTACAGTCTATAACGTCTCGTCTCGGGGAAGCCCATTCCTCAAGTTGACAACTCGATTGAAGAAGAAATTCTTAGGTCCGTGTGAGGTAAAAGATTTACCAATAATTTTGCAACCGTTTCCTCGCGTGTAATTAGATTGGTCGATAGTAAAGTACTTACTACAGTTCACATTGTCGATGCCTTTGATGATTTTGAACACTTGAATTAAGTCGCCTCTTAATCTGCACTGGGTTAAAGGAAATAGATTTAATTCTCTAAGATGCTCCTCGTATGGTTTGTTCTTTAGGCTAGGTATCATTTTGGTAACTATATGTTGAACTCGTTCTAGCTTGTTTATATCTTTTTGGTAATAAGGGCACCAGGATTGAACGCAGTATTCCAGAAGAGGGCAGACTAAAGAATTGTAAAGGGTTGGGATAACGTCTTTGGATTTATGCTCAAATGACCTGCCTATAAAGCCAATTATTTTGTTTGCCTTCTTAACAACTTTTGAAAATTGTTGACTTGGTTTTAGGTTACTCGATATTGTTACTCTCAGATCGGTTTCTCTGTTTACATTCTTAAGCTGAGTGCCATTCAACGAATAGTTTGCTTTCTCATTATCCGATATGTAGTACTTTACATTTATCCCATTGAAACTCATTTGCCAAATTTGGGCCTAACATGACAACTTATCTAGATTGTGTTGCATATCGTCAACTTGTTCTTTTGAGAGTACGCTATTTGCAATTTTTGTATCGTCAGCAAATTTTGAGATTGTACAGGTGAGACCCTCATCTATGTTGTTGACGTAAATTAGAAAGAGAATTGGTCCTAGTACCGATCCCTGGGATACCCCTCTACTTACATTAGTCCATTTAGATGCCTTACCGTTTATGACTACTCTTTGATTTCTGTCGCTGAGCCAATTTTCTATCCATTTCAACACACCGTCTTGTATTCCATGCGTTTTTATTTTTAGCAGTAAACGTTTGTGGGGATCTTTGTCAAAGACCTTTTGAAAATCAAGGTATATAATATCTACAGCTTTACTCTCATCGTAGAGGTTGAGGATATCGTGGAAGAAGTCTAAGAGGTTTGTTAAACAGTAACGTTTTTTACGAAAGCCGTGTTGATTATCTTTAAGTATGTTAGTTTCCTCTTTTACGAGTCTGTCTCTTATGAGTGTTTCTAGCATTTTACATACAACTATGGTGAAGCTAATTGGACGATAGTTACTGGGTAGGGATTTGCTGCCTTTTTTTAATATCGGTGTTACGTTGGCTAGCTTCCACTGATCAGGCATAGTTCCAAACTGCAAGGATTTATTGAATAGCAATGTCAGTGGTTTGGAGAGCTCATCCTTAGCTTCCTTTAGTACTCTAGGTGAGATTGTATCAGGTCCAGGCATCTTATTTACCTTGAGTTTATCTTAACAATGCACTACTTCTCTCTCTGTAACGGTGATATTGCTTAGAACATCTGAATTATCAATCTGAATTGGCGATGGTGTAGGGATATCACTGAGGTCTTCTGTTGTAAAAACTGATGCAAAGAAGGTATTGAGGGCATTACTAATTTCTACTTCGTCTTTGGTGTAGTCTCCATTTTCATCGACTAATGGTCCAACAGTGGAAGTAACTACTTTTTTCTTTCTGATATAACTATAGAATTCTTTCGGGTTTGTTTTACTTTGATTCGCAACATGTAACTCCAGGGTCTTTTTACTTTGCTTAATTAACTTTTTGGCTTTGCGTCGTACCTCTACAAATTTCACCCGTTCTTCGTCATTTTGTGAGGATTTTAATCTATCATTACCAAACATTTTAGCAAGCAGACAGTTTGAAATATCTTTATTCCACCATTTGGGCTTATTATTATGGCCTGTACGCCGTTTTTTCGATGCTATGCAGTCTTGCACTGCTTTTAGGTAAATGGTTTCGAATAATTCAGAAGATGTATTTATGTCGTTATTGTTAATTAAAAGCTCCAATCAGTTTCTTTAAACATAACTCTAAGTTTATGAAAGTTTGCTTTCTTGAAATTAGGGACTTTCTTGATGCTACTATTTGGTTCGTTACTAGTAAAATTTAAAGTGAAAGTTATTGTACGATGGTCGCTATTACTGAATTCATCACCAACATTCAAATTCTCTATTTATTCTTCTTTTGTTGCAAGTACAAGGTCAAGAACGTTATTACCACGGGTCGGCGATCGAACAAATTGATAGAATGAAATCTCTTGCAAGTTCGCATACAAGTCAGGTCCGGAGTGTGAAGTGAGAGTATCGCCCCACTTGGTCACAGGTAAATTAAAGTCGCCAAAAATTACGGTATCTTGTGAGTTACTTACATCTGCAATTTGTTCGTAAATTTCTCGGTCAGTTTGCACTGATTGAGCTGGAGATCTGTATATTAATGCAAGTATTATTGTTGTACCTTTATTATTCTTTATTAGCACAAAAGATGTGTCGATGTTCACAATTTGAGGTTTTGACATGAGGGTCAGGTTAAGACTTTCTTTAATATAAAGTAAAACGCCACCTCCATTTCTATTTGTTCGGCTTATATCAAACATTACATAACCGGGAAGAAAATACTCTGCTAAAAAGTCTCTATCTTCTGTATTGAGCCAAGATTCTGTTATGCCAATCACATCATAATTTTCTGTTGTTGTTGTTCCCCAAGCTGCCTGGCCGAACAGCCCCAAGACCCCGTTCAAGGCCAAGGTCATAACCGAGCGCCCCCACAGAACCCTCCCTGCCGACCACAATAAAGCCTGGGTAACCGAAGCCACTCCATGGCGGGGAGCTAAGGAGGGTGCGGAAAAGCCTGGGAAACCAAAACCCCACCCAGGGCCTTGTGCCCCTCAGCAATTATGAAGAGAAAGTTGAGGGGCAAAGGAAAAATGTGACGCTTTGGCTTCCAATCTTGGTAAATTGGGAGGTCAATCCACAGAAGAGACTTGAGATCCACTTGAGATCTAGAAAATATATAAGTACAGTAAAAGGAACAGTCAGAGTAAGCTATTGGTATGGCAGAGATCGCTCAGTTCTCACTCTGATAGACCAGCCCATCACCATTTTCTAAATCTGAAGATTTATTGCGTATGCTACGAGCATTTGCATCGAAAACCTTTAAAGTTGCTGTTTTAGAACTCACAGAACGCTCTTTAATCAAATTTATGGTTCTGGTCGGATCTACATTTACATTCATGGCTGTCCTCGGTCCTCGTCGTTATCCCTGGCGGTTTTGAATTTGGGTCGTGTTGGTAGAGCTTTATCCAAATTTGTGGTTTTTGACGGATAAACATTTAATTCCTTCGCAGGTTGCCGTCCTCGCTGTCTTCGGTCCTCCTTCCTGGTTGTCCTGTGCTGAGTCGATTTCTTTTCCGATTTCTTCTCCGAAAAGTGATTATTTAAATAGGTTTATTAGCAATGAAGCCCCTTTGCATGCGTTAACTACAATAACAATTACCAAAAAACTACTTCTGCAATCAGAATGACATCCCATGATTTATCCTACTCGACCACAGCGTGATAAAAGCTAACTAACCTTTTCCCACATGTATAGTCGATTGACTGCGGTTCGAATTCTGGTAGAAGCCTAAACATTTTTAATGTAATGCACACGTAATTATGAAATTGTCTACATATTAATTATAATTATATGCATGCTTGCCAGTAGGATAATTAGATTAAATAAGTCTATAGGTTACTACGGTATGTAAACAATAACCACTAAGTTACTTAATTTCATCAAAAATATAGAATACCGGTACTTAAATAACTTGATCCAGATACTGTTTTCAATAATTATAATAAGCTAATATTTAACTCCCAACGAGCAAGCTGTCTTGTTTACATCACCGTAACTCCTGGCAGGTTTATTCCATGCTCTTGTTCATGCATAAGCAAGAGCCAGAGTTTAATACAATTATATATCCGTGAAAGGGCGATAATAGAACTTTCCAATGACACCTGAAACATCCTTGTACGACAACGGGTTCTCTTGCAACGATCGTGCAGCTGGAGGCAAAAATACCCTAAAATGAGGTATTTTTCCAGATTCTATCCTTGTTGAGAGCAGTAGGGAGGCGTTGATGAGATACAGCTGCCTCAGTGATGGCCACATAGCGGTGGCGACCGCTCCAAGGTCGCCTATTGTTCCCCCAACGCTCGGTTTCTCTCTCATAGCTCATAATGGCCTCAAAATGGCACCCGTCACATGACGGGTGCCGCAGGGGTGGCCAATATTCTCTCTCACGTCATATGACGGGCACCGCGAGTTGAAGGTTAAGTAATGCTTTTTGTGAGACAGTAAACACATTGACAAAATTAACCTCTCATTAATTTGTATAATACAATTACGGCTCACCAGCCGTAAACCTACTATAATATTTCCATAATAACCATATTTTATTTTACCATACAACACAGTTAAATTATGTTTTCATCTTCCGTTCCTCCTGTGTTTGAAGTATGTTTATTCAACTTAATATTAAGATCCAGAAAGAGTAAATTAGGTGGGCGAAAAATGTTGCCCCCTTCGGGATATTTCAGATAAATTCTTACTTTCTCCTGAGTTAGCCAACCTGTCTATGTCTGTGTTTGTGTCTGGCTCTCTGTCTCTGTGTGTCTGTATGTGTGCGTCCGTCTGTCTCCCTGTCGGTGTTTGAATGCTCGTTTGTCTTTATTTCACATCTGTTATTGGCAACTTTTAACATCAAAGTTAATATGAATACTATGACGATAAGAATTATACTTTGATAGATTGTTTTGAGTGCTACGAATGTTTAAGTGTATCAAGTGTATCGGAGAAAAAGTATCCACATTAGGAAATTCATTTTTGAGTTTATCATTCAACGTATCCTCAAAATAATAATTACAATTAAGATTATGATCTGTATTTAAATTATAGTAATTACGATCAGGATCAGGATCATTGAATTCCATAATATTCACATCATTTAGCTCCAACGGATTTATAAACTGATTTTCAAATTCCGTCAACTTATCCTCATTGACGATATAGTCCCTGGTATTAAAAAGTATAGCAAGTTCTTCATTTGCTAATTGACTAAATGGAAAAATATACGATCTGCATAATTAACAAATACTGTCGTTACCCACCTGATCCAACACATTCTATAACTTGAACACTCCTGCCGATCTCCCTTCCCCTTGTACAACGGCACAATACATGCACTCTACCAGTCTATTGGTACCATTGACACAGCAAAGCACACATTGAAAAGTCTCACCAACCAATCTATTATCACATCTCCACCCTTCTTTATACACTCCACAGCAATACCATCCAAACCTTCTGCTTGTCCCGCTCTCATTTGTTTCACTGCTTCTTTCACCTCATTTTCCTCAATCCTTTCATTCATTCCCTGCCACCTGGGTGGCCTGGGTAACCTATCTCCATCCACCTCTGCTTCAATCACTGCTTCTCTTCCATCTCTTGTATTTAACAAAGATTCAAAATACTCGGCATATCTTTTCCTCACTTCAACTGGTTCCACTAGTAATTCTCCATTTTCATCTTTCACTGACTCTTCCCTCTTTTGTCCTCCTTTCCTTACTTTATTTACCTCCTTCCAGAACATCTTCTTTCGTTCTTCAAAATTCTCACTCAGCCTTTGACCCCACCTTTCGTTTGCATCTGTTTTCGCTTCTCTAATTTTCCGTTTTGCCTCTCTCCTTTTCTCCTTGTACCTCTCCCATACCTCAACACTACCATCCTGTAAAACCCTCTCAAAACACTGTCTCTTCTCCTCAACTATATATATATATATATATATATATATATATATATATATATATAATACCTGCCTGACCTTTGCTGAGTGAGGACTTGTCCCTAGTGACTCCCAGTGAATTATCTTTGCCCATAGTGTGGTGATAGTGTTAACGCTTTCTTAAAATGGCTGGTGTTGACGAGATTGCTACCTCCTCTCATATTCTCCAGCTTTGTCTTGCTTTGCAAGAAAGGCTGGATAATGTGGAGAGAGAGGTGCAGTCTCTCAAAGACGAGAATGTGGCCTTAAAGCTGACTTTGGCTGACAAGAAAAGTGAGGATAGTGCAACTGCTGTTAGGGATCGTGATGCTCCCTGGACAGTTGTTCCAACAAGTGCAACAACCTGCAAATTTCTACGGCGGCCAGTTGCCCTCAGCAACAAGTTCATTACCTTGGATGACGAATGTGATGGTGAGGCTGCGAGTGCTTCCTTCGGCGAGGAAACCAGGAGAAAGGTAAGTAAGTTGCCTCCAAACACAGGGAATGCTGTGATTGCTGCCCCCCCAGAAGTACCTTCAACTGCTGCCCCAGGAGTTCCTGCCGCTGCCGCAGCTGCTACCAAGTCATCGACAAGGAGAGGCAAGTCCTTCTCAATTGTTGGGGACTCCATGGTCAGACACTTAGCTAGGTCCACCTGTACTGATATTAGGAAGCTTGTCTGTCTGCCTGGTGCCGGGGATGGGAAGGTGTTAGAGGAAATTGATTACATCATGAAAGATGTTGGAGATAACCCCATTATCTGTCTCAGTACAGGGAGCAATGATGTTGGTAAAGGTAGGACGGAAGTACTGCTTCGGCAGTACAGGGAGGTGTTAGATAAAGTTAGGAGGAAGGGAGGCATACCTGTAGTACACAGCATTTGCCACGGAGAGGGGTCAGCAAGGAATGGTCATCTAGGGCAATTGGTATCAATTGTCGGCTGGAAAAATACTGCAATGCAAATGCAATACCATTCCTTGATAACTGGACCCGTTTCTATGGTAAAAATCAGTTGTACGCACAGGACGGGGTTCATCTTTCTCGGCTAGGGGTGGCAAATTTAGTTAGGTCAATAGATAGGATTGTCACGGGGTTTCGCTGAAAATAAAGCCGAGAATATGAGTAAGAATAATTGTCTAGATAGGGTAAATTGCCGTACTGGTTCATCAGATAGGAATAGAAAATATCAGTCACAGGATTTTAATTGTACTGCTAGTAGAAATATTGAAGGTGTAACAGAAGATGGGAATTCAGTTAGAAATAAAGGTAAATCCGATACCAGTAAAATAAATTCATTGCGATTATATTATACAAACTGTAGGAGTTTATGTAACAAAATGGATGAACTTAGAGCACTTGTTAGCAACGAAAATATAGACATTATAGCACTGACTGAAACATGGATTAATACTGAATCAAGATTTTTTTTAGCAGAATTTCATATACCAGGATATAGTTTGTTTAAACGCGACCGAACAAGTAGGAGGGGCGGCGGAATAGCAGTGTTTGTCAGGAGTTCTTTAAAAAGATGCATTAAATCAGGTATTAGACTAAATACTGATAACGAAAGTGTTTGGGTAGAGGTTAGCGAAGGTAGTGAGACCATAATTATTGGAGTTATTTATAGACCACCAAATATGAGTAGAAACGAAGGTACAGCTTTATGGCAGGAAGTGAAAATAGCATCAAGGTTTAGCAATGTGTGTATTATGGGGGATTTTAATTTTCCGAATATTGATTGGCAGCATCAAATCGGCGACTCAGATTCAAAAGAGTTTATTGAGGCGGTACAGGATAGTTTTGTATTTCAATTCATAGACTCGCCTACTAGAGGTAATAATATCCTCGATTTAGTTCTCAGTAATAATGAACAAATGATAAATAATATAAGATAGGAGACCAACTAGGAAATAGTGATCATAAATCAATTTATTTTAACATACAATGGACAGGAAAGGCTAAAGAGAATACGACACTTATCCCAGATTTCAGAAAAGCCAATTATGGTGGATTAACCCTTCCTCCCCGGGCTGTCTTACCAAATGACGGTCGCCCCTACCCGGGCGATATGGCTGAAAAACGTCTAGGCCTAGGCTACCGTATTTATGTTTATTTTCACTGCTAGAACTTTCCCACTCATCTATAATCGTAGTGCGGTTTTCAATCTGTATTTTGGCATTGAGTAGAGCTCTGTAAGTCAACTGGTTCAGTTGTGATGACGATTTCAGTGGAGCCAATATTGCAGAGATGTTGCCAATATGGGGGCTTTTTAGACACTAATTTCGTCATGACGTCAGAACAATAACATTGAGGAGTCTTCTCCTTCTTGTTTTGGGAGGTGCGGTGACGAACGCTTGGGTTTGTTGACATACGTCGTACGCACGGCGTTCGGACCAAGCTTAATTAGGCTATTAAGCTCATGCCTTAGATAAGGCATACCGGGTAGCGGCCCTTCTTTCGTGCTGTCCTTACCTAAGGCAGACCGGGTAGGAAGGGTTAAGAAGAGCCTTAAGAGTCGATCCTATGGTTAAACTATTAAGTGGACCCAGGTGCGCTAATGAACATACTCTCTCTCAGATACCTGTCTTAACTCAGGATAATTTGACAGCTACATATAATAATTTTATTTCTTCACTCCACAATGCGCAAAATAAATATATCCCCAAAAGAAAATTTAGATCAACACAGAACCAACCCAAATGGATGAATAATAGACTATTAGACCTTCTAGGAAAAAAGAGAAGAATATATCGAAAAATTGAGAAAGGCGAAATTCACCTACTTGCTTACTATCAGAATCTATCAAGAGAGGTTAAAAAAGGTATAAGGACTGACAAAAGAAATTATGAAATCATGATAGCCAATGACTCAAAAAATAACCCTAAGGCTTTTTACCAGTTATATAAATCTAAAGTTAGAGATAAAATAGGCCCCCTTAAAACTACGATAGGAGAAATGACAGAAAATGGTTTAGAAATGTGCAGTACATTAAATAGTCAGTTTCTATCCGTTTTCACTAATGACAATTTGGCACAGATTCCAGAAGTCCGTAAGGTATATAGCGATAGTATAGAAAATAGGTTAAGTACGGTTACTATAAGTAGAAATTATGTGCTTAAGGAAATTGACAGACTGAAACCTCAGAAATCGCCTGGTCCCGATGAGGTATATGCCAGAGTATTAAAAGAATGCAGAGATGAGTTAAGTTACCCATTAACATTTCTTTTTAACAATTCATTAGAAACAGGTATAGTTCCAGAAGCTTGGTAGCTTGCAAATGTAGTTCCGATTTTCAAAAAAAGGTGATAAATCAATAGCATCCAATTACCGTCCCATTAGTCTCACTTCAATCATAGGATACTAGAGTCAATTATTGCTAGGAAAATGAGAAACCACTTAGAAACATTTAACTTAATCAATTCTTCTCAGCATAGATTCACTCAGGGACGTTCTTGCCTTACTCATTTGCTTAGTTTTTTCTCAGAGGTATATGAAGCAGTAGATAATGACAAGGCATACGATATTATATATTTAGATTTCAGTAAAGCTTTCGACAGAGTCCCTCATGAGAGATTGATGAGAAAGGTTGAGGCACATGGAATAGGTGGGGCGTTGTTAGGATGGATTAGGTCATGGCTAATTGGTAGGAATCAGAGAGTCAGCATAAATGGTAATAAGTCAGAAAGGGGATCAGTCAAGAGTGGTGTCCCCCAGGGATCTGTATTAGGTCCTCTGTTGTTTAGTATATACATAAATGACCTTGATTTAGGTATAACTAGTAGGATAAGTAAATTTGCAGACGATACCAAAATGGGGAGAAAAATTGATTCAGTTAGAGATATAGTGTGTCTGCAAAGGGATCTAGATACCTTACACGAATGGTCAGTAAAATGGCAGATGAAGTTTAACATTGACAAATGCAAGGTATTAAAGATAGGGAAGATGCATACAAATTTTAAATTTAAACTAGCTAATATGGAATTAGAAAACTCAGACTGTGAGAAAGATCTTGGTGTGTTTGTTAGCAATGATTTGAAGCCTAGAAAACAATGTATAAGCGTTCGTAACAAGGCAAACAGGATTCTCGGGTTCATATCTAGGAGTGTGAGTAACAGAACTGCTGATGTTATCTTAAAACTTTACTTGTCATTAGTGAGACCCCATATGGATTATGCTGTTCAATTTTGGTGTCCTTATTACAGAATGGACATAGATTCATTGGAGAGAGTACAACGTAGAATGACAAAAATGATCCATAATATTAGAAATCTTCCGTATGAAGAAAGGTTGAAGAAATTAGGCTTACATTCGTTAGAGAGACGCAGAGTTAGAGATGACATGATAGAGGTATGCAAGTAGGTTAGTGGAATTAAGAAAGGAGACACGAAAATGTACTAAAGCTCAGTGATAGCGAAATAACTCGTACAAATGGTTTCAAATTAGATAAATTTCGTTTCAGAAAAGATATAGGCAAATATTGGTTTGGTAACAGAGTTGTAGATGGGTGGAATAGGCTACCAAGTGATATAGTGGGATCAAGAACGATAGGGAGCTTTAAGAAAAAATTAGATAGGCATATGGACGAGATGGGTTGGGTGTGAGGGGGATCTACCAGGTGTGGGCCAATCGGCGCTCAGCAGACCCCCGTAATCTTGTGTTAATCTCTGACCGTTTTGGTGGGGTCAGTACTCAAGGTATTAGTGAGATGGGTCTATAATTGGGCCTTGTAATTGGGGTTGGGTGTGACAGGGATCTGCCTTGTGTGGGCCGATCGGCTTTTTGCGGACTCCCATTTGCTTATGTTCTTATGTTCTTATATATATATATATATATATATATGTATATATATATATATATATATATATATATATATATATATATATATATATATATATATATATATATATATATATATATATAGTAATCGTACAGGTTTTGTGTTCCCCTATATGTGACATTTAGTTTGTTCGTTTTATGAAACGATTCCTCTAATTTCCTACATTGCCCCCAACATGAAAACCTAATTTCTTTATCACTAACCTACAGTACTATAGTGATGAATACAGTGGTCATGATTGGATACATTGGGTTATTGGTTAACCTACATATTTTTCATATTTTCACTAATATAGTTGATATCACTGATCCACTGTTCTCACGCATATTGATACAGAGCAAAACAAAACCTAATTGTCTTATTCTGTTTCATAATTATGTTTAATATACTAATGCATTTACCCATGGATGGTAACATTAGTAGGTGTATCAGCAAATAATATTTAGACAACTCGTAAATTTTTTGAAAAGCAAATTCTGCATACGGAATATAATTAATTCAAATGCAATAATATTTTGCATGTTTCTATATTTCTACTTACAATCACAGTGCCTGAATCTTAGCTACTGGGTTATATATAATATCCTGGACAAAAATATATAGAAGTGCATGTTTAATCTAAAGACCTAAATAATTTAACAATTGTAGCTACTTAAACAAGTTTAAACCATAATTATCTCCTAATTATAAGTTTTATCTGTGATCAAGTCGATCATTTTAAATGCCACCATTGTTGTGGTAGCTGGTCTAACCTTTTCAAACAACAACATTACACAGCACGAAAGGTCAGTGGACTAAGGCAACACATAACAAAACATAATATAATTATTATTATATTAAAGCAGCCAAGCATTATATAAGAACCATTAGTAGAATTATAAATACTAAAAATTTGAATGTGTGAAAAGGGACTAATTTCTACTGTCCTGGAGAGAATCATGGTTGGAAACTGGAAACATAACATCAATGTTAACGAATCCTATTTTATCCGGACTGGACTGTCCGGGTAGGTTTATTACCACGATGGATCTCGGCCGCTGGGGAACTGTAATAAGGTATTAGCCAAACATTTTGGTGTGTTGTAATATTATTGTTTTTTGTTTACTTCACGGAATTACGATCATTATTTATTTCCTTAGTTCCCTCGGTTGGTTTTCACTCTTTTAATTTACTTTTCTTCGCATTATTATGGATATTTACTTTATCACCTGAAGAAAATAATGTTGACCTGTATTAAATCAAATAAATACAGTATTTATTTACAATCCTTTTCTGCGCTAATTGTATTTAAATTATATTTCTTAAATAATCTGTTTCAAGATACGAAGATGCGTTTCTTCCACTCATGTATCCGAGAACAACATAAACATATGTTTTCGACTTTGTTATTTTTATGCTGTCGACACATGTATTTCAGAATTAATACTAATATGTACCAAATGTCAATGTTGATATTTTGAATGGCAGTATATTTTATTTTGTCCTAAATAGCACTCTCCACCAGTAATCCATCACTGTTGATAATAACTAATTTAGTTTGGGTAAGAACTGACGTTGTTATTTTAAAGTCAATCTATATGCATATAACATATTTTACACACAAAATAAATACAATACATAAACAACATTTGTGTCTCCTTCTTGGACTTCTTTCATAAGTGTATAATGTTCATAATGTGTGTGTCCTTTCTCTTACACTGTGGCCACTACAACATCATTCTTCTTTTGACTGTTTTCAATTTGGTATTCACCCTCCCTCTCCCCTTCAAGCTATTTCTGTTCCCATTGTGTCCTTTTGACATCTTCTCTCATTACTCACTTCTTTGTTTCTTCTGTTTCGCTTGTACTTCCATTCCTCCCATCTTTCCATTTGTAACGCCCTTCCTCTGCCTTTCAATTCTCCTGCGTCCTTTCATCCCACAATTCCTTTGCTGTATTTCTTTCTGCATCCACCGCTCCCCTTTTAGCCATTTGGTTATCAATTGTCTTATTGCAGTTTTTTACTATTATTCCGGGACAGTTTTCAGTTTTTACCTTGAACCAATAATTATATGTCTTCAATGCAACACCACTTCTGTACTCACTTACTCTATGTATATGTATTAGTTGTTTGAATTATATGTCTTCAATGCAACACCACTTCTGTACTCACTTACTCTATGTATATGTATTAGTTGTTTGAATTATATGTCTTCAATGCAACACCACTTCTGTACTCACTTAATCTATTTATATGTATTAGTTGTTTGAATTATATGTCTTCAATGCAACACCATTTCTGTACTCACTTACTCTATGTATATGTATTAGTTGTTTGAATTATATGTCTTCAATGCAACACCACTTCTGTACTCACTTAATCTATTTATATGTATTAGTTGTTTGAATTATATGTCTTCAATGCAACACCACTTCTGTACTCACTTACTCTATGTATATGTATTAGTTGTTTGAATTCGTTATATTAATGTTTGAGTATCATTGGTAAAGATTGTGTTACCGATAAGTTCTACATCCTGAAACGTAATTGCAGTTTATCATTGCATATTGTATTAAATCACTTGTGTAATATTAAGATATATATACACAAATATATATCTCCACTGCCATATTTTCATCAAGATAGATAAATAACTACACAACGATCACAACTTCGGTGTTTTGTCCATCAACACGTCCAACTAATTTAGAACTAGTTTATCACATGCTACTCTAGCTATGGTTAATGCAATATGCTTATGCATGTATGATAATTATGTTATATTATGTTATTAACTTCTTGTTTGGCTAAGTTCATTGTCAGAACCAACATATTAATTAATTTCACATCAGAAAATATGGGCTCTATTTGCGCATCCTGCACAAGAGAGCAAAATAGTGGAGAAAAACAAGAGAGAGAGAGAGAGCGAGAGAGAGAGCGAGAGCGAGAGCGAGAGCGAGAGAGAGAGAGAGACAGAGAGAGAGACCATGCTTCCAAAACCCAATTTCTCCATCTATCTACCCGTCAGGATCTCCCAGCGGACTATCCCTTATTCTTCAACAATACAAAAATCAACCCTTCATCTTCTCTCAATATTCTTGGTGTCTCTTTTTCTTCTGCTCTCATTTGGAAGGACCATATTACCAGTCTTGCTAAGGCAGCCTCCCAGAAGCTGGGTGTGCTCAACCGCCTTAGGGGGTTCTTTTCCCCTGCACAGCTTCTTGCTCTGTACAGGGGCATAGTGCGCCCTTGTATTGAGTATTGTTCACATGTGTGGGGAGGTTCCTCTCACACCGCTCTCCTAGACAAAGTTGAAAGGAAGGCCTTTCGTATCATTAACTCCCGTCCACTCACCAACTCTCTGCAATCTCTCTCTCTCTCCGCCGCAATGTTGCATCATCTCTCTCGCTATTCTATCGCTACTATAATAATCAGTGTTCCTCAGAGCTATCCCAGTGCATACCACCTCCTTTACGTAGGGCACGTGGTACCCGTCTTGCAACTCAATCCCACCCCTACTCTGTGCAACTCTCCAACCCAAGAGTGAAACGTTACTCTCAAACTTTCTTCTACTCAACATCTGAGCTCTGGAACTCTCTCCCAGAATCAGTCTTTCCCTCTTCCTATGACTTAAATTGCTTCAAACTCCGTGTGTCCAGGCATTTTGGCTCGAACGTCCCTTGATTTTGGCCCTGTCACTCTTTCAACTATGGGGGAGGCACTCGTTATAGGCAGTTATGCCTTTTGCCTCCCTCAATCACATAGAAAAAAAAAAAAAAAAAAAAATATCCTTGTATTACTGCCCGAGGGTTGGACCATGAAGAGCCTATTGAAGTCCGGGGCGACAATGATGGCGGCACAAGACGCTAATCTTCTCATCTCTGCCTTTTTCGAACACTGTATTTTTAGTTCCTCGCTAGACTAAGAAGCCTCCCCAGGCCCCTTTCAGACTAAAGAAGCGCACTCCACACCCCTTTCAAGCAAAATATGTACATTTATGGTACATTTATGGTGGAATGGGTGTGTGTACTGGAGTAAATGAGGGAGCGAAAGAAGATTCGTGTTTGTTTGCAAGTGACAAATGTAGGAACGTGTATGAAACAATGGGTCTGTGGGTGCAAGGATTATGTGGGTGGGAATGAAAGTAGGAATACAAACGTGGGTGGTTATGTGTGTGTATGCTCCGACAGAGGATAAAAAAGTAGACAGAAAGAGGAGTTCTGGGTGAATGTTGAGGCGTGTCTGGATAAGATTGGCAAGAGCGAAAAAATATTTCTGATTGGGGATATGAATAGGAAGGTGGGTGACAAGAAAGTTGATGGAGTGGTGGGAGGGTGGGGTGTAACATCAGAGGTGAATGGGAATGGTAGGGTACTTGTAGACGTATGTGTGGGGAGGAGGCCGTGAATAGCCAACACCTTCTTCCGACACAGAATGATACACATTTACACATGGAAAGTGGTATTTGAGGCGGAGGGATCAGACAGTGGAGGAAGGAAAGGCACTGATTGATTATATACAGTATGTGTGGATGAACGAATGAAGAATTATGTGCTGGATGCTAGGGGGTAGAGGGGAATGGGGGGGGGGGTATCTGTCGGACCATTATGTAGTATTAGCTAAAATTAGGATACAAAAGAAATGGGTGTGGAGAGCTGGAGAGAGGCAAGAGGAAGGTGGAGTGGCGAAGAGGGTGGAGAGATTGCAAGAGGAGGAGCTCAGGGAAGAGTTCAAGAGAGCAGTAAAGAGACGATTAGGTTGTTTTGACCTGGAGGGTATGGAGGAAGTGGAGAAGGTGAGCAAAGTGTTTAAGGAAGATATATGTTTGCACTGACCAACCAGGTGAACAAGCTTACATCTTTTCTATCTTAAACGACCTAGAGCAATTAGTCAAGCAACCCACTCGTATCCAGGATCGCTTCGGAGATCGGCCCAACATTCTTGACTAATTTCTAACCTCTAACCCTTTCTGCTTATACTGTTTTCTCTCCTTTGGGCTCCTCCGACCATAAACTAATATCTGTCACCTATCCTATCTCTCCAGTACGGCCCCCGATCCTCCCAACCGGCGACACTTGTGGCACTTTGGCGCTAGTGACTGGGAGGCTCTTTGACAATACTTCTTTGATTTCCCATGGAAAAACTTTTGCTTCCGTGGCCGGGGACCCTCAGAGAGTGCTAAGCGCATTACTAAGGTAATCCTGTCTGGCATGGAAGCATACATTCCATTTTCTTTCTCTCAGTCTAATGCAAACAAATATTGGTTACTCACGCTTGTTCTACTGCTGTCAGCAACAAGGAGGAAGCATTAAAACGGTACCGACGCCTTAAGACTAATGAATCAAATTCTTCCTATTGTTCTGCCCGGAATCAAGCCAAATCTATTTTTCGACTTGCCAAACACTCATTCATCAATAATAAATGCACTGAACTATCCAACTCTAGCTCCTCCCAAACTTTCTGGCATCTAGCCAAAAACCTCTCCAACAATTTTTCTTCCTCGTCTTTCCCTACCATTTTCCACTCTGATGGCATAACCGTCACTTCTTCCTCTGACAAAGCTCCACTTTGGATGATTCCTGTGCTATTCCTCCCTCTCCACCCATCCCTCTCCTACTTATGCCTAATATCCTAATCTCTTCTCAAAATGTATTTTCTACCTTCTCTGGGCTTACTACTAAGAAGGCGTTCGGTCCGGACGGTGTTCCTCCTGTTGTGCTCATAAAACTGTGCTTCTGTACTGACTCCCTGCCTAGGCAAACTCTTTTGTCTCTGTCTCTCCTCTAACGTCTTCCTTTCTTGCTGGGACTTTGCTCTCATTCAACCTGTCCCATAGAAGGGTGACCGCTCTGAACCCTCCAACTATCGTCCAATTGCTCTCATCACTTGTATCTCTAAAGTTTTTTTAAATAATCTTGCTTCCAAATTTCTTAAGCATTTCTCTTTTCATTATCTACTCTCAGATCACCAGTATCGCTTCCGTAAGGGTTGCTCTACTGGTGATCTTCTTTCATATCTTACTAACTCTTGGTCATTTTCCTTTCGGGACTTTGGTGAGACCTTTTCTATTGCCCTAAACATATCGAAGGCCTTCGATAGAGTCTGGCACAAATCTTTAATCACTAAACTACCCTCCTTCGGTTTCTATCCCTCCATCTGTGCCTTTGTCTCTAATTTCCTTTCCGACCATTCCATAGCTGCGGTGTATGGACGGCCATCTCTCACTTCCTATCTCCCATTCTCTTTCTAATTTTCATAAATGATTTTTTGAACTGTACCTCCAGTCCCATCCATTCATACGCAGACGACTCTACCTTACACAACTCAATTAGTTTTCCTGAACGCCCCAGCCAGCAATCCCTCAAAAACAATCATAATGAAGCCATGCAACACTTCTATTTCCAATTAGGGCAGAGAGAACCTTGTTGCCTTTAATGCTTCCAAAACCCTATTTCTTCATTTTACTACCCATTTGGAACCTCCCAGAGGACTATCCCTTACACATCAAGAAATACAAACATCAATCCTTTATCTTCTCTCAATATTTTTGGTGTCTCTTTTTATTCTGGTCTCACTTGGAAGGACCATATTACCAGTCTTGCTAAGACAGCCTCCCAGAAGCTGGGTGTGTTCAACCGCCTCAAGGGGTTCTTTACCCCTGCACAGTTTCTTGCTCTGTACAGGGGCACAGTGCATCCTTGTATTGAGTATTGTTCACTTGTGTGGAGAGGATCCTCTCTCACCGCACTCCTAGACAAAGTAGAAAGGAAAGCATTCCATATCATTAACTAGGTTCCATGTCATCTCAACCAGTAGACCATTTCAACCAGTAGCTCTCAACCAGTGCCAAATTAACCCAGACCAACCAAACCAGTGCCAAAATATAGTACTAACCTAACCTAACTGTATTGGTTGATTTGGTACTGGTTGAGAGCTATTGGTTGAAATGGTCTACTGGTTGAGTTGACCGGTCACCCATTAACTCCTGTCCACTCTCCAACTCTCTGCAATCTCTCTCTCTCTTCGTCGCAATGTTGCATCCTTCTCGCTATTCTATCACTACTACAATAATCAATGTTCCTCAGAGCTTTCCCCAGTGTATACCACCTCCTCTACGTAGGGTACATAGTACCCATCTTGCAACACAATCCTACCCCTACTCTGTGCAACTTTCAAACTCAAGAGTGAAACGTTATTCTCAGTCTTTCTTCTATTCAACTGCTGAGCTCTAGAACTCTCTCCCAGAATCAGTCTTTCCCTCGTCCTATGACTTAAATTGTTTAAACGCTGTGTGTCCAGGCATTTTGGCTCGAACATCCCTTGATTTTGGCCCTGTCACTCTTTCAACTCAGTAGGAGGCACTCGATACAGGCAGTTCTGCCTTTTGTCTCCCTCACTCACATGGAAAAAAAAAAAAAAAAAAACGAGAAGATGGAGGGGAGTGAAGGGTACAGTGTGGTGGACTGATGAGGTAAAAATAGCTGTTGAAGACAAGAAGAAAGCTTATAGAGAGTGGTTGGGGAGTAGAGGGAATGGACAATTGGGGAGACAGAAAAGAGAAGAGGTACTTGGAGAAAAAGAGAGTGGTGAAGAAAGTAGTGAAGGAAAGTAATAGAAGAGCAGATGAGGAATATATGGAAGGAATCTAAGTGTAAAATGGAGGTATTGTAAGAAACTGTTCTAGAAAGAGGTCAAGACAGTTAGAAAGGGTAGCAAGGAAAATACTAAGGGTGTGCAAGATAAGAATGGGCAAGTGATAGCCGAGAAGCAAGATGGAGGGAGTACTTTAACTAATTGCTAAATGTAAGGAATGAAGCACCAGCAAACATAGTTGGATGGGGTATGGGAGGGAGAAGAAGAGATGTAGTGGAGGAGGAGGTGGGGATCAGGAGGTCAGAAGTGTGTGAATCTATGATAAGCGTGAAGATGGGGAAAGCACCAGGAATAGATAGGGTGTGTGGGAACATGCTGAGGTATGGTGGTGAGATAGTGATCGAATGGGTATGGCAAATGTCTAAACTAGCGTGGGAGAAGGGTAGTGCACCTGATTACTGGAAGACAGGCATAATAGTCCCCTTGTATAAAGGTAAAGGGGGAAGAGGAGTGTGTGGTAACCACCGGGGAATATGCCTTCTAATCGTAGTAGGGGTGGTGTACAGTAGGGAGTTAGAATGAGAACGGAGAAATGAATAGGTGACGAGCAGGGTGGGTTTAGGAAGGGAAAAGGATGTGTAGATCAGATATTTTAACTGAAATGTGTTGTGGAGAAATATCTGGAGAAGGGACATAAGTTGTATGTTGCCTTTATAGACTTGGAGAAGGCCTATGCCAGAGTGGATAGAGAAGGTTTGTGGAAAATACTGAGGATATACAGAGTAGACGGCAAGTTGCTGAAAGCAGTGAAGAGCACGTATGAGGGTGCAAAGGCATTAGTACGTGTGGAGAATGAACAGAGCAAGATCTTTGATCTGAATGTTGGGTTAAAGCAAGGGTGTGTGATGTCCCCATGGCTATTCAATATAAATATATATATATATATATATGTGACTGGAGTCATGAAACAAATGCAAGGAAGAGCAGTGGATGTTGGTGTACCTCTGATAAGGTAAGGAAACAAGAGGAAGTTGCCTGTACTGCTGTTTGCTGAGGACACAGTTCTGATGAGCGTGAGTGTATGTGAGTTGAAGGGGCTGGTAATTATGTTTGGAATAGTGTGAGAAAAATGGAATCTAAAGGTAAATGCGGGGATGAGCAAGGTTATGGTCTCTGAAAGGGGTGCAGCCACAGAGTGTGAGGTGAGGTTGAACGGTCAGGATATGGAGAATGTCAGCTCATTTAAGTATTTGGGCAGTGTGTTGAGTAAAGATGGGAGTATGGATGAATAAGTGCGGGAGAGGATACAACAGGGGAATAGTGTTGTAGGAACGCTGAAAGCAGTAACATGAAATAGGGTGGTCAGCATGGAAGTATTGACGTTCATGCATTACAGTGGACATTGACTTACGGGAATGAAGGATTGACGATTGTGAAGAGACTCAAACCAAGAGTGAGAGGGGTGGAAATGAGTTACTTGAGAAGTCTGTGCGGAGTCACATGGAGGGATAGACAGACTAATGAGGAAGTACGAGAGAGGTGTGATGTGGATGTACTGTAGATGTGCTGGAAAGTGTGAAAAGGAACACCTTGAGATGGTTCGGCCATGTGGAACGTATGGGAAGCAAGAAAATTACTAAGAGAGTGTACGAGAGTGAGGTGGAATGAGAGAGAGAGCGAGGTAGACCGAATGAGAGGTGGAAGGATGGAGTTAAGAAGTATATGAGTGAAGGCGGTGCTGGATGGGAGGAGGGGCGTCAACTGATGGGGATAGAGGTGCATGGGGTCGTTTCGTTCGTGGCCACCCCTTCGAGGATCACGGCGTCCGGCAATATATATATAGAGAGATATGGTAGAAGAATGTCCTGGCCTAAGGTCAGTTTCTACTAAATTGCAGGCTCGTTATCGTTCGCCCCTAATATAAGGACACCCGAAAGGGTGAGTAATCATTATTACAATCGTACAACTAATGAGAGTAAAGTTAATTAAACTCTTCAAGCTAATATAGTGAAACACATTAATGTAAATTACCTACCATTTCATTACAAAACTTAATAGTTCATCTGGATAATTTACAGATGGGAGGCAAGATGAGAGTCCGAGAGGAGATAATGACTTTTAAATGTCGAGGACAATTTATTTCAAGGCTTTCAATGATCGTGCTTAATGAGTTGATGGGTCGGTAGGGTAGACAAATGAAAGAACCTTCATCAATGGTATAATTTAATTCCTGAAATTATATAGTAGTCAATGTTGTAACTGAATGTGCAATGTCCATTGTCAGATTGAAAGAGCTTAGCAAATAAAAATAAACCTGTATTAATTTTGTTTACTGACCATATTACCTTACAATATTAAATTGTTTTTAATATGCGGCAGTTCATGCTCTATGCCAATTATTTTGTTTTTATTTTGAATGTTGCCCCTGCAATAACGTCCCGATTTAAATTTCAGCTTGTTGACGTACAGGTAATAAACTACGGCATTTGTTGTTGGTTTTACGTATACACGTGTATATTCCAACATGTTCCAACAAGCCATTCTCATATTTTATTAAAACTATTTCCCTTTATATATCTAGATATCTATACTCGCAGTGTGTTTTTTTTGTTTTATTAAGGTCATTGTATTGCCACTTACGCATTAAACCAATTAGCTAGCAGTCAGTCATAAAGCACTTTGGGACCTTATCTGTATATATTTGTCAATAGACATTGTACATGAATTACAATTTGCAGTGTATCAACCATTGCAGAATATGATGTCGTTTTCCTACCCCATACTTTACTACCATTAGACGACTACATTCAGATTAAGGAGCATTAGTGTAGAGTTAAGAAGTCACTGAGTGATCATCCATTTGATTACTAAACATTCCGCCAAAGCGGCATGCAATTATAGAAACAAATGCTAGTTGTGTGGGTGTGTGTGTGTGTGTGTTCACTTTTTTCACTTTTTCACTCACTTGCTTGTTCGTCAAGGGGAATCCACGCAATGCGAGCTAAGCTCATTATTATCGCGCCTCCTTAACTGGGAATGTATTGCGTGAAATGCATGTTAAGTGTTTATGTATCGTTGGAATGGCTGTGGATGTGTGTGTAGTCTGTATTTTAGCCAATTGGCGACATCTGGAAACGAAGGCTTAGCGTTAATCTGTACGGTACCATTCTCACTACGGTACCAGTCTCACCCGAAGGCTTAGGTTGACCGGTAGCTTAGGTTGACCAGTACGATACCCATCTCACCTTCTAACCGACCACCAACCCCAGATGGGACGTCACAACTTCGTCCACTTATACCAGGTTCCTATTTATACTGCTAGGTGAACAGAGGCTACACCGTTACGAGACTTGCCCAAATGTCTCTTCCCCGCCCGGGTCTCGAACCCGGGATCTTCTGGTTGTGAGCCAGACGCGCTATCAGTTACGCCACGGGGAGGTGTGTGTGTGTGTGTGTGTGTGTGTGAGTGAGAGAGAGTTTGTAAAATATATAATTTTGTTATATATTTTATAATGTTAATCTGGAAATGGTAATGGAAATCTCAAGAGTTCCATAACCTTAAGCATACTACTATACTTAGTGTTATATACCACGATGTATAAGTCGGAAGGTAATGAGGTGCAAAGATTGTAAATACTATGAGGCACCAGTAGTAAGGGAAAAGGTTTTGGTAAAGACGATCATTTATGAGAAAAGGGGAAGCTGGAAAAGACGTCTGAATATTATAAGTATATAGGAAAAGAAGAGGTGAAAAGTAGAGTCATAATATAAGTGATATGAAGATAAAGAAAGATGTGTTATAAATGGGGAGAGGAAGAAAGCAAGTACACAGGAGTACAAAGGAAGTAAATAGGGAAGCAGTAAAGGTGGAGAGAGAGAAAATGTGGGTATTAATGAAGAGATAAAGGATAGAAATATGAACAGAGAGTAGACGAAAGGAGAGAGTTCGAAGGCGCGAGAATTTTTGTTGTTGTAGAAGAGAGATAAAATAGAAACCTGGCCAGATTGAAGGTGAAGAATACTAAGATATGAAGGAAGGTAGAGGATGGGAGGGCAAAGATGTCAGCAAGTGACAAGGGGGCATATCGGCTAACCCTTTGAATATCATGACGCGTTTGAGCAGATTCTTCTGGCGATTGTTTACAGCTTAGGAATGATCTGTGGGGTTCAAAAGGGTAATAACTATTTCAATTAACCATTTGACTCACACATACCCTCTCTAGTTTGAATCAAATCGCTTATAATATTCAGAAAATATAAAATAAATGCGACATCGGATCTTGAAAGGGTTTATATAGCGGGTCATATATAAGAAGAAGGGGCAACGAGATAAGAGCGGACATAGAACAAAACAAAATATATATAAATAGTGGAAATTATAAAAACATGATCATATACGGAGGTAGAGAGAGACTGTGAGAGAGATAGAAGCAACGCCAGAGAAAGGGAGATAAAAGGGAGGGATAAAGGAATGGAATGTTGATCTAAGAATTTCCCGAGGAATCTTGAAAATGGACTGTCAGATCTCCTGTAGACATTTTCGAAGGGTTTTCTGAGCCCTCCTTTCGGCAACACAACATTATTCCGCTCGTGTTTGTGTATGTGAGGTTGTTTGTGTGTGTTGTTCATTGTGTGAGTGCGGATGTTTGTGTGTATGGTAGACTGAATATTTTGGTTTCCGTATATATTATATCTATATACACTCAGTAGATATACAGTATATATATATATATATATATATATATATATATATATATATATATATATATATATTCTTTAATACATACGAGGTTGAAAGAAATGGCAATTTCTGCGTTGGAAATTTTATTATTCAAAGTTTCCAGGTCTCTGATAAGTTTTCGCTGGGTGGCAGGAAGTAGATGAAGGAGATGAGCCAAATTCATGGTGGTACAGGGTTACATAAATGTAAATGATGATACAGGATATACGACGCGTTTCACTGGACAACCAGCATTATCAAGTAAGGATGGAATGATATAAAAGGTAAACAGGAAGGGTATATATAGAGGGTGGAGGATCAGAGGAGGCGAAAAAGCAAGGGGCAAAAGTCTACTATTGGTGGAGGGGAATTTTGGGAAAGAGAAAAGGGGGGAACCGCTTCACGCATGCGCACTGGATGCGGGATGGTGGTCGGTAGGTGGGGTCGAAGCTGATTGGCTGCGTGTCGAGGGGCGTGGCCTAAGTTGTGTGGCGCCTGCGGAAGACGAAGCTGAAGGAGGTAGCGCGGGGGACTGCGTCAAGGGCACCGGGGGGCGAGGGGGGGTGTTAGGTCCTGTAGGAAAGTGCCTTTTGGCAGAAGGAAGGATCTGAAGGTCCAGAGTTTGGTTGTTGATGTTGGGATGTAAGGCTTGGATATATAAAGCTTCGAGTAATCTCCTTGGGTCACTTTCTTTATCGAGTATGGTGGTGTGTTTCTCTAACTCGTTGCGTGTGAGGTGAGGGTGGTTAGGGGTGAGATAGTGGTCTTTGATGGCTCCAGCCTGAAGGTGAAGAGTTAGCCGACGTGAAAGACGAGTCTGCGTCATACCAATATAGTAATGAGGTCCACAGTCCTCATAATTACAGGTATGTTGGTAAATGACGTGATCGTCGGTCATCGGGCTCTTTATCTTGGTGGAGGCTGGTTTGTTGCGGAGAACGAGGTTGGAGGTGCCCTTGACGCAGCCCCCCGCGCTACCTCCTTCAGCTTCGTCTTCCGCAGGCGCCACACAACTTAGGCCACGCCCCTCGACACGCAGCCAATCAGCTTCGACCCCACCTACCGACCACCATCCCGCATCCAGTGCGCATGCGTGAAGCGGTTCCCCCCTTTCTCTTTCCCAAAATTCCTCTCCACCAATAGTAGACTTTTGCCCCTTGCTTTTCGCCTCCTCTGATCCTCCACCCTCTATATATACCCTTCCTGTTTACCTTTTATATAATTCCATCCTTACTTGATAATGCTGGTTGTCCAGTGAAACGCGTCGTATATCCTGTATCATCATTTACATTTATGTAACCCTGTACCACCATGAATTTTGCTCATCTCCTTCATCTACTTCCTGCCACCCAGCGAAAACTCATCAGAGACCTGGAAACTTTGAATAATAAAATTTCCAACGCAGAAATTTCCATTTCTTTCAACCTCGTATGTATTAAAGAAAATTTATTACCTGGCTTTACTAATATATATATATATATATATATATATATATATATATATATATATATATATATATATATATATACAGTATATATATATACGACACCAATTGTAATGCATTGTAATACGCAAATTACTTGATACTTTAATTAAGTGATATGCACAACTTTATCTGCAGCAACGGAGTTGAACGGATGTTATGTTTTCGCCCACGTTGGTGTGTCTGTCTGTTTGCCTGTTTGTTTGTTTGATACCCACACACTATTTGGTGGGCAGATAGGATATGCGCCAAGGAAGAAGTGGTTTAAATTTAGGACGCGATCCGGAGATGGTCACGAAATATGATGGGCAAATAGTATATATGCCAAGACAGAAGGGATTCCATTTATGAAGGGATCTGGATCATATTCTTTAATTAGGCCTATGGTATTGTTGGTAAAGAAGTAGCCAGTGGTGGTTAGCACTCTACCGAGTAAGCCCCAAGCTAATTAATGTTATTCGTACACAATTAAAAACTTCACAAAATTGTATGGCATCCCGGAATTTGCTTTACCGAGGTGAAACAAGTTTGTTGGAATGTCAGTGTACTAATATTTCGCTTGCCTCTCTTCTCTCTGTTCACCACCTCAGACTATTTGGTTAAATTTAGTATAACACATTCCTTTGGGGTTCTGCAGGTCTTTTACACTGGAGCATGAGTTGGAAGCTGGTGTCAAAGTCGGCTACAGACAGGAGGCGGAACATGGATGTAATTAAATGCATTTCAGATGGTAATTAGAAGGAGTGTATATATTTGTCTGCATCGTGATCATGTTTTCTTCAGCTGTTTATATTAAACCTGCCGTTGACTACACACTTCCTTTGTAAGTGGACTCCCATCGTGCTTCCTCTAATAAGGGATACGATCTGTTTGTATATAATCAGAATGTTGTGTAAACCTTTGTTTGGTTTTATCATTGAGTACTTATGCCATTTATATCGCAATAACCAAATAATGTACTTCTTCTAAAAAACAGTTACTCGCCTATCGAGGTTATGTTCGCTCTAGCTTGGTTTTCTGTTAGCAAGATATAGAAAGTACGGACATTATTCATACCATATATCAAAGGGGACCATACAAAATACATAGTTTGTTTTGGTACAAGATAATCCATAACTTTGGTTCAGCGTGCAGCAAGGAACAATGATCTGGAATCCTTAAT
This sequence comes from Paralithodes platypus, assembly GCA_032716605.1. Taxonomy (NCBI): domain Eukaryota; kingdom Metazoa; phylum Arthropoda; class Malacostraca; order Decapoda; family Lithodidae; genus Paralithodes; species Paralithodes platypus. Next base: position 6,098,748 of record CM064507.1, on the reverse strand, counting down.
CATAGTTATGTTCTAATTCGAAGAGATTTGCAGCGCTACAGCTATGGCACAAGTATGTATTATGCCATATAATGTGCCCGTCAACATAATTAATGTTCCAATGATATTGATACTGACAAAGTTTTATTATATTGTTTATATATTTGAAGACTACTGATTTTCATTTACAGACGTAGGCATTTATTTACAAGCTCCCTTCCCCAAGGTAAAACACCTCTCACAGAATAGATGGTGCAAGAGTAGCAGATTTTAGCCGGCCTTTGATGATTAAAGAACATTTTTAAAACTCTTATTTCAGGAGACAGGTTAATCTCTCGCATTCTAATCAGGTAATTGCCTTGATTATCCTGGGAATTAAGGGGGAAGATGAGGGAAATGACGATAACAGTTGGAAAACAATGAGTTGTAAGGCGTCGTGAGCAATCTGAAGAGCGTGTATTATGTAATATAGAGGTTACACGGGCATATGAGCTACATAATTCCTTAACATATTGTTAACTGTACTTTTAAAACTGACTTTTCGCGGTACAAGAAGGAAAATGATTCATGTCAGTAGAGTGAATAATATATACACACGTTTTCATTTTCAAATTATGTGTTGTAAATTATCTTTATCTTGCTGTTAAATATCATTCTATGGGTCTGTAATTCTGGTAATCTGTCATTCTTTATATCTAACTATATTATATACATGATTAATGATATTTGAATTATTATATTCACTTTTTTGTTGGCTTGGCCTTCAGTTGTATTACATTTCAAAATGACCTCACTTCACTGACACGAATATTGGTCTAAGATCCTAATGGAAAACAATATAAGTAGATTTATATACTATGTGTGAATTAGTGTAGGATGCGGGACTCGAAATACAATGGAGATAATCGTATGTGTTAACATAGTGTACAATAACAAATGTAACATAGACGGATTTAAGAACATATATAATGTAGCATGATCCTTGTGAATATATAATTATATAAACTAATAACCGTAGAGTAAAGAGGCTGAAATATAAACTGATCATCGATAATTATCCAACACATTATCTCCCACAGAATGTAATGGAATATCTTGAAGTCTGAAATCATAAAATCGGAGCGTTCCCATTTTTCACTCAACACTTGGGAAGACATGTGTTTATAGGTCAAACTTAGATTGGGGTGTCCTTGTTTATTTTTGTTTTTCTATGTGAGTGAAGGAAACAAAAGGTAGAATTGCCTGTAGCAAGTGCCTCCCCCAGAGTTGAAAGAGTGACAGGACCAAAATTAACGGACATTCGAGCCAAAATGCCTGGACACACGGAGTTTGAAGCCATTTAAATCATAGGAAGAGGGAAATACTGGTTCTGGGAGAGAGTTCCGGAGCTCAGCTGTTGAATAGAAGAAAGATTGTGAATAACGTTGGAGAGGTGCACAGAGTAGGGGTGGGATTGTGTTGCAATACGGGTGATACGTGCTCTACGAAGAGGGGGTGGTATACAGTATACACTGAGAGAGCTCTGAGGAACACTGATTATTGTAATAACGGTAGATTAGTGAGAGATATGCAACATTGCGGTGAAGAGAGAGAGAGACTTCAAAGAGTTGGTGAGTGGACGTGAGTTAATGATACACCCGAGAATATTAAGAGAAGATGAAGGGTAAATTTGTATATTGTTGAAGAGTAGGCCATAGTTTTCTGGACAGGGGCGACGAGTAGAGCTTGGTCGGGGTTTATCATACAGTAGGGTAAACACTAGCTGATCCGACTTATTGCGGAGTTATTCTTGTGTGTGTTATCATTATTGATGGTTTTGGACTGTGTTTGCAATTCTTGAGCAATACATTATAGTTTACCCTACAAACTAAAATAACACCTCTCCAGTCCCCATCCAAGCTAAACGCACACCCTTCAGACTTTTCTTCAAGTTAAAGTAGATTTTCCATACTGCTTGCTATATTCTCAAACTGTTCTCTCGCCACCGTAAATTGAAGAGAGTAGTGAGTGGGTGGAGAGGAGCTTTTTGCTTTATTAACCTTTATATTCTTACTAGCTAGCTTAGCAGTGTAGATATCCAAACTGCCCCGTAAGGACCAATAGGTGTGTTGCAGTTTGTAAGTCCGTTGTATTCCTTGTATTATTAGGTATACAAATGTCCCATTCAATGCCCAGTTTACCCAAGATTAAAGGTAGCTATCGCTAGTCCAGAACATGTCCACACCTGAATGAGTTGCATCTAATACTCATCAAACTAATGGGGCGAAAGACGAGGGTTCCAAAATTATCACCCTCAGTTATATAGGGTTAAGACAGTTTCCACACCCAACGTCATCAAGTCTACATCTGTACGGAATAAGTATGTCTAATTGGATAATATTAATGTTGCCATGTGTACGAAATGCACCATCACGGTTATATACATAACTTAAGGGAGGTACATTTATGCACCTGTCTTGGGGCAGGTTTTACTCAACCCATTGCAGGTTTTGATTTACCTTTTCACGCATTTATGACGCAGAGGTTGCCAGATTAGCAATAATAAATAGGGTTCTCTCACTCTTATAATTACCTCTCCAAAATTAGTTTTCTGCCCACAGCTAACTCAAAGACAACTGCAGAAGTTAAAAGTAACTAAACTAAAGGTTTTTGAATACCCCTGATGGTAACACAGACTTTAAAGTATCCCCAATAGGCTCAAAATCGCGTCATATGCGTGAATTCTATATATATATATATATATATATATGAATATATATATATATATGAATATATATATGAATTATATATATATACCGGTATATATATATATTGTAACATCCGTACCGACTGGATGTCATGTGGCCAGACCAACCTGTTGAACGTGACTTTACAATTACCTCGTGGCAACAACTCACCTTGCTTACGAGAGAGAGAGAGAGAGAGAGAGAGAGAGAGAAGAGAGAGAGAGAGAGAGAGAGAGAGAGAGAGAGAGAGAGAGATAGAGAGAGAGAGAGAGAGAGAGAGAGAGAGAGAGAGAGAGAGAGAGAGAGGAGAGAGAGAGAGAGAGAGAGAGAGAGAGAGAGAGAGAGAGAGAGAGAGAGAGAGAGAGAGAGAGAGAGGAGAGAGAGAGAGAGAGAGGAGAGAGAGAGAGAGGAGAGAGAGGAGAGAGGATAGAGAGAGAGAGGAGAGAGAGAGAGAGAGGAGAGAGAGAGAGAGAGAGAGAGAGAGAGAGAGAGAGCGAGAGAGAGAGAGAGAGAGACAGGAGAGAGAGGAGAGAGAGAGCGTAGAGAGAGCGAGAGGAGAGAGACCGAGAGGACCGAGAACCCGAGACCGAGACCGAGACGAGACCGAGACCGAGAAAACCACCGAGAACCGAGACAGAAAAACCGAGACCGAGACCGAGACCGAGACCGAGACCGAGACCGAGACCGAGACCGAGACCGAGACCAGCCAGCCAGCCAAGTTTGTGTGGACGTGGAGGGGCAAACTACCGGACGAGACGGAACCAGCCCCCTTCTCCCTACTGCCCCAACCACTCACGGGGCTCTTTCACCTGCTTCTCACCTGTAACTGGTCGACGTGTTTCCTGCCTTCTTACTGGTCCCGGCACCTGCTTCCTACCTCCTGATTGGTTAGTTAGGTCCAGGGAACGATATATAAGACGGGGATTTGATAATTCAAACTAGTACATTTCTAGCTGGGGAACACGAGCAGTGTGGTGGGGCGACGAGACAAACTTCAAAGGCTTGTATATTATTTTGTGTTAAGTTGCGTCCGGGAGCGACCTCTTACACGTTAGTTAGGTATTATTTGTGACTATTAATTAACCAGAGGTATGTCGAAAACATACACTCATTTGCTTTAAGATTTTGTGATTGGCGAAATCATATATGTTTAATTTACTTGGAGAAATCATATATGTTTAATTTACTTGGAGAAATCATATATGTTTAATTTACTTGGAGAAATCATTTTACTTTACTGTTGAATTTAATTGGAGAAATCATTTTACTTTACTGTTGAATTTACTTGGAGAAATCATATGTTTAATTTACTTGGAGAAATCATATATGTTTAATTTACTTGGAGAAATCATATATGTTTAATTTAATTGGAGAGATATATATTTTGAATTACTGTTAAATTTTGGTGATTAGAATTAATGTTTGATTCAGAGATGATTTGTGAGTGAATATTCTACTTTACATATTAAAGATTAACTACGGTAACTGGATGTAAAGCTATTGTCATTCATAATTAAGGATTAAGCCTTGTTTTGTACTTTAGTGAAATCAGAACGTATGCAAAACGATCCTGAAACTCTATCATAACTTGCATTGTTTATTATTTTTATTAATTGTAAAATACCTTATTTACGTTTATAAATATAATACCCTTTTATATGTGACTTTATAATATTTCCTTACCATTGTTATTTAGTCAAATGTCTTTCAGTAATAAGAATAAATAAGATAAAATACTAAAGGAGAATAATAATAATAAACTAAGAATAACAAGATAACATAGAAAGAGTAAAACATTCTTTAGAGGGTTAACAAACTTAAATTAATTATATATAAAAGATCTTAATACTTTGCTGATAATCAAGATTAATTGAGATATTCTAGTGTCTTAAAACTTTGCTTACATACAAACTTTTGTATTCGTTATAAATAGCCTATTTCATATTAAACTTTAAATGTAACTTTAACTAGTTTACTGATTAAATATAATTGAAGTGTATCAGAGTATAAAGGATAACTGTCCCAACAACTGAGGGAAAGCAAGTGACAACAGAACTAACTTTAATATTTTACGTTCTTTTGGCCTTCAGCTGTTTTGTTACACTTACACCTTAACTGTTCTATCTTCATTTATTTAGTCCAAATCAAGATACGTAACAAAATATATATATATATATATATATATATATATATATACAGTATATCGTCCTGGATTGGCTAAGCCATCTTTAAAGTTGAAGGGACCTTAATAAGGTTCATACTATATACTGTCATGCCACAGCAGGAACCTGGTGTAAGTTCCTTTTTAGAATAATACACATTCTTAACATTCAGTTATCGTACTCCAAAGGTTCTTCATAATTTAAATACAATTGTTTTGCAATAACCAGAATATACTTAAGAAGGCGAACTACAAACTTAGTTTATTCAAAAATTGGACCATAATGAACAAAATATATGATAACATCCCAATCCCCATCCCTCAAATATACGAGTTTATTGGGGTGACGCTGAAAGTTGCACATGAATTATACATGATCGAATTATAAAGTTAGGTGACTAAAGTTTATAGAGTTAGCAAGATACACAGGGTCGGTGAAAGTGGAGGAAGAATATTGCAAGGAAGACGAGAAGAAAACATAATATATACGGTAAGTATTGTTAACACTCAAGCCGCGGGTGGGTCTCGACATATGTCGAGTGAGAGAACCATGGCCTATTCAGCGGGTCCCGACAATATCCGGGTGGGATTTTGAGCACATTATCGGCTCTGAGAGAGAGTCCACGCGTTGGAAGGACCGCAGGCGGGCTCTGACTGTTCGGCGTTGACGTAGTCCCACCACTGACAGCCCCGGGGCGCCACACCTCTACACATCCCGGCCTCTCGAATGCAAGGATATTCTGAGGAAATTACTGTATTTTAGAGTTTTTGCACTCGTGTTGCAACATCATTGCAAGAGAACCCGTGGTCGTAGAAGGATGATTCCGGTGTCATTCGAAAGCTCTAGTATCGCCCTTTCACGGATACATAATTGTATTACGCTCTGGCTCTTGTTTATGCATGGAAAAGAGCATGGAATGTAGCTTGTTTAGGGTAAATATGCCCGCCACACAGGTAGTAGAAATCACAAATATCCCCGTTCGACAGGGGTTAATGAAAGCAAATACAGTTGGGACAGCCGAGTAAATATTTAAGGTTAGATTATGCAATACAAGATGTGGTATGCTCTAAATGCTCTAATATACAGTATATTTCAACTTTAGCCATCATTATGCAATTATTTTAGAAATAATCTTACACATATTTATTTGAAAACTCATTGAAATTATTGTTTGCAAAGATTAGGGCAAAATCGAACTCTCTACCATTGCGGCGCATACCCAGAGAAGCAGGATCAATAGTTAGTGAGGTAAAGTTACAGATAGTGTCAATGATAAAGATCAACAGGCAATTGTGTTAGAAGGCAGAGACACATAATAATAAGAAGGCAAAAGAACGATATACAGGCAACACTACAGTTAACCCTCTCCGACATATGACGCGATGTTGAGCCTATTAGGGATACTTTAAAGCCTTTGATACCATCAGGGGCATCTATAAACCTTTAGTTTAGTTACTTAAACCTCTGCAGTTGTCTTTGAGTTAGCTGTTGGCAGAAAACAAATTTTGGAGAGGTAATTATAAGAGTGAGATAACTATTTCTTATTGCTAATCTGGCAACCTCTGCATCATACGAGTCTGAAGGGGTTAAACAATACAGGTGTCTTGTGCTTACTAAACGTGAAGTGCTTGACGAGAAATTCTCTCGGATAACCTATTACCACCAATCGGGCAACGGTTTTCTCTATTGTGTTTTTTTTCTATTTGAATATACATTATACATATATATATATATATATATATATATATATATATATATATATATATATATATATATCATAGCGTACGAAGATCAGTTGTTACTGATGGACTAACATTGAATGGTTCTTTATTAACCGTCCGATTACATTGGAGGTTCTTTGTTTAATTGTTCATTAGTCGCCATTATAATACAGCACGATCTAATTATTTCGGATATTAAATGTAATCATTAAAACCAATCATGTCATGCTTTATGACAATAGCTTTATAATTAAAATAATAACAGTGGGAATTATGCTCTTATTAACAACAGGATACAGTGTTAAATGCATTTCAAATTACAAAACACATATTTTACTTTCCCTACAGTATATTATCAATAATTACAATATATTTATCACCAATGTCTAAAAAAAATACATATTGTACCCAATATATTGTAAAATACATGAACACGGTTTGATATTATTAGTCTTAAGATTGTGATATAAGTATTATATACAGTATATATGTAAATAATGGAACACAAAAGGCAACACTAAAAACATTATGATCATTGGCTAAATTTATTATCATTAATTTAATTAGACATCTGAGAACAAAATAATTTGCGTGTTCTATATGTCACATGTATGATCATGTATACATGTTTGTGTGTGTGCATGTGCGTTGGTGTATGTTTGTGTTTGTATGAGTGTCCTTGTTTGAGTTTGTGAATGTGGTAGTGGGTTTGTTGTTGTGTTGACAAATATGTGGTGGATTCCATGGTACAGTTTAGGGTAGGATACATTTAATGGGTTGGTTAGGCTACATAACTTGTGATAGATAGGTTTTGTAACGTTCGATGGGTGTGGTCAATTTATGCATATACAAACGTAAATTTATTATAAATGTTATTACTTACCTACTCATGCATTATATCATATTTAGTATTTTAGCCTGTACGGATAACTAGACTGGTGTGTGTGTGTGTGGGTGTGTTTGTGTGTGTGTTACAGAATACGAAAAATTAAACATAGCTCAATGGATACATACAATGATGAATGACCTCAAGCGGCAGGCATCAAACGCAGATATATGTTTGAGAAAACATTCCCTTTGGCGCAATTAATTTACGTAAAAACCCAGCCTATAGAGGAGTTATGGAGGAAAGGACCTATGTGGGCGGAACAAGTGGAAATAAAACAGGAACTTCAAAGATTGACCTTGTAGTGTGATGAAGCTGTAGTGTTATTGGTTATATTGGCTACACCTCCAATATATGTTGGGTAAAAGAATATTAACCCGGCACGCGCGCGCAGGGTGTAGTGAACACCACACTTCTGGGCAGGAATATTAAGCTCCATTCCCGCCTATAATCGTCATTTTGCGATAAATATCGTTATTACTTATTCATATGCGCCTATTTTACGTTTAATTTGAAGAAAGTAACATGTAACAACAATAAAACAAGTGGGAATATTGTTTGGATGGTGAAAATTGCGAATTATTGCAGAGCGTTCATTCATGAGGTGAGAGACAGGGGGAGGCCCACACCCTCCTCTCTCGAAGCCTGGAGAGTGACTGAGGCCTGTCTCTCTCTCTCTCTCTCTCTCTCTTTCCCACGCATAGATACACACAAGACCACAGCCTAGGATCGGTTTGGAGATGTTTACACAAAAATATACCAATGAATAAGGGAATAACAGGGTAAATAGGTGATAATTGAAGGGGAGGGGAAGGAGGGGATATTGACAGATGTGTAGTGATAGGAGGTAAGGAGGGGAATTATCTCCCTTAATAACCATTTCACTTGTTTTAAGTGCTACTGGGGCCTTTTAAATTTTTTTTTTTTAGGCCTTACCTCTTAAGAGGGTCCTCGCCCTGGCCCACCAAAACCTCTTAAGAGTGTTCTCGCCGTCCCCAGGTTAAACAATACAAGAATCTTATGAGCGAATATACTGTTTCATTCAGAGATATATAATCTAAACTGAATACAAACTGTTTAAAGTCGCCAATTGAATGTGTATGATTTGTTTGAGAGAACAATTGTAAATACTCAGAGGATCCCTAACCTTGCAAATATGCCATACCCCGCTAAATAGAAATAAAAATAAAAATATAGAAATACAAATAAATAAAATAAACTCATCATTCATTGAGTGGAGAATTGCTCTTCCAAACAAAATAACACCGTTCGTTCGGTTACAGTCAAGTTAAGTTGGGGAGACGAGAAGTCTCATAAGTGTTGGAAAGAAGTAAAGAAGGAAAGACTGGTACAGTTTAACCCCGGGATGGTGAGGAGACTCTTAACCCCTTAAACGCGAAAAGACCCTAGGGGCAAGGGTACTTTTTTGTGTATTTCTAGCCTTGGATTCTGACAGAATTCGTTATATTTACAATATAGAGCATTTTTGTTTTCAGTATGCTTTTATTTTACATATATGATGTATATATGAACCTTCAAGAGTGCTAAAATAAGTTAGAAAAATATTTGGGTGGTGAAAAACTAAGATATTGGCCACCCGGTCATAATCTCAGGCGAGAGAGAGCCACAGGCAACCCTCCCCTCTCGCTGTCTGTGAGTCAACTGAGGCGAGTGGGCGGTGTCTGGGTGTTATATAACGATCTTTTATGCAACCCACTTGTGCTACATTATCACGGGAGAGAAAAATAACCGATAAATGATGAAAATAAGAGGGAAAATAGGTGATAATTGAGGAGAGGGGAAAGGGGGGAATAAGGTGGGGAAGGAGGGGGGGGGGAGAAACACATGGATGAGTACTAGAGGGGAATTATCTCACCTAGAGACAAATTTCTTTGTTTTGATAGCCCCTGGGATGTTTTGGAAGGCTTTTTTTTATGGTCTTGCTTCCGTGAGGCCTATCACGCTTGACGGGTTAAAAGGTTTTGGTGGTGGAAGGCGACGAGACTCTTAAGATCCAAGGCCTAAACATAATTTTGTAAAAGACCCCAGTAGCACTCGCAACAAAGGAATATGTAACTAAGTGAGATAATTCCCCTCCATACCTCCTATCACTCCTCCACATGTGTCAAACCCCCCTCCTCACCCCCTTCAATTATCACTTATTTTTCCTTTTATTCCCTTGGTTTTCGCCAATATCTCTATCCCAGTTCCAAGGTCATCTAGTACGCATATAGAGAGCGTGGGAAGAGAAAGAAAGCGAGAGAGAGACATCAGTCTGCCTTCACGGCTTGAAGAGGGAGGATATACGTCTCGTTCGCCTCTCACCTCATGACTGGATGGTCAGCAATAATTTGTCTTTTTCACCCCCAAATATTATTCCCACTTTTTGTATTGCTGTTACATGTTAATATCTTCATTTTAAACATAAAATAGGCGCATATGAATAAGTAATAACGATATCTATGGTAAAATGACGATTTTAGAGAGGAATTAGCCAAAATATCCTCGCTTGGCGGGAGGGTTTGAACTACCAATGGCGCGCCGTTGTCGGGTTAAATTTGTTTTGTTTTCGCTTGTAATTAAAATGTAACACATACTGCATTTAATCGGCCTGGATCGTTAAATATGAATGCGAATCAGGGTTAAGTATGAGAATATTTGACGAAGTAATTACTTTGGTTTACTGTTGATTTTCCTTAAGATATCTTGCCAAGTATGCCTTAGTAAATCTTCTGCAGAGTCCCGTATTTTTATTGTCTTATTTTCTTTACCATTTAACTTTCCAGATAATATGTTTTGTGTCTAGGAATAACCAAAGCGAAAGGGAACAATGTAGCATTGGACTGAAGGATTTAGTTATGTCATTTGTTGAGCTTTGACTTTACACACACACACACACACTCACATATTGATTGAACTATGTATGTATTTTTTTTTTTTTTTTTTTTTTTTTTTGTCTATATTCCAACTTACTTCCTCTCGGGCATAGGCTGATAGCCTTAACATTCACCGCTTTACAATGAACAGTGAAGCCCGTGAGGTCTTGTTCCAGTCTAGGGAGTGAGACATGTGAAGCACGTAGAGTACAACGAGCACCTGCCATCTTGCCTTCACATGAGGCACGGTGCTCACTCATGGCCCGAAACGACCCCATCTCTGAAGCCACCTCGTTCCCGTGCTTCACTGTCTCACCACCTACACTCGGACTCTCACACTTACACACACACAACGCCACCTGTTGAGCAGATAACTCACCAGGCATTGCACCCCTATAGCATATTTTGAATATGGGAATATTCATACAGTGCTATTTAATCAGGGAACAATGAGGGTATTTTATTGACGTTTCGGTGGGCTTGTGGTAATGCACTGATACTAGGTACAGCACAAATTCCATCCCAATAATATCTTCCCATTGATACATCGGGATTTGAACCCGGGACCTTTGGATTACCAGGCCAGTGGCAAGACCACTCCACCACTGTATGTTTATCAACTGCAGATATATATCTATATTCTCATTTGATCAATTCATGATTTATATAAATGTCATTGTCAATAATAATGTTTTGTTTGTAAATAGTTTGTAAGCACGCAACCACAGGGACACACAAGTGATTAGAGAGTGGACTTTGGGTTAGAGAAAGGATAAATTTAAAATAATTTGTAAACAACAATGGTATGTGTGTCAGAGAGTGAGAGTGAGTGAGCGACGGCAGGTGGTAAAACAGTAGGAGAAAAATCTGAGGAAATATATGGAGAATAATGAGTGAAACGAATTTTTCACACTGGGAGAGAAAGAGAAAGATAGTAGTTATTTCCTCTCTCCACAGAGAGAGAGAGAGAGAGAGAGAAATTGCAACACTAACCCCGACGTAACTCATTTGCTATTTATTTGCCTAATTTGAAACAGAGAGAAAGAATGCTGGACGAGAAATGGACAAAGAGACAACATAGACACAGAAAGCGAGGATAAAGGGAAATAATGAGGCCAGAATCCAGATTAACTTAATCACAAAGCAAAGTTTATCAAAGTAGAGTTGGATACGTAAAGAGGCCACCACATATTCGGACAGGACTCTGATATGAATCCTTCCGCAATATGAACCTTAGAACACCTTAAGAAACACTTCGAAATAAAACAACAATTATAATTATAGAATTAATACTTAAATGAATTACTAGTTCTGTAAACAGTAGAAGAAACAGGATAAACACATTAACAGGTAGGCATACAAAGTGTGCGGACACGGAAGGGCATACTTGTGACCTGAAGTGAGTTAAGTGTTTTTAAAAGTGAGATAAGTGTTTTTTATAGTGAGTTTAGTGTTTTTAAAGTGAGTTAAGTGTTTCTAAGTGAGTGAAGTGATCTGAAGAAACTGACTGTTACCATGCCTCACACTTGTACGAACTGCGCCAGTAGGTTTGGTGAGTCCATGTTTGCAACTGTCGATCTTCAAGTCTGCCGTCTCTGCCAGCAACGAGAGAATTTGACAGTGAAATTAGATGAAGCCTACAACAAGATCAACGTCCTCACCATGAAGCTGGAATCACTCCAAGAGTTTGTAACACTCAATGTTGGAGCACCACAAACTTCAATTGTCACCGCAACTCCAGCAGCCACCAACGCCCCAACGTCAACTGCCAACAATTCAACGCCTGCAGTAGCCATTTCAGCTGATGGTTCCGATACTCAAGAAACAAATGGGGACTCTCTTCCCCCTCAAGACAACTTCCGTGTCGTGAGGAACAACGTTTGCCCCAAGACCAGGAAACCCATACCGATTACCGAGTGTCAAAACCGCTTCCAGATACTCAGACTCAGATGACGAAGCGGAAATAGAAGAAGTCCGGCTCGTGGGAGACTCGATGATACGTGGTCAGCTCACAGAGTTTTGCGCCAGAGCACCTAAGACCAGGAAGCGTTTTTGTATCCCTGGTGGTGGTGTGGACGACGTAGTTGCTGCAGTTGACGAAGTATCTAAGCTGGCCCCTGCTAATACAATGTACGTCATCCACGTTGGATCCAACGATGTACAGCGAACCCGGTCGGAAGATTTGCTTTTAAAGTACCAGCAGCTGATCAAGTTATTTAACTCCTTCAGACATATTATGTTCCAATAAGTCCGAGGAGGCGGGAGCCCCAGGATCATTGCCACTGCCTCGCACTACACTCACAACAACACTGCGGCCGTTAGAATTATCGGAGGTGGCTGAGGTTGCCACCAACGGTTTTATCGTAAGGTAACTTATCGGACTTACTGAGCTCCATATGACGCTAGTGCGTCATATAACTCATTATAGAGGTATGGAGATAAGTCCATATGACGCGATCGCGCCATATGAGTTTTTGGTTCACTAGTCCATATGACGCGATCGCGTCATATATGTCTGGGGGAGTTAAGGAGAAGTCATCAAGGATCATCGTCTCAGGAATCGTCCCCCGGCTTGGTGTAGAGAGCCGATTTTACAACATAGCCACCAGCACAAATCGTTGTCTAGCAATCCTCTGCAGGAAGGAAAACGTGGGATTCGTCGACACCTGGGACAATTTCTACTACGATGACTATTTGTTTTCGGACGATGGAGTTCATCTGAACCAGGTGGGAGCAGCACGTTTTGGGCGTCTTCTCAACGATGCGGTGAAGGATTTTCGGAGAAGAAATCGACTCTGCACAGGACAACCATGAAGGAGGACCGAAGACAGCGAGGGCGGCAACCTGCGAAGGAATTAAATGCTAATCTGTCAAGAACCGCGAATTTGGATAAAGCTCCACCAACACGACCCAAATTCAAAACCGCCAGGGATAACGACCGAGGACCGATGACAGCCATGAATGTAAATGTAGATCCGACCAGAACAAAAAATTTGATTAAAGAACGTTCTGTGAATTCTAAAACCGCAACTTTAAAGGTATTCTATGCAAACGCTCGTTGCATACGCAATAAATTTTCAGATTTAGAGGAACTAGTGTTTACTGAAAATTATGATGTGATTGGTATAACAGAATCTTGGCTCAATACAGAAGATAGAGACTTTTTAGCAGAGTATTCACTTCCCGGTTATGTAATGTTTGAGAAAAGCCGAATAAATAAAAATGGAGGTGGCGTTTTATTTTATATCAAAGAAAGTCTTAACCCGACCCTCTTGTCAAAACCTCAAATTGTGAATGTCGACACATCTTTTATGCTAATAAAGAATAATAAAGGTACAAAAATAATACTTGCATTAATATACAGACCTCCAGCTCAATCAGTGCAAACTGACCGAGAAATTTATGAACAAATTGCAGATGTAAGTAACTCGCAAGATACCGTATTTTTTGGCGACTTTAATTTACTTTTTTTTTTTTTTTTTTTTTTTTTTTAAGAGACAATGAACGGAGGAAGGAAAAACACAGATAAAACAAAAAGGTCCATGTGCCTAAAGGCATCCTCCATTCATAAAATGTTTGTAACAACTGGATTTAAACATTTGTAGATTGTAAGTTTGTGGAAAGCAATTCGAGGGAAGTGAATTCCAAAGAGTAGTAGCTCTGGGGATAAATGAATTCTGATAAGCAGAAGTTCTGCATTGTGGAGGAGAAAGTGTAAATTCGTGGGCGCTCTCAGCTGCCCTAGTTCTACGGGGAAAGATGTGGAGAGGCGGCACAATTGAAGCAAGTTCCTCGGAACAATTGCTGTGAAAATATCTGTAGAATAATGCAAGGGATGCAACGTTTCTTCGTATGGATAATGTAGGAAGGTCCTGTGTGATTGCAGGGTTATTGATTAATCTAATAGCTTTATTTTGAATTTTGTCCAACTGCCTCAATGCAACCACTCCACTTCCACCCCACAGAGGTGAACAGTAATCCATCTGAGAACGCACATGACTTTTATATCACGGCCAACTGCTCGTCAGTGAAGAATTCTCGAACTCTGTACAGGAGTCCCAGTTTTTTAGAGGCATTCTTAGCAATGCTTCTAACATAATGTGTCCAGCTCAAGTTAGTAGTTAATGTTACACCGAGAATGTCAATACTAGGGGAAGTGGGAATATTTACATCATTAAAAAATATATGGGAGTCAGTGAGATTCTGTCGGTTAGAAAATTGAATGTACTTGGTTTTCTGTGCATTAAAGGAAACTAGATTCTTTTGTCCCCATCCATTAATTCTAGAAAGGTCCTGGTTCAGAGAAATTGCAGTGTTTATTTTTGAATTTATAAGATCGGGTTGGGTGAAAGAATTGGTAAATGTGAAGGAACTGTGGAGTGTTGAGTCATCTGCGTAGGAATGTATTGGATTATGAGTGGTAGATATGAGATCATTGATATGAATGAGGAACAGAATTGGGGCCAAAACTGATCCCTGGGGAACACCAGCATTTATTGAGTGAAATTGAGAATAAAGGCCATCTACCATTACACGTATTTTTCTGTTATGAAGATAAGAAGAAATTAGTGGAACTAATGATGCAAGGCCGTAGTGTGACATCTTCGACAATAAGGATTGATGCCAGACTCTATCAAATGCCTTTGATATATCCAGTGCTATTGTATGTGTTTCACCATGTTGGTCTGTAGCTTGGTTGATTTGATGCGTAAGAAGGCATAGCATGTCTGCAGTTGATCGACATCGTCTAAAACCATATTGCCTATCACTGATTAATTTATTATTCTCAAGATGCTTAATTATGTGATTATTTAATATGATTTCAAAGACTTTACCAAGAGTGGAAGTTATAGCTATTGGTCTGTAGTTTGATGGATCTGAAGAGGCACCTTTTTTAGGAACTGGATGGATGTTTGCTTCTTTCCAGGGTACTGGGAAGCATGAGGTATGAGTACACAGACGGAAAAATTTTGCCAATACAGGAGCGAGCACCAAGGAGCAATTCTTAAGTACTATTGGAGGAATTTCATCTGGACCAGGAGCCTTATCTACCGAGAGATTCTGCAAAATAGTTTTGACATGTCTGGTGTGGATCTTAAGTGAGGGAATTTCAGGCGAATTAAAATTAAGTACAGGGACATCTTGATTTATTTCATCTAAGGTTGAGTTGGTGGAGAAAATATCCGCAAGAAGGTTAGCTTTTCCTCGTGGGTCACTTACAAGATTGCCAGTCGGAGATTTTAATGGTGGAATGGATGAAGCAGTAGTGAAGTTGGATTTAAATGAGTTAAGAGTAGACCAAAATATTTTGTTATCATTTGGATTATTTAGAAGTTTATTTGCCTGCTTGTGGAGAAAGTTTGATTTAGTTAGGTTTAATACAGTTTTGGCATGATTTCTGATGTTTCTAAAGTAATTAAAGGCTTCATGTGTTTTTGATCTTGTGTATGCATTGTAGGCTATTGCTTTTTGTTCAGTTACTCTAGCACAATTATGGTCAAACCATTTAGGTGAATTAGATCTTTTACTGTACTTTTGATGAGGAATAAAAGTTTCCATTCCAATTTTTACAAAATCTTGTATGTGGCTCAAGGTGGAGTGTGCATCATTAGAAAGAAAGAGGTCCAGGGAATATCAATAAAGAAACCTTGAAGACCCTCCCAGTCTGCCCTATCGTAATGCCATTTAGTCACCAAAACAGGTTCAGAGTGGGAAGGTGTGGTAGGTGATAGACAGGTGGCCTGTATCAGACAGTGATCAGAAGATCCAAGCGGGGACCTCACTGTAACATCATAATTTTCTGAATTGGTTGTTAAAAATAAGTCCAGTAGGTGGGAATTATGATTAGGATTATCTGGTACACGGGTGGGTTGGTTGACTAGTTGAGTGAGATTAAATGAGTCTGCAAATAGCTCACATTCAAGACCAGCATCATCAGTCCTGGCTGAATGAGTGAGCCATTCAACATTATGGACATTAAAATCACCCAACACAGTGATTTCAGAAGAAGCATTTAAGTTGAGGACACTGAGTTGTGAGGACAGAGAATCAAAAAGACTTTGCTCTGGAGGAGTATTTGGGGAACGGTAGATGCAACATATGTATTTAAATTTACCAGCAGAAATTAATTTGTATATAGAATAATCAAAATAGGGACAATTGAAACTAGTAACCTCCTCCAGGGCAATTTCAGATTTTGCGAAGCAACATACACCTCCTTTAGGTCTGAAATTTTGGAGCAGTTGATAACCTGGAAAATTAAATCTAGACCTGTGACCAAATGGGGCGATACTCTTACTTCACACTCCGGACATGACTTGTATACGAACTTGCAAGAGAGTTCGCTTTATCAATTTGTTCGAACACCGACCCGTGGTAATAACGTTCTTGACATTGTACTTGCAACAAAAGAAGAATAATAGAAAATTTGAATGTTGGTGATGAATTCAGTAACAGCGTCCATCGTACGATAACTTTCACTTTAAACTTTACTAGTAACGAACCAAATAGTAGCATCGAAAAAGTCCCTAATTTCAAGAAAGCAAACTTTCATAAACTTTGAGCTATGTTTAAAGAAACTGACTGGAGCTTTTTAATTAACAATAACGACATAAATACATCTTGGAAGTTATTCGAAACCACTTACCTAAAAGCAGTGCAAGACTGCATACCATCGAAAATACGGCGTCCAGGCCATAATAATAAGCCCAAATGGTGGAATAAAGATATTTCAAACTGCCTGCTTGCTAAAAATTTGCTAATGATAGATTAAAATCCTCACAAAATGACGAAGAACGGGTGAAATTTGTAGAGCTACGACGCAAAGCCAAAAAGTTAATTAAGCAAAGTAAAAAGACCCTAGAGTTACATATTGCGAATCAAAGTAAAACGAACCCGAAAGAATTCTATAGTTATATAAAAAAGAAAAAAGTAGTTACTTCAACTGTTGGACCGTTAGTCGATGAAAATGGAGAATACACCAAAAAAGAAGTACAAATGAGTAATGCCCTCAATACCTTCTTTGCATCAGTTTTTACAACAGAAGACCTCAGTGATATCCCTACACCATCGCCGATTCAGATTGATAATTCAGATGTTCTAAGCAATATCACCGTTACAGAGAGAGAAGTATTGAATTGTTTAGATAAACTCAAGGTAAATAAAACGCCTGAACCTGATACAATCTCGCCTAGAGTTCTAAAGGAAGCTAAGGATGAGTTCTCCATACCACTGACATTACTATTCAATAAATCCTTGCTGTCTGGAACTATGCCTGATCAGTGAGAGATAGCCAACGTAACACCGATATTAAAAAAAGGCAGCAAATCCCTACCCCGTAACTATCGTCCAATTAGCTTAACCTCAGTTGTATGTAAAATGCTAGAAACGGTCATAAGAGACAGACTCGTAAATCACTTAGAGGAAAATAACATACTTAAAGATATTCAACACGGCTTTCGTAAAAAACGTTCCTGTTTAACAGACCTCTTAGACTTCTTCCACGATATCCTCAACCTCTACGATGAGAGTAAAGCTGTAGATATTATATACCTTGATTTTCAAAAGGCCTTTGACAAAGTTCCCCACAAACATTTACTGCTAAAACTAAAAGCGCATGGAATACAAGACGGTGTGTTGAAATGGATAGAAAATTGGCTCAGCGACAGAAAGCAAAGAGTAGTCATAAACAGTAAGGCATCTAAATGGACCAATGTAAGTAGAGGGGTACCCCAGGGATTGGTACTAGGACCAATTCTCTTTCTAATTTACATCAACGACATAGATGAGGGTCTCGCCTGTACAATCTCAACATTTGCTGACGATACAAAAATTGCAAATAGCGTACTCTCAAAATAACAAGTTGACAATATGCAACACAATCTAGATAAATTGTCACATTGGGCCCAAATTTGGCAAATGAGTTTCAATGCGGATAAATGTAAAGTACTACATATCGGATACCTAAATGAGAAAGCAAACTATTCGATGAATGGCACTCAGCTTAAGAATGTAAACAGAGAAACCGATCTGGGAGTAACAATATCGAGTAGCCTAAAACCGAGTCAACAATGTTCAGAAGTTATTAAGAAGGCAAACAAAATAATTGGCTTTATAGGCAGGTCATTTGAGCATAAATCCAAAGACGTTATCCTAACCCTTTACAATTCCTTAGTCCGCCCTCTTCTGGAATACTGCATTCAATGCTGGTGCCCTTATTACCAAAAAGACATAAACAAGCTAGAACGAGTTCAACGTAGAGTTACCAAAATGATACCTAGCCTAAAGAACAAACCATACGAAGAGCGTCTTAGAGAATTCAATCTATTTCCTTTAACCCAGCGCAGATTAAGAGGTGACTTAATTCAAGTGTTCAAAATCATCAAAGGCATCGACAATATGAACTGTAGTAAGTACTTTACTATCGACCAATCTAATTACACGCGGGGAAATGGTTGCAAAATTATTGGTAAATCTTTTAACTCGCACGAATCTAAGAATTTCTTCTTCAATCGAGTTGTCAACTTGTGGAATGGGCTTCCCCGAGACGTTATAGACTGCAGCACCGTTGATTCATTTAAACTCTGCTTAGACAAATATCTCGCATCAAACCCGCGACTGACTGCGTTTGTAAATGAATAACTTTATTTTATCCTCCCCTCAGTTACTAACCCATATGTCCCCTACTAACTTCCTAGTCCTGCCACGGACATTAGTTCCAGGGCAGTGGTTCCCTTTCCAATGTTCCCTTACCCACTCTAAACCACTGTTTGGACACTTGATCCTCAGTGTTTTGGAGGACAAGCAGCCTAGAAGGGTCACTAGACCTGTTGTAGCTTGATTCCCTTTGTACTCTTTTGTACTCCTTCGTACTGTACATGAGCAAGCTTTAAAATATAATAATAATCGGTTTATTTCAAGCCGGCAGCCAATGGGGCTGAAAATACACAGACTTAACCTACATCTTATCCTAAGGGGTTAACAGACTGATCCTGGCTGCTAACGAGAGCGCCTACATACCCCCGAGGGAATAGGACGTGGGCAGGAGACTTTGTGGGTCCCCCGAGGTGGTCCGTCCAGACCTTGCCTTCACTGCCAGGGAAAGTTTTTGAGAGAACTTCCCCTGCCAGTGCGTGGGATCGAACCCCCAACACCAGAGCTAGCGCTCCCAATACAGAGTACTAAGCGCGCTCAGCCACCGTGACCGTAATGTGTAAGGATCGGAAGGGAACAATATGCCTTTCCTAATTGCCACTTGGCAAGTCACTGTAAACACATATTTTTCTCCTGCTCTCTCGCAAACTACATTTTTCCTCAACATTAGTATTCAGAGTGCGGGAATAGCTTTAGCCTTTCCCTTTTTATGCATACTAATGTAGTATTTCCCACCATTGCAAAAATGTAATAAAATATAGCTACTTTACATATATACCATCATTACATGTACGTGTTGCATTTCCCGATAATGTATGTAAAATCCTTAATATGTGTTGTATTTTAGATAAACCAATCTCGTAGTATTACAACAATATCAATAATTTGAAAAATGCAGGTTTTATATCGGTGCTTGATTTTGGGATATTTCCCAATAATAATATTTCTTCTCCATGTTCGGAATGATCCTTGTCCTGCGTTTAACCTACCTTCTTCCCCTGTAGTATTATCATTATAAAATGTCTACGTCCCCCACCATGTATTAAAATAATCCTTTCCATGATTAATTTTAGGTTTACAATCCCTTTGGTATCTTCTATTTTTGTGTAAAGTTCTATTAGAACATATTTGCAACAAATATCATATGAATCGTGAAATCCATACAGGTGCCATGTTAATATGTATTACATGTAATTATTTGCAATGCAGGAGTGAATATGGAGGAGGCAACCCATATTACTGTATTGTAGAGTCAAACAGTGCATCCATTTTGTCTACCAGCTTATCTGTACCCACACTTAAGAGAGTAGCAGCAATAAACAAATATACATATATCATAAATTTATCGTGTCACCAATTGGTTGCCATGACGCCCTACTTGTCTGACAAAGCTTCCATACCTCGCACCATCAAGTGTGTTCAGTGCTGATATGAACACGCCGTCTAATGTTTTACAATATCTAATAACCACTAGTTTATTACTGTACCTGGCTCCAGTTGTTGTTGTCGTTCCCTAGGCTGCCTGGCAGAACAGCCCCGAGATCCTAAGGAAGGCCCTGGCCACGATCGGGCTTTCCCACAGGGTTCTTAAGGAGTATAGATTATGTTGTTGGCGTAAATAATTGTGTGGAATGCAGTCTTCTATGATGTGTTTAATGGTATGGGGTGCTGAGTCGTAGTCAGGTGTTGTCGACTGAGCCATATAGTCTCTTCTGATAGCTCAGAAGAGCTGGCCAGGTGGACTCTGTCCTCGCGAGGAAAGGAGGATACGGAGGATATATTTTTGGAGGTTTAGCTTGCAGCTGCGTGTTGTCGTTGAGTGATGGATGTTCCATCCATCACTCAACGACAACACACAGCTGCAAGCTAAACCTCCATGATACCACCTGAGTGATACTAGTATGGATGTGCTTCTGGAAGCTGGTTTGGGGTGGGCATGGAGGGAGAGATGACAGTGTTGGTGTGTGATATCGTGTGCTGGGTGTTGTTTTGAT
This sequence comes from Paralithodes platypus, assembly GCA_032716605.1. NCBI lineage: Eukaryota > Metazoa > Arthropoda > Malacostraca > Decapoda > Lithodidae > Paralithodes > Paralithodes platypus. The sequence continues at coordinate 6,077,752 of CM064507.1, read as the reverse complement.
ATACCTTTGTCTGTTGGTGTGCTGCCATGTAGTGTAGTGGATGGTGTTGGTTTGTGGAGGCTGCAATAAAATCAAGTGGTTTAATTGCAGGTATGACAGAACTTTGATACACTTTCTTCCTGTCTCCTCATTTTTCTCTAGTTCCCCTTATATGTTTACATTCTCGCACACCCGATATTTATTTATGTATTGACGTATTATATTAGGTTCATTCCACTTCCTTCATCAATGTTGTTCGTATAACGTTATATATTTTGTTTTTCATTTTGACACTAATCTCATTCATTAGTTTGTCTCCAAGCCTTCTTCTTCCATGGTTGTATCTTTAGAGAAAGAATATAGGCCGTAATACATTAGACTTATCATACACAATGAAGAAAACAGAGCCAAGTTATGATTTGTGAAATATTTCATGGACTCGCACAGTTGCGCTGAGTTGAAGGGGGTTCAAGGGTGTCACATTAGTCCAGTTAGGCAACATTACTTTGGCAACTAGGTATGGTTCTTATGAAGTGGTATCGTAAATGATATGGAATGTTTACTTGTGTAGTTGAACTGGTAAAATAATAGTTCAAGGACTTCCACCCGAGAATTGCGTAACAATACCGGGGAGTTACCCTTCCAGTATTCGCGGCCGCGCTATAAAATAAAATTGCTTTCAAAAGGTTAATTTCCGAAGCTATCCCGAACTAAATCGAATCTCATCTTTCATTGTTGCGTATACTATAATTTTCGGAGGTTCATTTTACTGTTCACGGGTTGATATTGGGCTTGGATAGGAATAATTCCTGGCCCAGTATCAACCGTAGTACAGCAAAACTATCCTGTGAAACACAAATTATAATTTTTAAAGAATTAATAAGAATATTTGATTCATTTCTGGATAGCTTAAACAAATGTAGGGCCATGATGTACACTCGGATGACATAGTCAGTAGCTCACGCACAGGAATTCGTGGAACCCTTACGTTTGTCTATATGCAAGTATAACTATCTGGATTGATTTTTGGCTAGAACTTGTTTGATAATGAATAGTATATATCGATTTGTTTGTTAGTGTATTGAATATTATATTCATATATTCGTTTCCAGAGATATACTTCCATACTTAGAAATAGGTGAAGTCCAGGAATATTGATGAGAGGGCTAGACACTATGGTATCACTCGGATACTATATTGATGAGAGGGCTAGACACGATGGTATCACTCGGATACTATATTGATGAGAGGGCTAGACACTATGGTATCACTCGGATACTATATTGATGAGAGGGCTAGACACTATGGTATCACTCGGATACTATATTGATGAGAGGGCTAGACACTATGGTATCACTCGGATACTATATTGATGAGAGGGCTAGACACTATGGTATCACTCGGATACTATATTGATGAGAGGGCTAGACACTATGGTATCACTCGGATACTATATTGATGAGAGGGCTAGACACTATGGTATCACTCGGATACTTATTGATGAGAGGGCTAGACACTATGGTATCACTCGGATACTATATTGATGAGAGGGCTAGACACTATGGTATCACTCGGATACTATATTGATGAGAGGGCTAGACACTATGGTATCACTCGGATACTATATTGATGAGAGGGCTAGACACTATGGTATCACTCGGATACTATATTGATGAGAGGGCTAGACACTATGGTATCACTCGGATACTATATTGATGAGAGGGCTAGACACTATGGTATCACTCGGATACTATATTGATGAGAGGGCTAGACACTATGGTATCACTCGGATACTATATTGATGAGAGGGCTAGACACTATGGTATCACTCGGATACTATATTGATGAGAGGGCTAGACACTATGGTATCACTCGGATACTATAGTCTCTAGCACACTCACACAAATTCGTGTTTATGCAATAATACCCATGTTGATTGATTATTCGATAGAACATACTTTTTCAATAAGCACTTTATATATTGTTTTGTAATTGAAGTATAGAATACTATATGCATAAGCTCGTTTCCAGATATATAATTCCATAATTAGAAAAAAGGAAATGCTTACGCATATTTATGAGTTGGCTAGAGATTATGGTATCCGACTGTACTGTATGTCCTTGACCGTACGCTGTGAAATATATATGGTTCATTGTTCGAAGCTATCTCGGACCCAATCTAATATTGTACTGTATAATATTGTTATCCTAGGTTATGCAGGTCGAACGGTCATTTGAGGAGTTCGATTTAGTTACCCCTAACCAGTCCTGCTCAAAAGTGCTATCCCAACTTCAATGTTTCAACAAATATTTCTTCTCTTGATCTAAGAAATAATACTAAACCATCCTGTTCAAATTTAATATATTGTTTTGCTTAGGTCACACCTATTGCGGACATATTCATTGGCTTTATCATAGTGAATCTTTAAGTATTAACAATCGAAGTAGTTATACATTTCAGTTAATATTCAGGGAAATGGGCGTTCCTGCATGTTCATGAATACAGTAATCAATGTGATGACGTTTTGGTCCCATATCCGAGAGAGAATATTTAATAGTATTTGAGGTAATATATTAGTGATGAAGTAATTTACTTGCACCAATAACAAGTGATAGTGATTTAATTAATCTTGAAACCATATATTTAAAATAAATGTAATACAAACATCTCACTGCAGAATTATATCCATTTCTACTACCTTCAATTTTTTTTTCGACAAACTTAATTTTTTGTCTCGATAACCTAACGACTTTATTTTACAAGAAACATGACTTGTAGGCAAATTACTATATATTAATATACTGTCAGCCCTATAATTATGATGGAGCCATAGCTAATTGAAATAGATCACCAGGCAGTAAGTAAAATACATGAACATTTAGTAATTTTATTGGAATAAAATATCACTGCATGATCAATTGTTTACAAAACGATAACACCAAGTCATTAAACAATACCTATACATAAATAAATAAGTTAATCCCTTATTCCGCGTAGGTGGGAGTTTTCTGTAATTGTATCAACCCCGTTTTCAATTTACAAATCATATGATTACTTTTCTGCACAACAGGTGTCACCACTGGGGTGCTAATAGAACCAATCAGATGAGGACATGACGGCTTTACCATGTGGTGATATTTCAGTCTTTATATGTAACTTGTTAGCATGAACAGTATTGTTCCTCCGTATCCAAAAATCAAATCCTATAATGTAAACCATAATAAGATAGGTATTTACCATCACTGGCTAACGTGATAAAATGCGACCCAAAACTGCCTCACCGGCACCTGACAACTTAACCCACAACACACACACCATTACCGAGTTATATATGCCAAGTGACGGTCGGTACGGGCGTTTTATTGGACTATTTTCTATATTTATTGGACAGTGGCACTCTTAACTACGTTGAGCTTGTTCGTGAAGAGCCAATATATAAATACAGGAGAGCATCTGGAGACATGGTGAGTGATTATTGTTCCAGTTTACTTTACATATCATTGCAGTCTACTTCTTTGCTCTTAGCTGTCCCCCTCCTACCCAGTCCGTCTCCCTCTTACTCTTTCCATCTCTCCCCGCCACTCTCTCCCCACCTCCCTTTATTCCCCCTGCTGGTATTATTCTAGCGATGGCTCCAACTCAAATAGGGTATTTGAATTATGTCCGTTCATCTACTGTATTTATATCATTACATAATGGTTTCTGGTATTGGTTTAATTCTAGTTTCGCTTTCACAGCATACTCATACATGCCTATGGCTACTTTAGAGTTGTCATATACCATACTTAATTCCCATATATGTCCAAAGCGGCGGAAATGCATTATAAGGAATTATACCTACTGTAAAAAAAAAAAAAAAACCTCCCCATATGCGGCACCATAGCTATTACATAATACTAGGTTAGGTTAGGTAAGGTTGTTAGGTTTGGCTAATGTCGTTAATGTAGTTTATTATCATTATATTAAGTCTTTTACCCAGCAATTTCCCTGATCTTCATAGTTGGTGGGGAAGCTATGCCTTTACAAATGCGCCTCCCTTTTGTCGCTGTGTACGTGAAACTAGAATTTTACCCTGGTATTTTATAGCCTACTGGGGCATTTTCATTTAACAAATATACTAGGTTAAGTTACGTTAGGTTAATTGTTAGCTTAGGCGAATAAAACAATAATGTGCGCCAATTCAAAATATCACAAAACATGAAATATGAAGGAAAACTAGGGAATTCAAAATTATCAATGTTAAAATCTATTTGGAGCCATTGCTAGAATCTTATCCGGGCAATATAAAATGTATGTAATTAAATTCAGACATCGATTTTATCGATGGTTTCTAATACCATGTATGTCTTTCCAATATGTGTCTAAATGCGCGTAAACTTTTATTACTGATCCTGAACAAAAAATCCTATATCGCCTACCTCGTAGAAGGCGGGTGCCCCCCCCCCTCTCAACATATTCTGTTTCCCACGGCAAACGGTTATGGCTGTAACAGCGCATTTTGAGCGACTGTACACTTCTAAGATGAAACCATATAATCACATATATAACTCACACCATTAAATACCTTTTAAAAAGAACTATAAGTGTGTTGGTGTGATCTCCCTATAGAAGCTCACACCATCACAATAGAAGCTGGTAACTTTCCACTCTGCTAAGGCAAGCACGGATCCCACGATCACCAAATGGTATCACACTTCCGTTGCCAAGATATCGAGAAGTAATTGCTAGCAACTTTGTCACATCCAGTTGTCACATGGTGTTGCTGAACCGCGCCCCTCCCTCAAGAGGCAGATGGCGAGTCAGTCAGCACACCACCACACCCTAAGGAGGGTATCTCTCTCCAGCCCTCTGGGTAAAACTAGTGCCCTGTATAAGTGTAGAAGTACCTTATAAGTGACATACAGTAAGCAGTGACATACAAGTGTTCTAGTGATTCCCTTCTAATCATTTGTTCTCTCTCTTTACAGGAAGATCATTATTACTTGGAAAACAGCTCATAGTTCTAGGTTGCTATTATTAAGTACTATTATTAAATAGTAAGTAGAGTACTTATCTCGGTACACACTCAACATCGAGTATACACCACATTAAGAAGTACTTTATAATTGCATTGCCCAACGCAAGGGACGTTTAGTGCAATATATTCTAATATCTCAAAATTAGGATTAGGGTTAAAGACATGACATATATTTTGCTGATAAAATAAACCAAACAAAGCCCCGTGCTTGTTTATTTTAAGACCTCCCTACATATTTCCAGTGGTTCCAGATTACTACAGAGTTCATTACAACGTACAGGAAATATTGAGGTAAGATAATAAGTTAACCCTAACCATCCGCTCAGTGCCTACACCATAAACAGCCCGCTACATATTGGTTGGCAGCATAAAAGGGATACGATTAACCCCTAAAGTAAAACGAACCATTAAAGTAAAAAAATAAGCCTCCGAAGAACAATTAATTAGACACTTAATAACCGCATAGCAACCTAGAAAAACAACTATAGACAATATATAATAACTGAGCTAAAAGGAAATAACAAAGAAAAAGTAGTGTACAAAGACAAAAGTATTCAGTGAAAAAATATGTACAGTGAATATCAGAGTGAAGTGGTACTGGAGGAGTAGATTACAGACGTTGGCTACAATAATCGCTGATCAGACACTCTCCACTAGGCCCCGCGCATCAACAGGCAAACTCTCACCAGACTCACCCCACTGACTCACCCGAGTCACTCACTGAGTCACCCTACTCACCCCTCAGACCTCAGCTCACGCGCTGGTCAATGTCTGACGTGGCTGTGACGTCACAGCAGAGAAGGGAAAGAAAGAGAGAGAGCGGCCTAGAATAAAATCACTCTACGGATATTTCACTACATTCTTCAATCAACACAGCTGATAGAAGTCTTCAAGCAACACAACCTACAAGCAGTACCAATTATTGTTTTAGGTTAGTGATTAGTGTTACACTACAAAGACACTTAATAATACTAGTGAATATAGCCTACTAGTAAACTTACAACACAGCAATGCCACAGTGAATTATTTTTCTTGATATCTAACTACTAATTATTTAACGAATTTTGAAGTGTTACTGTACGTACATTTTTAACCATATTTTCGGTTTAGTCAATTCAAGTAGTGTTTCAAGAACTTTAATCTCACACTAAGAGAAAATATACTTCCTTAAATAATTCGCCCTTAGACGTTTTACATTTGAAGGTCTCACAGTAATATATTTTATTTGCAGTAACAGTACAATATTAAGAGGTTTTCTAACATGTGATCAAACCCTTCTTTTCTGTTATTTCGTGTTGTGTGTGTCTTTTTCAATTTCTTAGTAAGAGAGTATCCCTATACAGTGCCTTGCTAACTTGAATTTTCCTAGACTTCTTTGTATAATTTTGTTTTGCTGAACTCCTAGTCTAACTAACATCAATTCATCCTTCGACTTTGGATAGAGGTGTGACGTTAAAGTGAAACTCCTACGACCTATATTCTATGCTAGTGACCTTGAATGTTACGTCATTTCAGAATTTCAGGTGGGGATTATGTTTCAATGCGTGTACAAATTTCTTGAATTTAAAGTGGAATTTAAGGAATAGAAGTTTGAGCCCCAGTCAGACACAGAGTTGAGAAAAGAAGTAGGGACAAAACTGGATTCTTACATTGACGACTTGACTGAAAGACTAGCTAACTTTTTCAAGGAGACATCGGGCCACCCTGATACATCCTTAGCGCAAGCGAACTTCTAACAATATTTGCACATCAAATATAAGGCCCTTCGTGTCGCCCAGGCACCAAGGTTATGTTATTCTGAGACTGTGCCATGCACTTATCAGAATTTTTTCCCTACAAACGTCCGACATTTTAAATATTTGTACAAACATTAATGTAATACACCTGCATTCCAAAGGTAAGTTTAATATTTATAAATTTCCATGACTAAGGGTAAGTTAGATAGAGGCAAGTGTAGAGAAGTTTTCAGAAGAACTTAGTACACTTACAGCTATGACAGCTACAACTACAGCTACAGCTCCCGCTACAGCTATGACAGTTACAGCTATGCCAGCTATCACTACAGCTAAAGCCAGAGGCAATCCTCACGTGGATGCTCAGTCACAGCATAAAGTCCACTTGCCTATGTTTTCTGGGAAGAATTGTCCTGACTACCCAGCTGGACCGTTTTCTTTCCTACACAGAATAGACGAGTACATAAAATCCCGAAACATCAAAAAGGCCGTAAACAAAATTGCCTTTGTCCGGTTACATCTGAAACCAGGAAGTGCTATCGACCTCGCTCAGGCAACCACTCCATTTCAGACATCAAGCTACGAGGATTTATGGGTACAACTCGCAAACTTCGTTAGCACTGGAAGTTACGATGGTCACCAATCAATGAAATCCATCACACCAGTCGCTAACCAAACTCCAAGGTCTCATCCAAGTTTAGAGATTATCCCGAAGTTCCCGGAGTCACCTTCGGACACTGATGCTAGCATTGCTGCGGACACAGATACTGCTTCTGAGACCACGTCGGACCCAGCTCCCGAGATTCCAGGCGCTACAGCAGAGACTGTTCCCGCATCTTTTCTCAAATTGGTGCCAAGGCTCCACCCTAATAAAAATCCTGAACAAATTACTCTTGCCAATCCAAGAAGAGCTCGTGAGATAGTGACAGTATCACAGACAGTATGTACCTACTGCAATCATAATGCAAGGAGAATCCACTCTTGCGGGGCGAGTCGCAGACCTAGTCCGACGCCTTCGCCTCCGAGAAGAACTGGTACAATTCCTAAGAAGTGTGGCCACTGCCATGTAGTTGGTCATACAAGAGTGAATTGCTGGACACGCCATCCACAATTACGTTCACAGCAAAATCAAACATCACAACGCAGGTCCCGAGTGCAGACAAGACCTCGCAGGGCAGGAAAACCACAACGGAACCCTCGCCCTACACAACGTGAGAGACCTGCACGAAGAAGATATTGTTTATTTTGTACTAAACGATACAAAAGATTGCCCTCATGTAGACACACCGCGTAGACCAAGAGATAAGTCGCCTTCTTCGCGATTCTGGTTACTACCAGCGTGTCAAATCCTGTAGTCCCAAATCTACAATCGCCAGAATCTCTGCAGTACAAACTCCCCAGAGTCGCAGAGAATGAGACCCCTCCACGGTCGACATTTTGTGTCACAATACACTACCTTACACTAAGGTTATACGTGATTAAGCCAGTTTTACGTGGTGGATAAAGCCTCACACCAAGGTCCCACACGTAGTCCCCAATACATTCTTGTGGCGGTAGACATCTTTGCCACAAGGTCTCCTACGAAACTCACACATGGTTTACGTAGCAGAAGCGCCTAAGCAACTACAAGGTTCCGTACAAGTCAAAATTATCTATGTCCAAGACATAATGAATCTGAAGGATAACCACATCACCATGAAGTCTCACAGATTAAGCTTCACCCATAGTTGTTCCGGTACTCAGTACTGTGGTTGATCTGATTTATCCCCAGCACCGATTTAGTAACAGCTGTTCCAACAAGCATGGGCAGTTAGTTTACGCATCCTTGGAAGCTTTTCCAAGTCGCTGGTGCATAAGTCTCAGTTGGGTCAACACTCTCGAAGTACATACACAACACGCATTACGCGTTCTTTCCTGCATTCGATCATTATAGCAGCGACTGTGTCAACAAGCATGACCAGTTTCACCTGCAAGATCATAAGAGTGCTAGGATCAAGAGCAATATTGCCAACCAAGATTACTCTCGCTCGTATCCACAGCTCAGAAGGATTCGTACTAAAGAAGGTGCACACCTTCCAATTGGGTGTCATGGATAGTTTCCCTTAGTAGTATCCGGAAGAGAACGGAATTGTGAGAGAAATAGGGTATGCCTTCCAGAACACTACCCGAATGTTATAGCCGATGTGGAAAGACCTTTTACAGCACAAATAAGTACATTACCAACGGCATGCAGATCCATTTTGTACTAACACATCCTGCAGGCAAACCCTGTAGAGGATATGAACCGCCGTAGAGTTATAGAATGACTTGCGCATCTACTCAGGTATTTTCAGCGCATAAGTAAACATTCTCCTGAAGCTACGAAGACCTAGACTTAGGATTGTAGTCGCCTTCCGCAGTGTACGACTAACAACACTAAAGAATTTAACCAAAGCATTACATATCCCTTAAAGTAATCCTAGGTAAGTCTAAAACACACTTTCTTCCTTTGGTTGTCACCAACCCGATTGGTAACCAAGAACAAGACAGTTTTAGGTGGTTGATCGCCACAAAGACAACGACACAGCATATTCTAGCCAAGTTAAGGAAATACTTCCCACAGTCTGATCCATCAGAACTCCTACACAACATAGGAATAAGGGGAATCAATTTTTCAAAGTAACTCAAAAGTCTAAATTTTTCTTAAGTGGAACTCCACCACCTCATGGATAGACACCAGAAGACTTGACTGTACATTCACGATCAGTATCGGAGATGTCCAAGTAAGCCAATCTTGAGTCGAGCAGAAAGGATTCTCATCGAATAGTATGATCTGTGCAGTTATTTACCTTTCTAAAGTCGCACTTAATATACAAACTTGAGGTTAGAGTTATAATAAGATATTTCCAAGTCTTAAGAGGCAGAGCTCATCCAAATGCTTGCCTAAATTCCAGTGAAAACATGCTCAACATTCACACTCGTACACACAACTCTTCTCACAAGAGCTCAGTACAACATTCAATATGCCAAGTGAACTAGTCAAGATGCTAGTCATTGGTTACATAAGGAAAGTGTTGAATAAACATAGAGACTAGATATCACAAAACTGAAAGGTCAACCCTTGTAACATCTTGGGAGTCGTAACCTTCGTGAAATATTAGCCTTGAGCCTTCCTTCGACCTCTACTCGGACAGACAGGCAAGGACAAGAAGGTACTCAAAGGTGATAACTTCTCACTGGCAGACTAAAGCGGTGGTAAGAGACATTCCTACAGCTAACCCGACATGTGATGGAACCGCACCAATCTTGGAGTATCCAACGCCTTCACTTCCATTCGACACTGTATCAGTGGATTTGCTGAAGTTGCCGCGGAGTCACCAGGATTAACCGGTATCTTCTAGTATTACGGTAAGAGCTAACCTAGCAGCTAACGCACTCTCCAGGATTCTGCAAGTTGCCCCGGTGTTCTCGTTACCGACCTAAAAAGAAGCCAAGTGAAAGACGAGCAAGATTAGAACCACTACATATCCAATAAGTAAGCTATTTCTGGAATCGGAGAAGATGATGTATTTTCCAGAACCCAAGTTCGTTGCAGTTCAGATTGCACTAAGAACTTCTGGTTGGACTCTTCCCGTTGACAACAACACTTACAGCCTTGTACATGTCATTCCAGATAAGATAGAAGTACTCCCGAAACATCAAGATGCCATCAATTTGTTACCTAGTGAAGCAACTGTACCAACAGGTGTGGACAGTTCATATGTGCAGACAGGAAACAATTCTTAAGGCCGATAAGTAAAAGTACTACTGGAAAACTATTAAGAAGGATAGTAAACAACACTTTGCCAAAAGATAACCTGTGACACTCCTGGAATACCCGAAGGCTTCACATCTATTTGACTCGGTTTCTTTGGAATTGCTGAATTGCCCCAGGCGACACCAGATGTAAGCAGTCTCAGCTGGTTTGTGTTGAATATAATCTTTCAGACTAGTTTGTCCTATTTCTGCTTAACCCTTAAAGAGCGGCACGCAACATAAGTCGAGTTAAAGAAACTGGCAAAAAACGGGTGAAAAATGGGTGAAAATCGAGTGAAAATGGGTGGAACAGTAATGAACCATACGTCCGACATCTGTGGCCTCCCGGCCCACACTAACTCCAGTTCCCCCACCGCACGGGAGGATGACAGTGTGACCAATAGTTCGCTAAAAGTGAACAATGTAGCAAAATCCGCTAAACTTCCATCTTTGAGGGGTAACACTGTCAGTGCTCCACGAGTGTTACGTAGCTGTATGTGGTGTCATTGTGTAGAGATTTCCACCTAGTTTTCGGCACAATACAGTTCCTTTCATGCTGATGGTTGATATAGCAGTCAGAATGGCCTGAAAAGGCCCAAAACGGCCACAGACCACCCACTAGACTAGGGTTAAAGATGGATGCAACAGACCAAATTACCAACAGGCTCGTACATTACTCACTTGTTCGCTATTCCTCTCCTAGGCTCATCCTTGCCGAAAACAGAATGGAAAGCAAGCACAATGTGAAAGAATCAATGAGTGATATCTACTTGAGAAAGTATGTGTTTGCACAATAGCTCCCATTCTAAAGTGGGCTAGTTGACTGCAAAGTACCTCAGCTATCATAGCTATCTTTGAAATCTTGGAACATCATGTAAACCTAAACATAATCTAGAAGTAAAGGAAAACCTAAAAGGCTTTACATTACCTTGAATAGTCTTCCAAAACCTACAGACAGGTATAAAAGACTAGCTTCTGAGAGTAAAGACAAGATTCTGACGTAAATTCTGGCAACAGCTCCTGATCGCCACAACACTGTTCCCTTAAAGTTTATGCCCTCAGGCTGCCACTCCACCAGTCCACTATGCTCGCAGAGGCATTTATGTAACTGGAGTGCAGGATTCTGATTTCCCACGATAGTTTTGGCTATTAAAACTTCCCCGGGCTGCCTGAGAAACTGTTTGAGAGCTTGAGTGGTATTAATTCCCCTGCCCGTCGACTATGGCTACCAGTCGACGGAGTCGGTACTGAGGGTCAGAGGGGAGAGGCATGGTGCCTTGCAACTGACAGGCACGTGCCCCGGGGGTCCTATTTATAGCCTCGTACGGGTACCTGATTGGTGAGCGGCTAATCCTACCACTACGAGTGAGAGTTTCGGTGGGGCCCGTGAACTTGGTCGCTCTCGCGAGTCTTCTCCGGAACGTTAAGCAAAGGATTCTTTGGATTCTTTCACTTTAGCTGTGGGAGAACTGTTTATCCGGTTGCCGTCAAAAGATACGCCTCGCGGTTCTATCTCTTCTCGAGGACACTCTTCCTCACTACTTAAAGTCCTGTTTAAATCTCTCGGGGAAACTGAAACTTCGCTGTCTGGGACCGTAGACATTTCCTCCTCAGTAAGCTCATAAAAATCGTCTTCATCACTAGATACGATCTTTTTGCTTCCTAGGTCTCCTTCTGACTCAACCTCAGGAAGACCCTCTCGATTCTTTTGACTACCAAATTGGAGAATCTTCTAGGTAGTCTCGAGTCGGAGTAGGACCTGTAACGTTGGGTCGAGCTGAGGAAGTATCAGGGTCGTCGACCCTGGATTCCGTTTCCTCCTCGCTCCCTTCCTTGCTACTCCACTCGCTCGTTTCTGGGGGAAGATTACCCTCATATCGTTTGGTATGACGAATATGAGTAACTGACACGACATCTCCATAATGTAAGTATAACACTTGATAGGGCCCATTTGTCTCGACAGCCCTGAAAGGACTCTCGTATTTCTCCTCCAGTTTACCAGCTCGGGTGGGGTCATGTCTCTTGACCAAAATTACCCCCCCCCCCCCCCCCCCCGGTAATAATGATTATTTAGAGAAACTTTCTTAGGTTGTTGCTGAACAATATGATCATGCACTTGCTGTCGTCGCTCCCCTTGTTCCTTCCAGTATTTTCTGGGTTGGGAATACTGCGTGTAGGAATGGGGGTATGGCAATAATCGTTCTTGAGGCAATTTCGGTATGTTGCCGAAGATAATCTCATAGGGAGAATACCCAGTAGTCCTACAGACCGTGGTATTCATTCCCCAGACAATTTCAGGCAAAATCTCCAGCCAACCCCGGACGATTTTCTCCCCTTATGAGCTCAGACTAGCCCGGATGCAGTTGGCTAACACCCTATGATTCATTTCACAGACAGCTTTCCCTGAGGGTAATACAGGGAGGTGTGCTGTATCTGATACCCCAAGGTTTCTCCCAAGTGTTGCCAGATCTCATTATTGAATTCCTTTCCCCTGTCACTCAGAATACCTCCAGGGGTGCCATACACAAAAACTATCTTTTCCAGGATATCCTTGGCCACCGTTTCAGCTTTCTTGTCCGGGATAGCACAAGCAACCGTGTATTTAGAGAAAATGTCGACACAGGTCAAGATGTACCTTTTGTTTGTCTGTCTGGGCAGAGGTCCCATAATATCCACCGATAATTTGGCCCAGAGTGTACCAGTGGTAATATGTCCGGGTAACTGTCTAGGTCCCCTTCCATCTTTGCCCCTCTGGCATCCCAAACAATTTTGAACGACTTCTTTAACAATCTGGTCGGCCCTCTTGGTCCAGTACCTTTCATTGAATTGTTGGAGAACCCTAGACTGCCCCAAATGAGCCCCCCTTCCCTTTTGTCCATAGATGATTTGGATCATGTGTTTGGCCTCTGAATAATCAAGTACGACCCGATCTTGAGAATTCCTCCAGGCTCCCTCGGAAAACTTCACTTTATTACTAGGTCTAGGGTCATGTTTTTCCCCGTGGGGTTCAGTGAGGAATGGGTGCTACCGGTAGTCGAGACAAGCCATCGGCATTAGTGTGTAATTTACCGGGTCTATGTCTAACTTCAAACGAGTGCTCTTCCAAAATCCCCTTCCACCTGACAAACAGTCCGTCTTTTGTTTTATTTTTTCGGAGCCATTGTAAGCTATGGTGGTCCGTAATAACTTCAAAGTGGACCCCGGCTAGATACGGACGGAAATATTGTACAGCCCACACTAGAGCTAGACATTCCTGTTTCGTAACGCTATAATTCCTTTCGCCCTTATTCAGTGTCCGGCTAGCACAGGCCACTATGCTTTCCTTTCCGTCCACTTTCTGGGACAGAACGGCTCCGAGCCCTTCATCAGAAGCACCGATGTATAGTTGAAACGGCTTGGTGAAATCCGGGTGACAGACTACGGGGTTAGAAGTTAATTTTTGCTTCAAGTGATCAAAAGCTACCTGACAACTCTGATCCCAGTCGAACCTCCTCCCTTTTTCTAGTCTCTGAGTCATGGGCCGAGCAATCTTAGAAAAGTTAGGTATGAACCTTCGATAGTAGGAGGCCATTCCCAGAAATGCTCGAATCTCTTTGACAGAGGACGGAGGTGAGATTTCGGCAATAGATCTCACTTTATGTGGGTTCGGTTGAATACCTTTACTGGAAACCACATGCCCTAGATATGCCACCTCACAGGCCCCTAATTGGCATTTGGAAGGTTTCAGTTTAAGTCCTGCCCCCCTGATTCTTTCTAACACTTCTCGGAGTCTGTGAATATGTTCTTCCCAACTAGCAGAAAAGATTATGATATCATCTAAGTACGTCAAACAAGTTTTCAAGGTTAATCCCCTCAATACTTCGTCCATGACTCTAGTGAAACTGGCGGGGCTATTGCAAACTCCAAACGGCAAGACATTAAACTGGTAGAGTTTGCCTTCGCTCGTGGCAAAGGCGGTTTTCTCTTGATCCTCGGACCTAACTGGTACTTGCCAGTATCCACTCTGGATATCTAGGGTAGAGAACCAGGCCGACCCTTTGAGGGATTCTAGCAAGTTGTCAATACGAGGTAGGGGCTACGCGTCTTTGATGGTGACATCGTTTAATTTTCGATAATCTACACAAAACCGAGTAGACCCATTTTTCTTTTTAACTAGGACTACCGGAGATGGTGGTACCAAGGACTGCATGATTCCACTACTATCCCCTGTTTAATCATGTCCTCAACTTGTTCCTTTTCTTTTTGTCTCATAATGGGGTTTTGTCGTCGGTAGGGTTGTCTAATAGGAGGCCCTTGCGTGTGTATCTCATGGGTGTGTCGGGTTCGAGCCGATCCGTGGTCCCCTTCGTTTTGAGCAAACACATCCCGGTACGTCCAGAGCAATTCATGTAAGGTACTGGCTTGGCTTGAGGTTAATTTTTTCGGGATCTCAGGTAAGTTCACGGGTCCGTCAGTTCCAACAGTAGGGGGTTGAGCGGGTGTGACTTGTCCTAACAGTTTCCAATTTTGATAACTAACAGTTTCATCACCAAAATTAGCTAAAACTAGTTTCCTCTGGTCGGCAGTAATGAAGGTGGGAGATATTCTCACCCCATTCTGTGCATCGGGTTCAAAAATCCCGGCAGTCATGCCTGGGTTTGGAGGAATCTCTATCATTCTCCAAGATCTAGGAAGAGTAGATAATTTTCCTGTGGTAGCTATTATTTGGGGTTGGAGAGTAGTCGTTGTGTCTTTCGGTCCACACTGAATAGTTACTCCCAACTGACTCATGAGATCTATTCCCAGATACCCATCGACTCCACTACTGGCTTTTCCCGATAAAACAAAAAAATCGGTGGTGAAGGTAATTCCCTTCCACTGCACTACCGTCACGTTAGTTTTCCTAGGATTGTCAGTGGTTGACCCCCGGCTCCTGACAACTGAATACTGGTTTGATTTAATGGGCCCATTTCTCGCTGATTTTGTTTTACGAAATTCTCCAGGAGACAACTACGGTTTGCCCCCGTATCAATCAACCTGTTCGCGGCTTTCCCATTTATGACTACAGTTTCACAAGGCGTTTGTCCCTCTAAGATATTGACCTCACTATACCGCCCTTCTATGTGAGGTTTCACAGAAAATGTTCTCTCTCTTCCGGCATCGTAACTTTTGGCTGGTTTTCTGTCTCCCGGTATTCTACCGGAAGCATTCCTCTCCGGTCAGATCGGTTCCCCTGGGTAGAGGTCGATCGTTTGGGAGTGCGAATCTGGGGTCAAATCTAGGGGTTGGGGCTTATGGACGGTTGGTACAGTTCCTAGCTAGGTGTCCGGTCTGTCTACAAGTGAAGCATCGAATCAGGGCTTTCGGATACCCTTTCTTTGGGTTCTCCTCTTCCCCTTTTTCCTTTTCCTCTTTTACTTCTCTAGCCTCCATATTTTTTTTTAATGACTTCCATCAATTCCTTGGTAGTGTTAACCTCATGAATGATGCAGTGTTTCCTAACTACTACCGGGCAGGCTTGGATCATGATCTCCCTGATCTCAACTTCCTGGCTCTCTTGGTACATATGGGGATATGCTAGTTTCACATTCCTAGCGATTTCCCTCCTCAGGGCTCTCACTTTTTGGCCATCAAGTTTCAAACCCTTCAGTTTGTCTCTGGCTTTTCTGGTGGACGCATCTTGGCCAAATTCTTCGATTAAGGCGCTCTTCACTTCGGCCCATGATACTAGTCCTTCCAGACGTACTCTCACATCATTCAGGGCCTTACCTAAGTGTGCCTTTCCATAGGCGATTTTCTTCCCATTTTCCCCTACGTCAAGTAATGTGAACTGACATTCTAACTGCTCAATCCAAAGCTCGATTTTTTCCTTCCCCTCTTCCCATAATCTGAATGGTAACACGCCCGTCATCCTATCTGTTCTGTTAGATAATTATACTCAATCCAAATGATTTGTCGAATCCCACCGCTTGCCACCAAAATGTAGTATTTATTTCTAAATCTGTTCTGCTACTACTACTACGGGGGATAATTCGACAGTCATTTAGAAGTTCGTATATTTTATTTAACAGACTTCCTAACTACTCTAATAATAGGTTCTTGGCTCGCGCCGAGATGAGTTCAAGACGCAGATTGAATATTACGTCGATTCATGCTAGATTGCACTTTCGACCCTTAGAGTTCCCGTTACTCCCTAACTGATCCCCGCTATTCAGGTATTGACTCAAGTCGGCTTCGATCCTACGACCCGTTATTAGTAATTAATCCTAAATAATTAAATCAAAACCCTGCTGTCTTTTATTGAGACCAGGCCTAATGAACCATTTGCTCCTTGTCTAACAAACACAAAAGTTATATTCTTTCCTCTACTCTTTAGGTTTTCCCACGTTTACTGAGCCTTATGTATCCTTTCTTAATAACAAGGCTATAACATATATAATCTATCTCCTCAATACATAGACTCTATTTATTCCTTTGACACAACCGTCGTTACTACACAAGTATCTCCACAATGACATAAAATCGTACCAATTACCGAATGAGATTACCAGGTCTCTCTAACATATAATATGGGTTCCGTCACCCAGTTACTTCACAATATAGGTTTACAATCTTTATCTCGATAACACTATTGGGTTCCGTCACCCAGTTACTTCACAATATAGGTTTACAATCTTTATCTCAATAACACTATTGGGTTCCGTCACCCAGTTACTTCACAATATAGGTTTACAATCTTTACCTCAATTACACCTTCCGAATTTACCCTCAAGTAACCCTAGTACAAACACGCTATGTTACATTGCACCTTAATCAATAATCGTTCTAACAAAAGATGACCGTGCGTCAAACGCATACACGGAATATCTCTTTTAGACTTAATAATAACGCAACTCACATTGGACTAGTGTCCTTCTTCACAGTTTCCTTTTTACACAACTTAAATTAATGAATGATTCATAGGGACTAGTGTCCTTCCCTAGCTATAGCTAGTCTATTAGGCAACTAAACAACTGTTTCCCTCTTTAACTTACTGGTTGCCTCATTTATTAACAAAAGTATTCTTTCCCTCCCCTCTTTACTTTTACTCTTTTAATCTTTAATCTCTCCTATCAGATTCTATATAATAACTCTTTAGGCATGGAGCCGTTGCTAACAAAGATAACTAATTAATAACACATCATCATCTTTATATATTCAGGTGAGTCTAAATTCTTTTTTCTTTAGTCTTGTCCTAGAAGGACACATCAATTTTAATAGAAACCACCAGGTTAGTCAACCACTCTCTCTTTCTTTCTTTATCATATGCGGGCCCAATATGGGTCCTTAAACAAATATTTTATGGTCTGCTGGATCAGGTGTGTGTGTCTGGAACTGTGCTTTACCACCTCAGAGCTGGCCAGTAGCTCTTCTGGAAGTCCTCACTTCCGTCCACTTTCTGTCGTCCCTCTTGAAGCGCTTGACTGTATGTGTGCAGACTAGCAACGTGACAACAGGCATCAGGATACTGATGGTGCATCCTCCGAGTGGGCGAAAGTGAGGAGAGGTCATGGGTGGTCTGGGTTGTGACTTTAGGTGAGGGCAAGGTAACTGGAAAGGTGGGTCCCTGGTTCTCCTTTGTGCCCGGCCGAGAGAGAGCAAGTAGGTTGCAGTGTGTTAACCCGGTGGGCTCTGAGGGGTTGGTGACCCCTGGAGTCCGCGCGCGGCAGCCTTTATACTCAGGCCTCCCGCTCTCCCGCGCTGTGATTGGCTGCCTGGCACGCCCCAAGACACGATCGCTCTGGATTCTTTCTTGCTTCACCTCCTTTCTCCTCTCTTCAAAATAAGTCCCAGGAAGCTGATTATAACCCTCTTTTGGCGGCTTACGGGACTACAGGGCTGACACCGAGGTATTACTCAAGGATAATCAGAAGGAGTTCTTCGGGCAGAGAAAGAGAGTGACTTCTGAGGTGGAGTAAGAAGTCCAGCTTCGCGTTCCGATAATGGAGGCCGCTGATTGGCTGGTGGACGGGGCGTGGCACATTGCAGCTGTGAGCTGTCAAAATCAGCTGGCTGTGCAAGTTAGTAAAAGGGAGCGCGGTGATTGGCGGAGGGCGTTTCTACTTTAATTATTATTATTATTATTATTATTATTATTAGTAGTAGTAGTAGTAGTACAAAGGAGTACAAAGGAAATCAAGCAACAACAGATCTAGTGACCCTTCTAGGTTGCTTGTCCTCCAAAACACTGAGGATCAAGTGTCCAAACAGTGGTTTAGAGTGGGTAAGGGAACATTGGAAAGGGAATTACTGCCCTGGAACTAATGTCCGTGGCAGGATTAGGAAGTTAGTAGGGGACAGATGGGTTAGTAACTGAGGGGGGGATAAAATAAAGTTATTCATTTACAAACGCAGTCAGTCGCGGGTTTGATGCGAGATATTTGTCTAGGCGGAGTTTAAATGAATCAACGGTGATGCAGTCTATAACGTTTCGGGGAAGCCCATTCCACAAGTTGACAACTCGATTGAAGAAGAAATTCTTAGATTCGTGTGAGTTAAAAGATTTACCAATAATTTTGCAACCGTTTCCCAGCGTGTAATTAGATTGGTCGATAGTGAAGTACTTACTACAGTTCATATTGTCGATGCCTTTGATGATTTTGAACACTTGAATTAAGTCACCTCTTAATCTGCGCTGGGTTAAAGGAAATAGATTTAATTCTCTAAGACGCTCTTCGTATGGTTTGTTCTTTAGGCTTGGTATCATTTTGGTAACTCTACGTTGAACTCGTTCTAGCTTGTTTATATCTTTTTGGTAATAAGGGCACCAGGATTGAACGCAGTATTCCAGAAGAGGGCGGACTAATGAATTGTAAAGGGTTAGGATAACTTCTTTGGATTTATGCTCAAATGACCTGCCTATAAAGCCAATTATTTTGTTTGCCTTCTTAACAACTTCTGAACATTGTTGACTCGGTTTTAGGTTACTCGATATTGTTACTCCCAGATCGGTTTCTCTGTTTACATTCTTAAGCTGAGTGCCATTCATCGAATAGTTTGCTTTCTCATTTAGGTATCCGATATGTAGTACTTTACATTTATCCGCATTGAAACTCATTTGCCAAATTTGGGCCCAACATGACAATTTATCTAGATTGTGTTGCATATCGTCAACCTGTTCTTTTGAGAGTACGCTATTTGCAATTTTTGTATCGTCAGCAAATTTTGAGATTGTACAGGTGAGACCCTCATCTATGTCGTTGATGTAAATTAGAAAGAGAATTGGTCCTAGTACCGATCCCTGGGGTACCCCGCTACTTACATTGGTCCATTTAGATGTTTTTCCGTTTATGACTACTCTTTGCTTTCTGTCGCTGAGCCAATTTTCTATCCATTTCAACACACCGTCTTGTATTCCATGCGCTTTTAGTTTTAGCAGTAAACGTTTGTGGGGAACTTTGTCAAAGGCCTTTTGAAAATCAAGGTATATAATATCTACAGCTTTACTCTCATCGTAGAGGTTGAGGATATCGTGGAAGAAGTCTAAGAGGTTAGTTAAGCAGGAACGTCTTTTACGAAAGCCGTGTTGAGTATCTTTAAGTATGTTATTTTCCTCTAAGTGATTTACGAGTCTGTCTCGTATGACCGTTTCTAGCATTTTACATACAACTGAGGTTAAGCTAATTGGACGATAGTTACTGGGTAGGGATTTGCTGCCTTTTTTTAATATCGGTGTTACGTTGGCTAGCTTCCACTGATCGGGCCTAGTTCCAGACTGCAAGGATTTATTGAATAGTAATGTCAGTGGTTTGGAGAGCTCATCCTTAGCTTCCTTTAGAACTCTAGGCGAGATTGTATCAGGTCCAGGCGTTTTATTTACCTTGAGTTTATCTAAACAATTCAATACTTCTCTCTCTGTAACGGTGATATTGCTTAGAACATCTGAATTATCAATCTGAATCGGCGATGGTGTAGGGATATCACTGAGGTGTTCTGTTGTAAAAACTGATGCAAAGAAGGTATTGAGGGCATTACTCATTTGTACTTCGTCTTTGGTGTATTCTCCATTTTCATCGACTAACGGTCCAACAGTTGAAGTAACTACTTTTTTCTTTCTGATATAACTATAGAATTCTTTCGGGTTTGTTTTACTTTGATTCGCAATATGTAACTCTAAGGTCTTTTTACTTTGCTTAATTAACTTTTTGGCTTTGCGTCGTAGCTCTACAAATTTCAGCCGTTCTTCGTCATTTTGTGAGGATTTTAATCTATCATTATCAATTTTTTTAGCAAGCAGGCAGTTTGAAATATCTTTATTCCACCATTTGGGCTTATTATTATGGCCTGGACGCCGTATTTTCGATGGTATGCAGTCTTGCACTGCTTTTAGGTAAGTGGCTTCGAATAACTTCCAAGATGTATTTATGTCGTTATTGTGAATTAAAAAGCTCCAGTCAGTTTCTTTAAACATAGCTCTAAGTTTATGGAAGTTTGCTTTCTTGAAATTAGGGACTTTTTCGATGCTACTATTTGGTTCGTTACTAGTAAACTTTAAAGTGAAAGTTATCGTACGATGGTCGCTGTTACTGAATTCATCACCAACATTCAAATTCTCTATTAATTCTTCTTTTGTTGCAAGTACAATGTCAAGAACGTTATTACCACGGGTTGGCGTTCGAACAAATTGATAAAGCGAACTCTCTTGCAAGTTCGTATACAAGTCATGTCCGGAGTGTGAAGTAAGAGTATCGCCCCACTTGGTCACAGGTAAATTAAAGTCGCCAAAAATTACGGTATCCTGTGAGTTACTTACATCTGCAATTTGTTCGTAAATTTCTCGGTCAGTTTGCACTGATTGAGCTGGAGGTCTGTATATTAATGCAAGTATTATTTTGTACCTTTATTATTCTTTATTAGCACAAAAGATGCGTCGACGTTCACAATTTGATGTTTTGACAAGAGGGTAGGGTTAAGACTTTCTTTGATATAAAGTAAAACGCCACCTCCATTTCGATTTATTCGGCTTTTCTCAAACATTACATAACCGGGAAGTGAATACTCTGCTAAAAAGTCTCTATCTTCTGTATTGAGCCAAGATTCTGTTATGCCAATCACATCATAATTTTCTGTAAACACTAGCTCCTCTAAATCTGAAAATTGATTGCGTATGCTACGAGCGTTTGCATAGAAAACCTTTAAATTTGTTATTTTAGAACTCACGGAACGCTCTTTAATAATATTTTTGGTTCTTGTCGGATCTACATTTATGTTCATGGCTGTCCTCGGTCCTCGCTATCTTCGGTCCTTATCGCTGGTGGTCCTCGGTTGCCTCTGTTTTTTTCTTGGCGTTGGATGATTTATGTCACTGCTGCTTCTTCTCGGATGGCGTTTTTTGATCCATGGCTGCGGACTGCTTCGTGTAGGAGACGACCCATGCGTGCTGAACCCACAGGGTTTAGATGAGTGCCATCCTTGCGGAACAGAGTAGGCTGGTTGTAGAAGTTGTCCCAGAGGTTGATGAATTCAACTTCTTCCCTCAGACACAAATATTTTAGTCGGCTATTTGTGCTGAAGGCCTTGTCGTAGAATTTGTCATGTGCGTCGATCTTGGGGAGAATGCCTGAGATGATGATATTCCTTGACTTGTTTTTGTAGTACTGGATCATCTTGCGATATTTCTCCATCAACTCTTCGGATCTGGTGCGCATGACGTCATTTGAACCAGCATGGATGACAAAAAGGGTATTTTCATTTGCATCCTTTGTGGTATCTTCGAAGGCTTCCACAATGTCGTCCAGTCCAGCTCCTGGGATGCAAAATCTTTTTCGTTGATTTGGGACTCTGTCGCAGAACTCTTCGACCTGTCCTCGTAGGATGGAATCCCCAACGAGCCTGGTCTCCTCTGGTTCGTCTTCCATCTCTACCAATATCTCAAATCTGTTTGACATTGTGACTGGTAGATGAGACCTTTTCTGCGTTGGCCGTGCACCGTTCCTCACTGGTGTAAATCCGGAAACCTGTGGTGGCGGGACTCTACGTACAGGTCGGGGAGAGGAGTGGTTAGAACAGGGGCGAGGGGTTGGTACTGTTCGTGCTAGCAGGCTTCTTGCACGAGGAGTGGGGGAGAGACTAAGGTGAACAGGGCGGCTGTCCTGGTTTGATGTCGGCTCAGGTTCGTCAGAAGCATCTGCTGCAGTGTCTACTGCAGGTGTTGAATTGTTGGCAGAGGACGTTGGGGCGGTGGTGGATGCTGGAGTTGAAACAATTGGAGTTAGTGATACTCCAACATTGAGTGTTACAAACTCTTGGAGTGATTCCAGCTTCCTGGTGAGGGCGTTGATCTTGTTGTGGGCTTCATCCAATTTTGCTGTCAAATCCTCTCGTTGCTGGCAGAGTCGGCAGACTTGTGGATCGACAGGAGCAAACATGGAAGCACCAAACCTACCGGCGCAGTTCGTACAGGCACGAGGCATGGTGACGATCACTTTCTTCAGATCACTTCACTCACTTAAAAACACTTAACTCACTTTTAAAACACTAAACTCAATTTAAAAACACTTCACTCCCTTCATGTCGCTTCACTTACTTAAATAGGCCTAACCGAAAACAAAAATGTTGAAATACACACAAATAGGTTATCAGCGGTGATAGCCTAACCGACAATTAAAACAAACTTAATTAAATTTGAATACGCAGTGATAGCCGAACCGAAAACAATTTTATGTTTATTTAAACAGAAATAGGCCACCAGGGGTTATAGCCTATCCTAACCGAAAACAAAAATTATGAAATACCGGTAAGCAGAAATAGGCCACCAGCGGTGATAGCCTAACTGAAAATTTAAAAATTGAACAAAATAGGCCACCAGGGATGATAGCCTAGACTAACCGAAAACAAAAATAACCGAAAACAAAAATAACCGAAAACAAAAATTATGAAATACCGGTACGCAGAAATAGGCCACCAGCGGTGATAGCCTAACTGAAAATTTAAAAATTGAAGTACCGTATGCAGAAATAGGTCACCAGGGATGATAGCCTAGACTAACCGAAAACAAAAATAACCAAAAACAAAAAAGTATGAAATATGCAGAAGTAGGCTACCAGGGGTGATAACCTACCTAAAAAAGCAAAACAAATATATATATATATATATATATATATATATATATATAATAGAATATGTGACTAACTATACAATTCACCAAATAGAGATTATATACAAATAAAGTGTAACTGCACACAAGGGGTTAATATACTGTATCAACAGATGGCACATAGAACACCTTGAGCACCTCCTGGCCTCCCAAGAGTGGCCAATACATCCCGAAGACTATTAGGTACACATAGTACTCCAAACAATCCCTCCCCAATCTTGTTTGCAAATATCCAAGGCCTAAAAAATAGAACCACGAACAAAGTACCATTTATTAGGGGCCTGCTAGAAGAAGGAAACGCTATATTTGCGGCTCTCACAGAAACTCACATTAAAGATCAGGAAGATAGTGAGGTATGGATTCCTGGTTACAACCTACATAGGGCGGACAGAACGCATAGATCACATGGAGGTGTAGCCTTGTACATACATGACTCACTGATATGTACTGAATTCCTAAATAACAGTAATGATGTGGTGGAAATACTTGGAGTTAAAATAGAATCCCTAAATTTAGCAGTTATTGTTACATACAGGCCTCCAGACTCATCCCGAGAAGAATTCAAAACCCAGCTCAACAAAATAAAATCAGAAGTGGAAACCCTGGGGAACCCAACACCAAATATTATATGGCTAGGAAACTTTAACCTACCAAACATTAAATGGAGACAACTAGAAAACCAGTTAGTGGCAAATAACACCGGAGAAGCAAATACTAATACGAGAGAGCTTTTTGAACTTTGTGATTTTTTTAGTCTTACCCAACATATTGCTGAACCCACACGGGAAAACAATATCTTAGACCTGGTCTTCACTAACAATGACTCTCTAGTACACAGCATTAACATATCGGACACAACATACTCAGATCATAAATTAATTGAGATCAAAACAACCTTAGAAAGTGTACAGACAACCTCAGAATCGAGAACAAAAACCGGCCCCTTCAGTAAATTTAACTTCAATAACAAAAACATTAGGTGGGAAGAGGTAAATCAAGAAATGGAGGAAATAGACTGGGAAGATTTAATGGATAACCTGACACCAGCAGAATGTCTAGTCTTAATAACAGAAACCATGACCCAAAACTGTAGCCACCATATACCTGCAAGACAAACAAAACGAAGAAGCAAACAAGATCGGGAAAGGAGGAGGCTGTACAGAAGAAGAAAATTACTCCCACAAAGACGCACACATCAAAATCTACAGGATAGGCAAAAGGTCGAAATAGATAGAGAAATTGTGGAAATTGAACAAAGGCTAAGAATATCATATGAACTACAACATATGGAAGAGGAGAGGAAAGCTATTGCAGGTATAAAGGAAAATTCCAAATACTTCTTTTCATACGCCAAACAAAAGGCTAAAACAACATCAAACATCGGCCCACTGAGCAAAGGGGACGGCTCTTTCACAGGGGACAAAAAGGAAATGAGCGAACTCTTAAGCAGGCAGTATGAAATGGCATTCAGTGAGCCTGATGAAACAAAAGTCATCAGAGACCAAAATATATTTTTCATGGAAACCTCCCCCACGGAAACCCCTCAGATGCTGATATTGATTTCGGTCCAAAAGACATAGAAGAGGCCATTTCCAACATGCCATCCCACACGGCACCAGGCCCGGACTCTTGGAATTCGATCCTAATGAAAAAATGTAAGGAAAACTTCTCAAAACCCCTGGCTATAATGTGGAGAAGGAGTCTAGACACTGGTGACATACCAGATAGCTTGAAAAACGCAATAATTGCCCCACTGCATAAAGGAGGGAGTAAAGCACTACCAAAAAACTACCGCCCGGTAGCTCTAACCTCTCGCATCATTAAAGTTTTCGAGCGAGTCCTGCGAAGCAAAATTTCAACATTCATGGAGACAAATGAACTACACAACACCGGTCAACATGGGTTCAGAGCGGGAAGATCATGTCTCTCACAACTTTTGGAACACTATGATAAAATTCTTAAAGCGCTAGAAGAAAAGAAAAACGTGGATGTCATTTACACCGATTTTGCTAAGGCATTTGATAAATGTGACCATGGTATAATAGCCCACAAACTGAAAGCAAAAGGTATAACTGGGAAAATCGGACGGTGGATATACAATTTCCTCGTAAACCGAAAACAATCGGTAGCAGTAAACCAAGTGAGCCTTCGGATGTCAAAAGCTCAGTGCCCCAAGGAACAGTGCTAGCGCCCCTTCTGTTCCTCATACTAATTTGCGACATAGATACCAACACCAGACACAGTACGGTGTCGTCTTTTGCTGATGACATAAAATTAAGCAAGATAGTAAACACACAAGAGGACACGGGCCGACTGCAGGAAGACATGAATGTAGTGTTCCAGTGGACCAGGGAAAACAACATGCAATTCAATGAGGAAAAATTCCAATTAATACGGTACGGAGATAATAATGGTGTTAAAGAAATTACAAATTACTTAACAGAATCTAACCACATAATATAACGGAAAGACAGTGTGAAATACCTTGGGGTATTAATGTCTGAAAATATGGGTTTCAAAGTACATAACCAGGTCAAAGTGGCGGCTGCGAAACGTCTAACGGGTTGGATTCTGCGTACTTTTAAAACACGCGGTGAATTGCCTATGATAACGCTCTTCAAATCTTTAGTGCTACCGCGGCTTGAATACTGTAGCGTATTAACATCCCCATACAAAGCAGGTGAAATAAATGACGTAGAGAGTGTACAAAGAAATTTCACTTCGCATATAAGTTCGATAAAACATCTACACTATTGGGAGCGTTTAAGAGCACTGAATCTGTACTCACTGGAACGTAGAAGAGAACGTTACCTAATAATATACACGTGGAAAATCGCAGAGGGTTTAGTACCAAACCTACATACTCCGATAGTCATGAAATTCAGTGATAGGAGAGGCTGGGAATGCGAAATCCCCCGGATGAATAACAGGGGTGCTATGGGCTCTCTGCGAGAGGGTTGGTTATCACACAGAGGCCCACGTCTCTTCAACAAACTCCCACGGCGAGTAAGAGACATGAGGGACATCTCGTTAGACAACTTCAAGAGAGCCCTAGATGTCGAACTGCAAAAAGTGCCAGACGAGCCCATCCTCGCAAGGGAGCGAGCTGTCGCTTCAAACAGTCTACTGCACCAAATCACCACCCATAACGAGGGGCGTCGCGCTCCTTGGTGCCGCTAGAGGAGCGGCGAACACATCCAAAGGTATCCAAAGGTAAAGGTAAGGCGCTGGTGTCACTGTAGGCTAGTCAAGCAGGATTATATTTAGATAAACAAAGTTATCAGTCAAAGGTTACTACAAGATCATGCAAGCAACAACTAAAATTACAGATATATATAGCTACAGTAGGATACTGAATACGATACCTACTAGAGTTAATAAGAAAATACAAAGCTAGATCGATTAGAGGAGGTGGTAGTGTTAGTGGTAGTAATAGTATTCTGGGGGGGGGGGGGGGAAAGCTTCTCAGGATTCCACATTACACAGTACCTTATAGCCTAGCCTAAGCTAATATACCTAACCTATATTCGGTAAGTAAACAACAAGTTAATTACGGTCAGAATGAACAGTAGAGCAGATGGCCGTAACTGTATTAGGTGCAGGTGAGAGCTGGACGATAGTGATGACTGGATAATACAAATGTAGGGGGAAATAATTGTTAGATGACAGCGGGTAACAACAAGAGAGGAAGGGAGGAACTGTGTAAACACGAGTGGAGGCTACTGGGCTTATTGGAGAATAATATGTGCGTCAATGTTGACTTTATTACACTTACACTCAATATCTTACTCCTCGCCATTAGCGACCATGTGTATAGGATGGTTTGATAGCACAGAGTACTGCAATTTAATTTGTTGTTACTTATTTGGAAGCCATTTTGACTCCCAGTCATCTTTTATACCATAGTTCGACATTTAACTGGATATACATTACTATTTCATTATTAACCTTATACGGCTAATACTGTATTGATTTATGTTTTTTGTCTCCAATGGTATTAGTTTTCAATTTTGTATTAATTTTGTAATTCTAGTTAATATCTTGTTATGCTAACCCGTGTCCAGTTCTCCTTTAAAGGCTATAATCACATGGGCAATTATTCCGCAATACACATGCTTTGAAGGACCTTTTGCTATGCATAATATAATTCATGACATACTATTTTACAGTGTATGTCAGCAATGATAGTATCGTCCAACAAATACACACACAAACACACACACTAGGCCAATTATACATGATGAAACTATTTAGCATGGCAGATAATGAGTCATAATTGATAAAGAGTTGGATGATACATTGTTAAGCAGATAATAATGAGTTATCATGTTATTAGCGAGGTGTAGTGGACGTGAACTCTCTCATTAACCTCCCCACTGGTTAGATTTAATGAGGGAACAACACCTCTGCAGCAAGGAGAACGTGGGATTCAAAGGAGTACAAAGGAAATCAAGCAACAACAGGTCTAGTGACCCTTCTAGGCTGCTTGTCCTCCAAAACACTGAGGATCAAGTGTCCAAACAGTGGTTTAGAGTGGGTAAGGGAACATTGGAAAGGGAACTACTGCCCTGCCACTAACGTGGCAGGACTAGGAAGTTAGTAGGGGACATATGGGTTAGTAACTGAGGGGAGGATAAAATAAAGTTATTCATTTACAAACGCAGTCAGACGTGGGTTTGATGCGAGATATTTGTGTAGGCGGAATTTAAATGAATCAACGGTGCTGCAGTCTATAACGTCTATAACTCATTCGTCGACACCTGGGACAATTTCTACTACGATGACTATTTGTTTTCGGACGATAGAGTTCATCTGACCCAGGTGGGAGCAGCACGTTTTGGGCGTCTTCTCAACGATGCGGTGAATGATTTTCGAAGAAGAAATCGACTCAGCACAGGACAACCAGGAAGGATAACCAAAGACAGCGAGGACTGCAACCTGCGAAGGAATTAAATGCTAATCCGTCTAGAACCGCGAATTTGGATAAAGCTCCAGCAACACGACCCCAATTCAAAACCGCCAGGGATAACGACCGAGGACCGAGGACAGCCATGAATGTAAATGTAGATCCGACCAGAACCAAAATTTAATTAAAGAGCATTCTGAGAGTTCTAAAACCGCAACTTTAAAGGTTTATATGCAAACGCTTGTAGCATACGCAATAAATTTTCAGATTTAGAGGAACTAGTGTTTACAGAAAATTATGATGTGATTGGCATAACAGAATCTTGGCTCAATACAGAAGATAGAGACTTTTTGGCGGAGTATTCACTTCCCAGTTATGTAATGTTTGAGAAAAGCCGAATAAATGGGAAATAGAAATGGCGTTATACTTTGTATCAAAGAAAGTCTTAACCCGACCCTCATGTCAAAACCTCAAATTGTGAACGTCGACACATCTTTTGTGCTAATAAAGAATAATAAAGGTACAAAAATTATACTTGCATTAATATACGGTACAGATCTCCAGCTCAATCAGTGAAATCTGACCGAGAAATTTACGAACAGATTGCAGATGTAAGTAACTCACAAGATACCGTAATTTTTGGTGACTTTAATTTACCTGTGACCAAGTGGAGCGATACTCTTATTTCACACTCCGGACATGACTTGTATGCGAACTTGCAAGAGAGTTCACTCGATCAATTTGTTCGATCGCTGACCCGTGGAAATAATGTTCTTGACCTTGTACTTGCAACAAAAGAAGAATTAATAAAGAATTTGAATGTTGGTGATGAATTCAGTAACAGCGACCATCGAACAATAACTTTCACTTTAATGTTTGCTAGTAACGAACCAAATAGCAGCATCTCAAAAGTCCCTAATTTCAAGAAAGCAAACTTTCATAAACTTAGGGCTATGTTTAAAGAAACTGACTGGAGCTTTTTAATTAACAATAACGACATAAATACATCTTGGAAATTATTCGAAACCACTTACCTAAAAGCAGTGCAAGACTGCATACCATCGAAAATACGGCGTACAGGCCATAATAATAAGCCCAAATGGTGGAATACAGATATTTCAGACTGTCTGCTTGGTAAAAAGTTTGCTAATGATAGATTAAAATCCTCACAAAATGAC
Organism: Paralithodes platypus; assembly: GCA_032716605.1. Taxonomy (NCBI): domain Eukaryota; kingdom Metazoa; phylum Arthropoda; class Malacostraca; order Decapoda; family Lithodidae; genus Paralithodes; species Paralithodes platypus. The sequence goes on along the minus strand of CM064507.1, from coordinate 6,048,050 downwards.
GAAGAACGGGTGAAATTTGTAGAGCTACGACGCAAAGCCAAAAAGTTAATTAAGCAAATTAAAAAGACCCTGGAGTCTCATGTTGCAAATCAAAGTAAAACAACCCCGAAAGAATTCTGTAGTTATATCAGAAAGAAAAAAGTAGTTACTTGAACTGTTGGACCGTTAGTCGATGAAAATGGAGAATACACTAAAGACGAAATACAAATGAGTAATGCCCTCAATACCTTCTTTCCATCAGTTTTTACAACAGGAGACCTCAGTGATATCCCTACACCATCGCTGATTCAGATTGATAATTCAGATGTTCTAAGCAATATCACCATTACAGAGAGAGAAGCATTGAATTATTTAGATAAACTCGAGGTAAATAAAACGCCTGGACCTGATACAATCTCACCTAGATTTCTAAAGGAAGCTAAGGATGAGCTCTCCAAAGCACTGACATTGCTATTCAATAAATCCTTGCAGTCTGGAACTATGCCTGATCAGTGGAAGCTAGCCAACGTAACACCGATATTAAAAAAAGGCAGCATATTCCTACCCCGTAACTATCGTCCAATTAGCTTAACCTCAGTTGTATGTAAAATGCTAGAAACACTCAAAGGAGGAAAATAACATACTTAAATATACTCAACACAGCTTTCGTAAAAAACGTTCCTGATTAACAAAGCTCTTAGACTTCTTCCACGATATACTCAACCTCTACGATGAGAGTAAAGCTGTAGATATTATATACCTTGATTTTCAAAAGGCCTTTGACAAAGTTTCCCACAAACGTTTACTGCTAAAACTAAAAGCGCATGGAATACAAGACGGTGTGTTGAAATGGATAGAAAATTGGCTCAGCGACAGAAAGCAAAGAGTAGTCATAAACGGTAAGGAATCTAAATGGACCGATGTAAGTAGCGGAGTACCCCAGGGATCGGTACTAGGACCAATTCTCTTTCTAATTTACATCAACAACATAGATGAGGGTCTCACCTGTACAATCTCAAAATTAACTGACGTTACAAAAATTGCAAATAGCGTACTCTCAAAAGAATAAGTTGACGAAATGCAACACAATCTAGATAAGTTGTCATGTTGGGCCCAAATTAGGCACATTAGTTTCAATGCGGATAAATGTAAAGTACTACATATTGGATACCAAAATGAGAAAGCAAACTATTAGATGAATGGCACTCAGCTTAAGAATGTAAACAGAGAAACCGATCTGGGAGTAACAATATCGAGTAACCTAAAACCGTGTCAAAAAATTTCAGAAGTTGTTAAAAAGGCAAACAAAATAATTGGCTTTATAGGCAGGTCATTTGAGCATAAATCCAAAGACGTTATCCTAACCCTCTACAATTCCTTAGTCCGCCCTCTTCTGGAATACTGCGTTCAATCCTGGTGCCCTTATTACCAAAGAGATATAGACAAGCTAGAATGAGTTCAACGTAGAGTTACCAAAATTATACCTAGCCTAAAGAACAAACAATACGAGGAGCGTCTTAGAGAATTAAATATATTTCCTTTAACCCAGCGCAGATTAAGAGGCGACTTAATTCAAGTGTTCAAAATCATCAAAGTCATCGACAATATGAACTGTAGTAAGTACTTCACTATCGACCAATCTAATTACACGCGGGGAAACGGTTGCAAAATTATTGGGAAATCTTTTAACTCACACGAATCTAAGAATTTCTTCTTCAATCGAGTTGTCAACTTATGGAATGGGCTTCCCCGAGATGAGACGTTATAGACTGCAGCACCGTTGATTCATTTAAACTTCGCCTAGACAATATCTCGCATCAAACCCGCGACTGACTGCATTTGTAAATGAATAACTTTATTTTATCCCCCCCTCAGTTACTAACCTATCTGTCCCCTACTAACTTCCTAATCCTGCCACGGACATTAGTTCCAGGGCAGGAGTTCCCTTTCCAATGTTCCCTTACCCCTTCTAAACCACTGTTTGGACACTTAATCCTCAGTGTTTTGGAGGACAAGCAGCCTAGAAAGGTCACTAGACCTGTTGTTTCTTGATTTCCTTTGTACTGCTTTGTACTCTCTCTATCTCTCTCTTTTTTTCTCTCTCTGGTTATTTGCTACAGTACTTTATAGACAATAATACAATGGTAATATGTAACAGTAATTTCATTTTCAAAACGTAACTTCAATTGCATATACTACATTTCGAAACAAAGGCCATAGCCTGACAGCAATCACTATCAATAGTGTATGCATACAGTCAATATGACCGTATTGTACATTTATTAGCGGAGGCTTTGAATCACTTGCGTACATACGAGAAGAATATAATATTTATAGGCTGTAACGGCAAATATTTAGTATGTACACTGTACAGAACGTTTGTAATAATGTATGTACTGTATGTAGCTATGTAAATATAACTCATCACTATCAACATATGATTTAGATGTACAGTCAAGAGCATGACATAATGGTGACGCAACCAGGGACAGAGTCCAGGATGACACGCCACTCTGAAATATCAGGAATATTTCAACTTCATATTTCAGGAGGATGGGGTCTGAGATAAGATGCGCGGATTAAATGTGTGGGTTTCTGACGTTGTCTTTCTAGGGTTTGATATCATTATTTGTCTTACCTCTTTGCCTATAATTATTATATTTGCCATCGTGAAAAGAATGCTATATTTGCTACCGCACGTATCGGCATAATCAAGGTCATTATGTTCACACATTCACTATCATCAACTGTCCCTAAATTAAATCCACACACTCTCTCTCTCTCTCTCTCTCTCTGTTTCAAACATAGACCTGTTTCTACAATCCTCTTAAGGGGAGGGAGTGGGTTTTTCAAGTCTTCTTTCTCCCTCATGTTTAGCCCTAGTAGTTATGATATTTCAAGACATTCGCCACATTAGTTTGGCGATATTCAGACCTTTGACCAAATTTCTTTGCCAATATTAAGACCTTCGTGCCATTTAGGGGTAAATTTTTGTTTATGGCGAGCGATAGCGAGGCTGTATTTGACGATGAATCGGCCTTCGGCCTGGAAATTTTTCTACCGAAAAATGTACAGATTTATATCGAAGGGGGGTCTTGTGGGTGTTTTATTAAGTTTGATGGAGGTTTAGAGAGCAAACTAAACCCCCTCCTTAAACCATTAAGCCGAACCATTAAATTATGCTGCACAATACCGTCTGGGCTTCCTTAACCTGACAAGCGCGATATAGACCTAGGTGCTAGGGTAGTTATTTGTGCATTTCTAGCCCTGGATTCTGACAGAATTCGTTATATTTACAATATAAACCATTATTTGTTTTCGGTATGCTTTTATTTTACATATATGATGTATATATGAACCTTCAAGAGTGCTAAAATAAGTGGGAAAAGCATTTGGGTGGTGAAAAACGAAGATATTGGCCACCCGGTCATAATCTCAGGCGAGAGAGAGACACAGGCAGCCCTCCCCTCTCGCTGTCTGGGAGTCAACTGAGACGAGCGGGGCGGTGTGTGCCGGTGTCTGGGTGTTGCATAACGATCTTTTATGCAACCCACTTGTGCTACATTATCGCGGGAGAGAAAAATAACCGATAAATGATGATAATAAGAGGAAAAATAGGTGATAATTGAGGAGGGGAGGGAGGGGGGAATAAGGTGGGGAAGGAGGGGAGGGGGGTGGGTGAGATTTACATGGATGAGTACTGGAGGGGAATTATCTCACCTAGAGACAAATTCCTTTGTTTTGATAGGCCCTTTTTTTTTATGGAAGGCTTTTTTTATGGTCCTGCTTCCGTGAGGCCTATCGCGTTCCCTATAGGAAGCCTTCCGTGAGACCTATCGCGCTTGCCGGGTTAAGGGGAGATCTCCACTTGAGGGATTTTTTTCTTGACTCCTTTCTCCCTCATGTTTAGCCCCATTGTTTTTGATATTATAAAACGTTTGCCCCATTAGTTTAACGATTTTAAGAGCTTTCACCCCATATAAACTAGCTAATTTAGAATTAGAAAATTCAGACTGCGAGAAAGATCTAGGTGTGTTTGTTAGCAATGATTTGAAGCCTAGAAAACAGTGTATAGGCGTTCGTAATAAGGCAAACAGGATTCTCGGGTTCATCTCTAGGAGTGTGAGTAACAGAACTGCTGATGTTATCTTAAAACTTTACTTGTCATTAGTGAGACCCCATATGGATTATGCTGTCCAATTTTGGTGTCCTTATTACAGAATGGACATAGATTCATTGGAGAGAGTACAACGTAGAATGACAAAAATGATCCATAATATTAGAAATCTTCCGTATGAAGAAAGGTTGAAGAAATTAGGTTTACATTCGTTAGAGAGACGCAGAGTTAGAGGGGATATGATAGAGGTGTTCAAGTGGGTTAGTGGGATTAACAAAGGGGACATGACAAATGTACTAAAGCTCAGTGATAGCGAAAGAACTCGTACCAATGGTTTCAAATTAGATAAATTTCGTTTCAGAAAAGATATAGGCAAATATTGGTTTGGTAACAGAGTTGTAGATGGGTGGAATGGACTACCAAGTGCTATAGTGGGATCTAAAACTGTAGGGAGCTTTAAGATAAAATTGGATAAGCATATGGACGAGAAGGGTTGGGTGTGAAGGGGGATCAGCCGGGTTGGGCCAATCAGCGCTCTGCAGACCCCCATAATCCTGCGTTAATCTCTAACCGTTTTGGTAAGATGATCCTCAGGGTATTAGAGTGTTGAGCCTATAATTGGGCTTTGTAATTGATTTGGGGTTGTGTGGGACAGGGATCTGCCTTGCTTAGGCCAATCGGCTTTCTGCAGACTCCCATTTTCTTATGTTCTTATGTTCTTATAAAGACCTTTCGTGCAATTCAGGTGTCGATTTTATCCTGGCGAGCGATAGCGAGCCTGTAATTTAAGAGGAACCGGCCTTCGGCCAGGAAATTTTTCTACTGAAAAATGTACAAATTTATCTTGAAAGGGACTCAAGGGGGTGTAATTTTAAGCTTGATGGAGGTCTAGGCAACAAACTAAATACCTCCCCTTAAGTATCATGACCCAACAATTACCCTAATGAGTTGTAAAGGGATTTATCCTGTCACAGATAAACTCCACATCTCCCGCTGTCCTATATTCTCAATATGCACCCTGCCTCTTGATCTTGCTTGTCATCTTGTTTTGTTACTTAAACTTTCCTGTGTGTAGATGCAAAGGGCACAATGACGTTCAGTATTTTGTTTAACCTACCATTTCATCTGGCTGTATAAGTGTATAATGGTATGACCGTGTCCCAACACACCTCTCTGTCTCTAACCCTTGATAGCTCATTATAACACACTGTGCTGTGCAATCCACTGACAAGTGTCAGTCATAATTTGCTCTCTTGTCGTCGTTAATGCTAGGATAGAACTATTTTACTATTATTCTCAGCCTGCCTTCTTCTCAAAAAGTGAACTCCGGAACTCTCTCCTGCAATCAATCTTTCATTTAGCCTATGACTTAGACTGCTTTAAACTTGATGCCTTCATGCATTTTGACTCCAACGTCCCTTGAATTTCGCTCTGTACCTCTTTTAACTTTGGGAGAGGCACTCATTACAGGCAACCTGCCTTTTGTCTCCTCCGTACACATAACAAAAACAAATGTATACGACATTAGTATAAGAGCTACAAGGAGTTCTATGAAAAAACACATGTAAGTTGTATTTACATAAGACGTTTACCTCGAGTTTGTTGCCTCCTCAAAATATATACTTAAAATTGATTAAAGCTACTTATGTTATAGTGTTTCAATTATTCTTTGGTTAGCTGGGTTAGACAAAATATTAGTGATATAAAAATGTAATATTGGAAGCTTTAATATGTATAAATGTTGTCAGTTATGCATATAGTGAGATTACCTGTGGTTACTGTTCAATATAATTGTGAAAACAGATCTAGAGCCGGGTCATGGAAATATTAAATACAATGTGTATAACCATCATGACTATAGGTAGTGCCAGCGAACTTGACAATAAACTTGACCCCTTAACTTCTCATAACTCTAAATGAATGAAAACAATCCTGTCACTCTTACTATCAACTTTTGCAATATTCACGGCCTTTCCACTAATTTTCACTCTATCGAACACCATATCTATTTTCTTTCTTTTCTCTCCTTTGGGCTCCTCCGACCATAAACTTATCTCCGTCACCTGTACTATCTCTTCAGTGCGGCCATCCGATCCTCCCAGCCGGTGGCGCTTGTGGCACTTTGGCGCTGCCGACTGGGAGGCTCTCCGGCAGTACTTCTTTGATTTCCCATGGAATGACTTCTGCTTCCGTGGCCGAGGACCCTCGGAGAGTGCTCAACGCATTACCGAGGTAATTCTCTCGGGCATGGAAGCGTACATTCCATTTTCTTTCTCTCAGTCTAATGCAAAGAAATCTTGGTTTACTCACGCTTGTTCTACTGCTGTCCACACACAAGGAGGAAGCCTTCAAACGGTACCGACGCCTTAAAACTCAAGAATCTCATTCTTCCTATGTTTCTACCAACAATCAAGCCAAATCTGTTCTTCGACTTGCCAAGCACTCATTCACCAATAATAAATGCACTGAACTATCCAACTCTAGCTCTTTCCAAACTTTCTGGCATCTAGCCAAAAATCTCTCCAACAACTTTTCTTCCTCGCCTTTCCCTCCCCTTTTCCACTTTGATGGCACAACCATCACTTCTTCCTCTGACAAAGCTGAACTCTTTGCTCAAACTTTTGCCAGAAACTCTATCTAGGATGATTCCGGTGCTATTCCTCCCTCTCCATCCCACTCTCTCCTACTTATGCCTAATATCCTAATCTCTTCTAAAGATGTAATTTCTACCCTCTCTGGGCTTAATACTAAGAAGGCGTACGGTCCGGACGGTGTTCCTCCTGTTGTACTTAAAAACTGTGCTTCCGTGCGGACCCCCTGCCTAGGCAAACTCTTTCGTCTCTGTCTCTCCTCTAACGTCTTTCCTTCTTGCTGGAAGTTTGCTCTCATTCAACCTGTCCCAAAGAAGGGTGACCGCTTTCAACCCTCCAACTATCGTCCAATTGCGCTCATCTCTTGTATCTCTAAAGTTTTTGAAACTATTCTTGCTTCCAAATTTCTTAAGCATTTCTCTTCTCATAATCTGCTCTCAGATCGCCAGTATGGCTTCATTAACCCTTAACCATCAGCGCACCACATATGTCGAGTTGAATAAATATGGACTATGTGGCGATGCACTACATAATTATGTCGAGTGCCATTTTCAGCACGTAATGTTGCTCTGAGAGAGAGCTGAGCGGTGGGATGAGCGTAGTAACCTTATGACCGCTCCCCACCACTGCGGTGGGTGTACTGAGCTGTATTCTACCCTCCTCCTCCCTCTCTCACTCGCAATACAGGGAATTATGTACGGAAATTACCTTATTTTAGGTGTTTTGCACTCGTGTTGCACGATCGTTACAAGAGAACCAGTGGTCGTACAAGGATGGTTCGGATGTCATTGGAAAGCTCTGTTTACGCCCTTTCAGGGATAGATACTTGTTGTACGCTCTGGGTCTTGTTTATGCATGAAAATGAGCACGGAAACAACCCTATTTAGGGTTAAAAAAAACGCTGGGCGGCACAGTGTAAAATACCCTACCACCCGCTCTTTGTGTTTTAAGGGTCGCTCTACTGGTGATCTTTCATATCTTACTAACTCTCGGTCATCCAACTTTTGGGACTTCGGTGAGACTTTTTCTGTTGCACTAGACATATCGAAGGCCTTCGATAGAGTCTGGCACAAATCTTTAATTTCCAACCTGCCCTCCTTCGGTTTCTGTCCCTCCATCTGTGCCTTTGTCTGTAATTTCCTTTCCTGCCGTTCCATAGCTGCGGTTGTGGATGGCCATCGCTCAATTCCTCATCCTATCAACTCGGGTGTTCCTCAGGGTTCTGTGCTATCTCCTATTCTCTTTCTAATTTTCATAAATGATCTTCTCAACTGTACATCTAGTCCCATCCATTCATATGCAGACGACTCTACTTTATACCACTCAATTAGTTTTCCAGAACGCCCCAGCCAGCAGTCCCTCAAAAGTAAACGTAATGAAGCCATAAAATGCTTATTTTCTGATCTAGCTACTATTTCCAATTGGGGTAGAGAAAACCTTGTTACATTTAATGTTCCAAACTCAATTTATCCATCTTACTACCCGTCAGGAACCTCCAGAGGACTAGCCCTTATTCTTCAACAATACAAAAATCAACCCTTCATCTTCCCTCAATGTTCTCGGTGTCTCTTTTTCTTCTGCTCTCACTTTGAAAGACCATATTACCAGTCTCGCTAAGGCAGACTCCCAGAAGCTGGGTGTGCTCAACCGCCTTAACCCTTAAAGATCTGGGTCGGACTTAAGTCCGGTTCCAATTTGCAGCAAGTTAGGAGCATTATTAAGGCTTTTAAAGGGATAAAATCGAGTGCAAATGGCCGGGAGCGCAGCGGGCCAGACAGCCGACTCCCAGGGCTTACCGCCGCCCATTAACTCATGTTCCCTGTGTTCTCGAGAGGCCGGCAGTGTAGCTACTAGTGAGCATAGCTGGGAAAAATATGCCGCTATACACTAAACTCCCATGTTACTGGTATCACTGTATGAGAACCACGAGTGCTACGTAGCTCGTTCTGGTCTCATTTTGCAGCTTTTAGCACCTAGTGTTATGCTGAATAAATATTTGTTCATGCAGATACTTGATTTATCATGCAGGAGGGCCTGAATATGCCCAAATAAGCCCAAAACCCCCCGCTAGACAAGGGTTAAGGGGTTCTTTACCCCTGCGCAGCTACTTGCTCTGTACAGGGGCACAGTGTGTCCTTGTATTGAGTATTGTTCACATGTGTGGGGAGGATCCTCTCCTAGATAAAGTAGAAAGGAAAGCCTTTTGTATCATTAACTCCCGTCCACTCACCTATTCTCTGCAATCTCTCTCTCTTCGCTGCAATGTTGCACCTGTCTCACTATTCTATCGCTATTACAATAATCAGTGTTCCTCGAGCTTTCCCAGTGTATAGGCCTACCACCTCCTCTACGTAGGGTACGTAGTACCCGCCTTGCAACACAATCCCACCCCTACTCTGTGCAACTCTCCAACCCAAGAGTGAAACGCCATCCTCAGACCTTCTTCTATTAAACTGCTGAGCTCTGGAACTCTCTCCCAGAATCAGTCTTTCCCTCTTCCTATGACTTAAATTGCTTCAAACTCCGTGTGTCCAAGCATTTTTGCTCGAACGTCCCTTAATTTCGGCCCTGTCACTCTTTGAAATATGGGGGAGGCACTCGCTGCAGGCAGTTATGCCTTTTGTCTCCCTCATTCACATAGAAAACAAAAAAAAAAAAAATCTGGCTGACGTTTCCAGCATTTGGGAAGAGTCCACCGGGAAATATGTGTGGATATTTACAGACAGTTTGCTCTAGGCCCTTTTGAGTTATAAAGAGGTCCGGTATCAAGACTATTGTCAAGTTCGTTGGCGCTACCTATAGTGAAAAGTAATAACATTATAACACTGAAAGGGGATAGTATAACAGAATAGACACGTAACAGGGTTGAAGTGAAGGGTGGAGAGGAAGTTACCGGTACATAGGGGAACAGAAAGTGGAGTGTTGGTAGATTTGATAACAGTGAGGGTGGTAGTGGATGTGACGGAGGGCTGTAGGGGGGAAAGTAAATACAGGGAGTTACATTTTGGAAAAACACATATGGGAAGGAATATATTGGAAATCTAGGCACTGCAGCAGCCTACTGGTTAGTGTTACTGACTACCAATCTAGGCACTGCAGCAGCCTACTGGTTAGTGTTACTGACTACCAATCTAGGCACTGCAGCAGCCTACTGGTTAGTGTTACTGACTACCAATCTAGGCACTGCAGCAGCCTACTGGTTAGTGTTACTGACTACCAATCTAGGCACTGCAGCAGCCTACTGGTTAGTGTTACTGACTACCAATCTAGGCACTGCAGCAGCCTACTGGTTAGTGTTACTGACTACCAATCTAGGCACTGCAGCAGCCTACTGGTTAGTGTTACTGACTACCAATCTAGGCACTGCAGCAGCCTACTGGTTAGTGTTACTGACTACCAATCTAGGCACTGCAGCAGCCTACTGGTTAGTGTTACTGACTACCAATCTAGGCACTGCAGCAGCCTACTGGTTAGTGTTACTGACTACCAATCTAGGCACTGCAGCAGCCTACTGGTTAGTGTTACTGACTACCAATCTAGGCACTGCAGCAGCCTACTGGTTAGTGTTACTGACTACCAATCTAGGCACTGCAGCAGCCTACTGGTTAGTGTTACTGACTACCAATCTAGGCACTGCAGCAGCCTACTGGTTAGTGTTACTGACTACCAATCTAGGCACTGCAGCAGCCTACTGGTTAGTGTTACTGACTACCAATCTAGGCACTGCAGCAGCCTACTGGTTAGTGTTACTGACTACCAATCTAGGCACTGCAGCAGCCTACTGGTTAGTGTTACTGACTACCAATCTAGGCACTGCAGCAGCCTACTGGTTAGTGTTACTGACTACCAATCTAGGCACTGCAGCAGCCTACTGGTTAGTGTTACTGGCTACCAATCTAGGCACTGCAGCAGCCTACTGGTTAGTGTTACTGACTACCAATCTAGGCACTGCAGCAGCCTACTGGTTAGTGTTACTGACTACCAATCTGATGACCCACATTCAGTTTCAAACTGACAACTGACAGCTTACACACTGTAAACACAGTTTAGTATTGAGTAGATAGGGTTAAACATGGCAAAGGTAAACTGGGCCCATACATAATTATGCATTAGCTCCTGTGTACCAGGCTGGGTAGTCCGATCAACCATTGGCTCCAAAGAGAAAAGAGTTATTAGCGCTACGACAAAGCATAGCCTAGCTTGCCTCACCCTGAGTATTAGGATGGCTAGATAAAGTTTGTAAGTTAAAAATATCATAAGCAAATCCAAACTTACTGTTCCCCCCGCTATCTCTTCCTGTTCCTGTTATCATTATGTGGTAAAACATTCTCCTTGGCCCTTGTTATTCTGCACAGTTCAGTGTTGTAACAATAGTCCCTCACACAGAGTACAAGCGGCTATAGCAACCAACAGGGACGACTAGTGGATGAGGAAATGGTGTATGGTAACTTGTAATAATAACATGTAGAATAAATAATTATACACAACAAAATAGTGGCGTTAGTATTCAATGGGAATATAATGGCAAATAGGATAAGAACATGGAAGGAAAAATAAAAAAAACAATATTGTACATTGTGGAAAGATCTATATTTAAGTTCATGTACCTGTCCTTACCTACAATATGTGCTTTAGGGGGGATGGGCCGGTTTTCTGGACCACTTTCACCATAATGTTAAGCCCCATTAGTTAGTCGATTTTTAGACCTTTCGCCCCATTTCTTCGTCAATATTTAGACCTTTTGTGCTATTTAGGTGTCAATTTTTTCCCTGGCGAATATAGTGAGCCTGTAATGTTGGAAGAATCGGCCTTCGGCCGGGACAGTTTTCTACCGAAAAATGTACAAATTAATCTAGAAGGGGGATCTAATGGATGATTGTTTTTTATTTGATGGAGGTCTAGGGAGGAAACTAGACAAATAATGAATACATGCCAAAATCGCCCAAAAAGGGAACCATCCCCCCATAAGCTGCAAGAACACTTGTATTAATATGTTGTGAGATGATAATATTTATATCCACGAGTGTTCTTTTCCTGGGTTTGTGTATTTATTTTTAAATGCAATATCAAGTCACATCGTCAAGGTTATGTTGGTACTGTTATTATAGTCACAATCCACCTCAGTTAACACAAAATGCAGGTAATTGGTGCAATAGTGTGTGTGTGTGTGTTTTTTTTTATTTTTTTATGAATGAGGCAAAACTGCCAGTAACAAGCTTCTCCCCAAAGTTGAAAGAGTGACGGAGCAAAATTTAGAGATGGCGATGGAGGATATCAGAAGGTAGCTAAAGGTATGAACAAGTAAATGGTATATTGTAGAAATAAAGAAGATTGAAAGACCAGTACCAAAAAAAAAAAAAAAAAAAAAAAAAACGTATCAATATACAAATATATATATATATATATATGTTAGTAAAGCCAGGTAATAAATTTTCTTTAATACATACGAGGTTGAAAGAAATGGCAATTTCTGCGTTGGAAATTTTATTATTCAAAGTTTCCAGGTCTCGGGGCGAGGAGGGCTTTATATATCCAAGCCTTACATCCCAACATCGCACTACCCTACAGGACCTAACACCCCTCCTCTGATCCTCCACCCTCTATATATACCCTTCCTGTTTACCTTTTATTTCATTCCATATATATATATATATATATATATATATATATATATATACTGTATATACTGTATATACTGTACATGTATGTATATGTGTTTTTTTCGGTTATTTTGATATTCCTCATACTGATTCGACTTACCTAACAGTATAATGCATACCAAAATAAATTAAAACGAACTACGATGAATGTCTTTGGCAAAACGAACTTGATTGAAACAGGTTACTGTTGGATGCAAAGGAAATATGCAACAACTTGCAATCTATATAGGCTATTCGAGTATATTGCATTTACTCACTAAAGTAAGCATACTGTATTTTACTTTCCGGGTGATGGTTGCCAGTATTATGCATTACAGTTCCTTCACACACTGTCTATCTTCTACCCAGGGGAGAATTCTCAAGTCAGAAAAATGAATGCAGGTTTTCCTCTGGCGTCCAATATTGTAAGTTACCCGTTCCCTTTCCAGCTCCCTTTATCATCTATATACAATTTACATACAGATTGATCTTAACCAGCCCAGGAAATGTGCTGCAGACTGGGGCGACCCTCAGCCCTTACAATGTAGTCTTCAACGTACAACCATATTCAAAAGCCTGTCTTTATCTTTGCAATTTTAACTTTATTTGTACCGTATTTTATTTAAACATAAGTATAATGTAGTAACAGTTGTCGAGATTACAGAGAGTCCCAACACTACTACTGTTCTCTTATTGACCACCCAAAACAATCACCAAGATACACATCACTTTATAATGTCTCACAATCAAAAAGGGAGGTTGGGTGACATGAGCATCACGTCATATTTGCTATTCATAATATAATCCATTTACAGTATGATAATTTGTTCCTTTTGGTTAGACTTTTCCAATACTGCTTTAGTTATCTTTAGATTGCATTCTTTGACTTCTGAGGTATTTCATAGATACTAACGGTAAATGTAATTAATAGTTTGGTTCATTAATTCCATACTGCTTCACAAACAACGGTATTGAGGTTGAAGGTATACAAAACATGATTGTATCTATGAGGCTAGGAAGACTATTGAACAGATACATTATAAGATAACATGTAACGAAATCTAGAGTTATTAACTTACCTTCATGTCTGAACCTTCTAATTACTGTAAAAACATCTGTGGTACTAGGTTGGACTTTTTCTAGTGAATCTTAAGTCGCCCCTAAGTACAGGAGATCACCAGAAATGCAATGCATATTATAGTATGTGTGGGTGTGTGTGTGTGTGTGAGTGAGAGAGAGAGAGAGAGAGAGAGAGAGAGAGAGAGAGAGAGAGAGAGAGAGAGAGAGAGAGAGAGAGAGAGAGAGAGAGAGAGAGAGAGAGAGAGAGAGAGAGAGAGAGAGAGAGAGAGAGGAGAGAGAGAGAGAGAGGAGATAGAGAGAGAGAGAGAGAGAGAGAGAGAGAGAGAGAGAGAGAGAGAGAGAGAGAGAGAGAGAGTGAGAGAGAGAGAGAGAGAGAGAGAGAGAGAGAGAGAGAGAGAGAGAGAGAGAGAGAGAGAGAGAGAGAGAGAGAGAGAGAGAGAGAGACTCACAATGCCAAACATTGAAACACAAAAGGCAGGTTCATCTGTAATTTATCCATCTTTCAGAATCCCACTTGAACATTCCGGCAGCTGATTCTCTTCACATAAACCATGCAACAAAGCCAAACAGTAATCACCCTCGAAGTATTCTGCATTACGGGTTTCTTCTTCTTGTCGCATATTAGCACATCGTGAATGTTGTTGAAATTGTTAAAGGTATACCTTTTTCAATAAAGGTATTGAAAATGTCCTATTAACAGATAGCGTTGTTGATATTACTTTAATATTCATTTGTTGTGCATATAGTATCTAAGTAGTCGTTGTTTCTAAATATATTCAGCTATATTATTTTACCACTAACAGATAATTCGTGATTTCGACTATGTAATGTAATGTTATCAACTGAGGCCGATGGGGTATCGTAGAGTTAATGTTATCATTTATGTTTCTTCTTTATCCCATTTTTCAATATTAGTTTCCCTTTCTACCATTTCAGTATCACTTATTATGTTCACTTTCTTGTATCGTTCTTCATTCAACTGATTTGCTATCAATGATCGTTACTTCCATTGTGGTTCACCCTTCTCTATTCCCTTTCCAGTCTGTTTTGTTTTACCAGATGTAACCTTCTGGGTTTTTTTCTTCCAACTTGTGTTTTATTTATTTTGTATTCCGGTTTCTTACCAGCCATCCTTATTTCGAGTTTGTGTGTTCATTATCCACATTCAGTTCCAATGTGTCCATGTTGTCCACCCCTTTCCTCCCCCCTCTTCCATCTTTCTTCCCTATACCACCTTCAACCCATCCACTGTTAACACCTTAAGAGCGGCCTATGTGGTTTATTTATATGTACCGCCCAGCGGGGTGTTTTTAGCCAAAATAGGGCTGTTTACGTGATCATTTTCATGCCTAAATAAGACCCAGAACGTAAAACAAGTATCTATCCCTGAAAGGGCATAAACAGAGCTTTCGAATGACACCATAACGATCCTTTTATGATGGCTAGTTTTCTTGCAATAACCGTGCAACGCGAGTGCAAAAAGCATGTAATTAGCCACTTTCCTGAATACAATTCCTTATATAGCGAGTGAGAGAGGGAGGAGGGAGCTGGGATTCGTGTCCGTATGTTCGCCGCGGTGGTCTGGAGCAGTCATACGCTCGCTACTCTCCTGCCACCACTTGTCTCTCTCTCTCAGCAACATTACGTGCTGAAATTGCCACTCGACCTATGTCGAGCGCCGCCACATAGTCCAGCTTTATTTAACTCGACTTATGTTGCTCGCCGCTAATTAAGGGTTAATATCTCAGGCCAGTGCGACCCTCGTCTTGCCCCCTTCAGAGCGTTTAACTATCAAATATACATTCCCCTCAAGACCTCTCTATGTTGAGTCTAGATAAGGAGAAGTAGAGTGGAGAACGAGGAGGGAGGGCACGGGAGAGTGGGAGAGAGTTGAAGGAGGTAAGGAGGAAGTATAGGGTGAGGAGATGAAAGTAAGGTAAGAAACAATAGTGGAAATATTAAGAGAACAAGAGAGATACGAGGATAATACGATGAAGGTGATGTGTTGCATAATTACACATACTGCTCAGACCCTGTAGTTACTGCAGGGAAATCCAGACATAATACGAACAATACAGAAAAAACAAAATCCAAAATGTCATCACATAATGCCCATTATTGCAGGTCTTGTATTTCGTACTGATGAAGCTTAGGTTCCCACATCACATTATGTTGTCACCCAAGGGAAGTCAAGTTGGGTCGCTGATTTAGTTCTACGGGTCTTTTATTCTGAGGAGATCAACATCTGACTCACTGGGCACCTCAAAGGTAAACAAGGTCGTTTGTTAAGAGTAGTTGAAGGTAGAGGAACTATGGAATAATATGATTTTAGAATGCCATATAATTTAACTCACTGAGCCCCAGCGACGACCCATTGTCGTCGCCAATGTATGTAACGCTAGAACCCAGCGACGACAACGTGTCGGCAGCCACTAAAACCGCTATTATTCGGCTCGTATGGTAGGAAATGGCTTGAGAATTGGAGGGGAGGTACCGTAGAGTGTTGGCAAACAGGGACGGTATGCGTGAACCGGCCAGCCAGGCCGCGCGGGTGGTGGTGGTGGGATTAGTGGCGCCACTTTACCCACTTATTTCACCGCGACTTTGGACCTTATCTACTCCTGTCGTATGGGAGCTAGAGGCTTGAGATTTGTGTGAGACACTCCTTAGGATATACGCATTACAAGGCCATACTCAGTTATCACCCTAGTGCTGCTGGGCGGGTGGTCATGCGGGTGAGGTGATGAAAAACACTGTACCCACTTATATCCAAACGATTTTCGACCTCATTTACTCTGTCCTATGGTAGCTATAGGGTTGAAATTTGTGTGAGACACACCTTAGGATGTATGCCTTACTTGACCATGCTCAGCTATCCCCCACGTCCTGCCGGGCGGGTGGTCATGCGGGGGAGGTGATGAAAAACACTGTACCCACTTATATCCAAACGACTTTCGACCTCATTTGCTCTGTCTTATGGTAGCTATAGGCTTGAAATTTGTGTGAGACACACCTTAGGATGTACGCCTTACTTGACCATGCTCAACTATCCCCCAAGTCCTGCCGGGCGGATGGTCATGTGGGGGAGGTGATGAAAGACACTGTACCCACTTATCTCCCAACGACTTTCGACCTTATGTACTCTTGTCCTATGGTAGCTATTGGCTTGATATTTGTATGGGATATTCCTTAGGATATAGGCAATGTATGGAAACCCACAAATCTCGGTTTCTTGGGACAAGGGACGTGCGTGACAAAGGAAAGTCAGTTTACCCATACATCTCGCGAGTGCAACACCATGTCGGATGTACCACGCCGTTACCCACGCAGGGGAATATCCCTGGCCGATGCCTTGGCCATAATTGAGGATAGTGATGTGCCTGATAGTGACACTGGATCATCAAATGACGATTCAGAGGACGAATATAGTCCCACTGTGGCCGAGTATGATGAAATGCATGAGGAGGAACCCTATCTCCCCATCGCTGAACGGTACGCCAGGTTACAACAAAGGGAGGCGAGTAGCTATCGTTCCCCTGCTCCCCCCCGTGACATAGTGGAGTCCCCAGCAAGTGGGGAAGAGGATAATGAGGAACAGGAAGATGACCCAGACCCCATGGCCTTCATCCATATTCCACTTTCTCATCGTAGGGCTGACAAGAGAAGAGGTGAGGATGATGATGAGGAGGAGGTGGGTCAAGCTCCGACACCACACGTGCCTCGCCATGGTGGTGCTACCCTACCACCCCCCATTCTCTCTCCACTAAAAGCACCAACCCATCACACTTTCTATGGCTTGCGCAGGGGTGCAGCCATATTAGCAGCGCAGCCATTGACTTCTTCTTCAGAAACAACAGATGAGGATATGCCTGCTCTTGAATCATCTCCACCACGCCACCCACGCCGCCACCCACGCCCTCCCGCACTCCGCCTGTTTCCCTCATCACCCCGGATTGACTCGCCCCCACCATCACCTCCCGGACCACTACCATAACCACCTGTACCTTCTCCTCAGCCTGGGACCTCCCACAGACACGACACTCGGACACCATCACCGCCTGCGTCGCCACAACGCCCTGATCGTGCGCAACGCCCTATCAACGTACGTGGGCGTGCCCGTGGTCCTGTGTGTGGGCGTGGCCGAAGGGCTTCTAAAGTGACCCTAATACGCCCCACACATGGCGGTGCGAGAGCAAGGGCTGGGTCAGCTCGACCAAGGCCGAGGGCAGGGGCATGAGGGACAAGAGTGGCAAGAGGGGCAAGAGGGGCAAGAGGCAGCGCAGGGCCCTCCCGCCGCCCTGATGGTGATTCCCCTCCTGACGACTCTGACGACGAAGGTGCCGCTCAACCCAACGTGTGGGATTGGGTGGATGGAGACAACTTTGTGCCCACCGACTACAACTTTGTGGGCGCTGGGATTGCCGGCCCTACGCTCCCAAACCAGGGCGGCAGACCACGAGGCTTGAAATCTTCAGGCAGTTCTTCACTACCAATCTCGTGGCTCTAATTTTTTTTTTTTTTTTTTTTTAAGAGACAATGAACGGAGGCAGGAAAAACACAGATAAAACAAAAAGGTACATGTGCCTAAAGGCATCCTCCATTCATAAAATGTTTGTAACAACTTGATTTAAACATTTGTAGATTGTAAGTTTGTGGAAAGCAATTCGAGGGAAGTGAATTCCAAAGAGTAGCAGTTCTAGGGATAAATTAATTCTGATAAGCAGAAGTTCTGCATTGTGGAGCAGAAAGTGTACATTCATGGGCGCTCTCAGCTGCCCTAGTTCTACGGGGAAAGATGTGGAGAGGCGGCACAATTGAAGCAAGTTCCTCGGAACAATTGCTGTGAAAATATCTGTAGAATAATGCAAGGGATGCAACGTTTCTTCGTATGGATAATGTAGGAAGGTCCTGTGTGATTGCAGGGTTATTGATTAATCTAATAGCTTTATTTTGAATTTTGTCCAACTGCCTCAATGCAACCACTCCACTTCCACTCCACAGAGGTGAACAGTAATCCATCTGAGAACGCACATGACTTTTATATATTACGGCCAACTGCTCGTCAGTGAAGAATTCTCGAACTCTGTACAGGAGTCCCAGTTTTTTAGAGGCATTCTTAGCAATGCTTCTAACATAATGTGTCCAGCTCAAGTTAGTAGTTAATGTTACACCGAGAATGTCAATACTAGGGGAAGTGGGAATATTTACATCATTAAAAATATATGGGAGTCAGTGAGATTTCTGTCGGTTAGAAAATTGAATGTACTTGGTTGTCTGTGCATTAAAGGAAACTAGATTCTTTTGTCCCCATTCTTCAATTCTAGAAAGGTCCTGGTTCAGAGAAATTGCAGTGCTTATTTTTGAATTTATAAGATCGGGTTGGGTGAAAGAATTGGTAAATGTGAAGGAACTGTGGAGTGTTGAGTCATCTGCGTAGGAATGTATTGGATTATGAGTGGTAGATATGTGATCATTGATATGAATGAGGAACAGAGTTGGGGCCAAAACTGATCCCTGGGGAAAACCAGCATTTATTGAGTGAAATTGAGAACAAAGGCCATCCACCATTACACGTATTTTTCTGTTATGAAGATAAGGAGAAATTAGTGGAACTAATGATGCAAGGCCGTAGTGTGACATCTTCGACAATAAGGATTGATGCCAGACTCTATCAAATGCCTTTGATATATCCAGTGCTATTGTATGTGTTTCACCATGTTGGTCTGTAGCTTGGTTGATTTGATGCGTAAGAAGGCAAAGCATGTCTGCAGTTGATCGACATCGTCTAAAACCATATTGCCTATCACTGATTAATTTATTATTCTCAAGATGCTTAATTATGAGATTATTTAATATAATTTCAAAGACTTTACCAAGAGTGGAAGTTATAGCTATTGGTCTGTAGTTTGATGGATCTGAAGAGGCACCTTTTTTAGGAACTGGATGGATGTTTGCTTCTTTCCAGGGTACTGAGAAGCATGAGGTATGACCAGACCAACTGGTACAATTATTATTTCATGACTGGGAAGGAGCAGTCAAAATACTCTTCAAGGTTGTCATGGTCCTCCCTTGATGTCCCGGAGTTTTTACACATTCTTGGCCGTTGTCATGCTGATGGGGGTCACAAGGAAAGCCTCCATAAAAAAGTACTGGTCCTGGGATCCTCTCGTCCGAACCCGTATTTTTGGCCAAATAATGAGCAGAAATAGGTTCACAGCCATAATGGGGAACCTACATTTTATTGACAGCCTAGCAGTCCACACCAGAAATCAGAATCAACCCAGAGCTATGAAGGACCCAATGGAGAGAATAAGACCCATTTTTGAGTACCTGAAGCTGAAGCTTGCTGCCGCCTTCAAACCCCATCAGAAGCTCATTATTGATGAAAGTTTGCTGCTGTGGAGGGGGAATATTGGCATCCGGCAGTACATGCCCATCAAACGACATCGATATGGCCTGAAGACCTTCGTGATGTGTGACTGTCAATCCGGTTACATCCAGGACCTAATTCTGTATATGGGCAAGAAAACAGAATTGGTGTGAACGAGGACATACGGAATTTCTGGGGCCGTCGTCATCACCATGCTGCAGGGCTACCTGGACAAGGGCCACATACTGTACCTGGACACCTTGTACACCTTACCCCCCCCAGGGGGTAAGGGGGCCTTCATCTAATGGTGGAGGAAAAAAATAATATGCCTCACGCATCCTACTGCATGTCGTACAAGGCGACTAATAGGGGGGATGGTGATAGACTTGCGGACCAAGTAGCCATCACTATACAATGAAGCCTTGTTATTGGTGCTGGCATTGTCTCTATATGATAGTGCTGTGACAGGGCTTCATTGTACTTGCTCCAAGTTGCCTAATGGCGGCACACTGGCAGTGGGTGTCGTTCCCTCTGGACCCGGCCCTGGCGCCCTGGGCCCAACCTGGACGAAATGGATCCAGAGGGTACAGTACGTAGTGTTTCCCCGGACTGGCACTTTCCGCCCGATAGTATAGGGGCCCGAACCTGGAGGTAGCGCTCCAGGAGGCTGCCCTGTCATTTGGCAAAAAATATCAGGCCAGTCGTAGTGCCGTGTACGCGCACGGGGTGCGTCCCTGCGGCTGGTTCTGGTGGGGCGTACCGAGGCCACTGGATCCTACCCCCTTGTAATCACTTGGGGGATGGTGCTGGGAATGGTACCGGGGTAGACTGGAGCCGGAGTTCTGGGGGGGGGCGGGGGGAGAGGGGGGGGGGGGGGGGGGGGGGGGGGGGGGGTGATGCCCATCTGCCAGCCAAACCTACCTAACTATGACTAAAATCAAAGAAAATAAACGTAAGTCCGATGAACCAAAACCGCACAGGACAATGACAAATGCCCCCCACAAACTCAGACTTGCTAGTGTGAATGTTGGTAGTTTGAATCTGCGTGCAAATGAAGTGGCTGAGATGTGTGAGAGGAGGCAAGTGGACGTCTGCTGTACCCAGGAAACACTCTGGAAGAGGCATGGGGTACAGTGGATTGTCGGAAGGAGGAAAAGATATAGGATATACTGGATGGGTGTGGAGACTGATAAAGCAAAAGGAGGAGTGGGTGTTCTGGTGGCTGAAGAGCTGGCGGAAAGTGTGCTTCAGATTACGAGAGTTAGTGAAAGGCTGATTGTTTTGAAGTTGAAAGTTGGTGAAAGAATTCTGAATGTGATATCTGCATATGCCCCAGGCCTGGTTTACAGAAAGAGATAAAAGAGGACTTCTGGAATGACACCGTCAGTGTCATTTCAGGCCTCTCGGAGAACGAAATAACTATCGTGGGGGGGGGACCTCAATGGTCACGTGGGAGCATCTGCAGATGGATACGAGGGGGTACATGGAGGAATTGGTTACGGAAGGAGAAATCTAGAAGGCGAATATATATTGGAGTCCTGCGTTGCACTCAACATGGTTGTGTGTAACACAAAGTTCAAGAAAAGACAGAGCCACCTGATCACATATAACTCTGGGGTCTCCAGTAGCCCAGATAGATTACTTCTTGGTTAACAGGAAAGACTGGAAACTAGTTCGAGATGTAAAGGTCATCCCGAGCGAAGAATGTATCCCCAGCATAAGCTACTTGTGTGTGACATGAGCTTATACAGAGATCCTAAGCGCAAGAAGGTTTACATACCCAAAAGGAAAGTGTGGCTGCTGAAGGACAAGGAAGTTAGGGATAGGTTTCATAATGAACTGGAGGAAATGAATAGAAATAAGGAAGCTAGGCCTAACGATGTAAATAGCCAATGGAACTTTCTTAAGCATAGCCTTATCGCTGCCACTGACAAAGTCTGTGGGAAAACAAAGGGTCACCCCAGGAATAAGACCTCTTGGTGGTGGAACGATGAGGTAGAACATGCTGTGAAAGAGAAAAGGAGATGCTTCAAAGCATGGAAGAAAGGTGGCAGCAGGGAGGAATACCAGGCAGCTAAACGAAACTGCCAAAAGAGTTATTTACAATGCTAAAAATCGCATTAAGGACCTGGTCCTCGAACAAGTGTGTAACACTGACAATCCCAATGGGATCTTCAACCTAGCTAGGCGAGTTAAAAATGACAGTAGGGATATTATAGGTGAACAGTGTGTTAGAGATGATAATGGGAAGATTGTGTATGCAGAAAATGAAATCAGAGAAGCATGGAAGGTACACTATGAACGATTGCTAAATGTAGAGTTTGAATGGGATAAGGAACAGCTTAGTATCGAAAAACCAATATCTGGGCCCCCTCCTTTGATAGCACCAGCTGTAGTGAGCGACGCAATCAATAAAATGAAGGACGGTAAAGCTCCAGGTTGCTCCGACATTGTCGCTGAGATGATAAAAGCCTCAGGGGAGATTGGTGTAAACTTAGTCACTGAGTTGATAAACACCATTATTAAAGATGAGAAAATCCCAGAGGATTGGCTCAAAAGTGTAATAGTAAATATATACAAAGGAAAAGGGGATGCGCTAGATAGAGGAAATTGTAGGGGCCTGAAAATGCTTGACCAAATCATGAAGGTCTGTGAGAGAGTCCTTGAGGGTTTGATCAGGCAAAGCATCTCTATTGATGATATGCAGTTTGGTTTTATGCCAGGACGTGGTACAACCGATGCTATCTTCATAGTCAGGCAGATACAGGAAAGATACTTACTAAAAGGCAGGGATCTTTACTTTGTGTTTGTGGACCTGGAGAAGGCCTTTGATAGGGTACCTAGAGATGTTGTACAGTGGGCTATGAGGAAACTTGGTGTGGAAGAGTGGCTGGTGCATGTGATAATGAAGATGTATGAGGATTCGCGAAGTTCGGTGAGGGTGAAGGGTGTACTGAGTGATGAGTTCGCAGTCCGTGTTGGAGTCCATCAGGGTTCAGTGTTAAGCCCCCTCCTCTTTATTATGGTCTTGGAGGCGCTGTCTAGAATTTTTAGAGGCGGACTCCCGTTGGAACTGTTTTATGCAGACGATTTAGTCCTAATAGCTGACAGTATGCAGGATGCTGAGGCCAAATTCAGAGAGTGGAGAGAGGGCATGGCGAGCAAGGGTTTAAGAGTCAATATTAACAAAACCAAGGTTATGCATTGTAGTTTGAGACGAGGCAATGTGGAAAAGAGCGGTGCATACCCATGTGCAGTGTGTGGAAAGGGAGTGGGCGTTAACTCAATTCAATGTAGCATCTGTCGATGTTGGGTACACCATGGGAGTAAGCGCTGTAGTAGAATAAAGGGGCCCCTGCCGAAGGATAAGTCAGAAATAGAGAAATTTGAGTGCGTAGTGTGCAAAGGCGAGCTTGTGTTAAGTGATGATCCTGTGGCTGTGAATTTTGGAAATGAGTCTTTGGAGCTGGTGAACAAGTTTTGTTACCTAGGAGATACCATCTCTGCTGGTGGTGGGGCTGAGGCTGCCACTGTTGCTAGAATTAGGTGTGGCTGGGGGAAGTGTAGAGAATTGATGCCAATCCTGACCATGAAAAGAATGCCTCTCCCCCTGAAGGGAAAGGTGTACGCCTCATGTGTTAGAAGTGCAATGACGTATGCCTCAGAAACATGGGCCGTTAAAGTAGAGGATGTCAACAGAATGGAGCGTAATGAGATGAGAATGGTGAGATGGATGTGTGGGGCCAGGCTACAGGATAGAATAACAAATGTTGAGCTGAGGAGACGTTTAGGTATAAAGAGTATTAGCGAGGTGATGCGTACAAGTAGACTGGGATGGTATGGACATGTGGAGAGAATGGATGAACAAAATTGGGTGAAAAAATTCAGGTCTGTGATTGTGGAGGGAGCTGCACCAAGGGGTGGGGATCGGACTATACGCGCCGATCTCAAATCCAAGAACTTGACAAGTGAAGCAGCCCTTAACAGCGTTGCCTGGAATGCCGCCATTAGGACAAGAGACTGAAACTGCACTTATGTGTGGAACACTCAGTCTTAAAATTTTATATATGTATGTATGTATAGCCGCACTACAGGAGTCTGTGGCACCGTCAGGAGGAATCGGATCTTTATGCCCGAACTACCACCCAGGCGGGAAAAGGGCTCCATCATCCACAAGCAGGCTAACAATGTCCTCATGTTGTCCTGGATGGATAACCGGGATGTGAACCTCCTCACAACAGTCCACCGTCCCATCTTCCAAGACAGCAGACGTCGTGACAGAGCAACAGGCGAAACTATCAAGAAACCTTTGGCCATTTGTGATTATAACATCAACATGCGGCTGGTGGACAAATCAGATGCTGTCATCTCGTCATGTGAGTGTTCAAGGAAGACGATGAGGTGGTATAAGAAGTTATTCTTCCACCTACTCGATTTCACCCTCTATAACAGCCATATCCTCTACTCAACAATCACCGGCAAACAGGAAACGATGGAGAACTTCTGCATCGAGTTGTCCAGGGAGATGTTGAGGGAATACATGACTGCCCCCCACAACTGGCAACACCCCGCCCATCGAAGGCCAGCAGCAGAAGGGATTGCCAGGGTGACACAACGCCACTTCCCTGAATATGTGCCGCCCACAGAACACAAGG
This sequence comes from Paralithodes platypus, assembly GCA_032716605.1. Lineage (NCBI taxonomy): Eukaryota > Metazoa > Arthropoda > Malacostraca > Decapoda > Lithodidae > Paralithodes > Paralithodes platypus. The sequence goes on along the minus strand of CM064507.1, from coordinate 6,023,619 downwards.
AAAAACCCCGAAGAAGGTGTCATGTGTGTCGCAACATGACACAGAGGGAGCCTGAGAGATCAGAGAGCATGTTGGGAATGTGATGTTGGACTGTGTCTCCCGGACTGCTTCAGGGAGTATCACACCCTTGAGTATTTCTAAACGAGTGTACTCAAAGACTGCGATAAAAGACGCTATGAAGTGTGTGTGTATGTTCTGACATACGGAGCCCTGTATGTTAATTTAAGAGTTAGAATTAGAGTTGAAGGAGTGCCAAACTACCCAGGCGGCGAAGCAGACCAGCGAGCGAACCAGCGAGTGGGAAACCAGCTCGTCCGCATACCAGCAAACAAGCCTTCACACCTGCGTGCGTCATAGGGAACCCTGCAAACTACTTCGATGACCCGACGCTATGACGTATGATCGACGCCAGGAGACTCTATTGGACCACGCACCTGCTACGCAACTCGAGGAGCTGTGATTGGGGCGCGCACTACCCGCCGCCTCCTGATTCGTTCCTACACCATCATTGTTTAGTATATAAGACCCGAGTAGTGGGCATTCAAATCAGTCTCATTTGGAGTTGGGGAAGGTGAACTTGCAGCTGGAGGAAGACGGGGTGAAGTATTATAATGGGATTGTGACTGTTAGTCAGATTATATAAGTGTGTGTTAAGTGTGTTTGGTGTAAACACTTACGTTATGTTGGTTAGTGAGATATGTGATTGGGAATTAACATTATGTACTTAACTATTTGATTGGGAATTAACGTTAACGCTACTATTATGTACTTAACTATTTGATTGGGAATTAACGTTAACGCTACTATTATGTACTTAACTATTTGATTGGTAATTGACGTTAACGCTACTATTTATGTACTTAACTATTTGATTGGGAATTAACGTTAACGCTACTATTATGTACTTAACTATTTTAGTAGACTGACTTGTGGACTAAAGCAACTCTTTAAGTAGTTGGATTATGATGAAAGCAATACTATTGTTTTATATTAATACTTACGAGTTCTTTAATTTTCTTTTAATTAAGCTTACATTGCTTAACGGTGCTTAGTACGGTGATGCTATTGTCTCTTATTAGTAATATCGCCTTAGACTAATATGGCTGTTTTAATGTTACTTCTAGTGATTTCCTAAGCTGAAGAAAATTCTTTTAGCTTCAAAATATTATTTTGCTTTTCATATTATTTGAGTGAGACCTGAATCGAATCTATGAAGCGATCCTGTAACTTAATTTACTCATAATCAAACCTCAATGTTACGTGATTAAGAAATACATTTAACTAATTATTAAATATATATCTAACTTTTTATGTGACTTTGATATTAATCATGATGATAATAATAATATAATACTATTAACGTAAGACAAGAACCAAGAATAACTACATTAAATATAAATAAAAAAGGACATAAGTTATAAGAAAACTATTTATTCATTTCAAAAAGGGTAAAAGACAGAATTATTCTTACTTTAATATTTATCTTTCAAGACTTTTTATAGAATTAATAGTTCTTCTTTAGATATAACTTATTCGGTTCATAACCATAGCCTACTAAGCTTCGGTTAAATAATAATTCTTTATAAATACTACATGACTTTAATTAGTTTCAGTATTTTTTCATAAATTAAAGAGTATCAGTCAATAAAGGAGACCAAGTCCTAAGATCCAAAAGGAAAGGAAGCAACAACAGGAAATAATTTTATTAGATTTTACTTTTGTTTTGCCTTCAGCTGACTGATACCTTAATATATATCTCTGTGCTATCTAGATTCATCAAGTTAACCACTTGAGGATCAAGATACGTAACAGAAGAGTGGCGACCTTGCCAGGATTCGTGTTATACAGTTTCACTTGGTTTCCTTACCGTTTCACTACTTAAAAATCAAATATTAATCATGCCTCATCTAATTAATGACGAAGATGCTCGAGTTTTCATAGAATCAGAACTCACAGCCCCTGATATTGACTGTCTGTCAAAATCCGAACTAAAAGTGCTTGCCTCACATCTCCAGTTAACTGTCTCAAACATGTCCAAAGTAGAGGTGGCTCAGACCATAAAAACCCACCTGTTTCCTGTAGAAGGCAGGGAGGGAGACGGAGCAGTTGGTGGGATCCCGAGTAAACCTAGCCAACTTGATGAACAATTGCCACCTGGTTTGACCGGTGATTAAGTACTGGAACTAGCCAGAATAAAGACCGAACAAGCCAGAATATAGCGAAAAGACCGAACAAGCCAGAATAAATGCCGAAGCAAATATCGAACAAGCCAGAATAAATGCAGAAGCAAATGCCGAACAAGCCAGACTAAATATAGAACTAGCCAGAATAAATGCCGAACAAGCCAGAGCAAATATCGAAGAAGCCAGAATAAAGACCGAACATTATGAATATCAATAGTGTACGGCTCAACTAAATGTCAATACAAATGCACCCGTAATTGCTCCCCCTCTGGGATTGACTATGACTAGTGTCATTCCACCTTGCACTGAGGATAATGTGAAGGATTTCTTTGTTTTGTTTGAGGAAGTTGCTGGAGGTATGAAGTGGACAAGAGATCAATGGCCTTTTATGTTACAAACCGTTTTGACAGGGCAGGCTCGAGCCACGTATTTGTCAGAAGTAGCAGAAGTTAGGCAGGATTATGACAATCTCAAAGAAGCTATCCTAAAAACCTATCAATTGCAGCCTGAGGCTTACAGGCAATCTTTCCGTAAAAAACAGAAGAAAGTAGAAGAAACCCAAAAGGTATTTGCCAGGACCATGACTAAAACTTTCAATCATTGGGTCAAGAGTAAGAAAGTCACAAGCTACAACGATCTGTAGGATTTGGTCCTGTTAGAAAATTTCCTATGGAAAATTGATTCTTCTGTATCCTATCATTTAAAGGGGAAAAAGGTAGATTGTCTTGCCGACGCCGCTGACATGACTGACACATACGTGCTCAACAACAAATTTCGTGGAAAGAAGCCCTACGATAATTCTACTTTTAATTTTAAGTATCCCAATCACAAATCTGACAGACCCAGTCACAAGCCTATAACGTCTTCCCCAGCTAGCCAAAGTAGAATTGTTCCCCCAACTAAAAATGTGACTCAGGGCAATGGTAACAGAGGTGGGCCCCAAAGTAATAGTAATGCTCAAAGAGGGAAGGTTCCCGTATCCCCTAAAGTATGTACTTTTTGTGGCAAGAGATGCCACCTTGCTTATCAGTGCTGGGCCAAGGAGAGAACCGAGAGATCGGGGCAGACAGTTGCCGCCGTATCTCAAACTCCACATGTGCATTTAATGCAGGGCTCCCGACAGAACGAGTACCTAGCACCAAAAGTTCCTTTAATGCAGGACTCCCGACAGAAGGAGTACCTAGCACCAAAAGTTCCTTTAATACAAGACTCCCGACAGAAGGAGTACCTAGCAGCTAACGTAAATCATCTAGACAGGGGTGTAGTAGCATGCGTGGTGCAACCCACTAGGGTTAAGCCAATAATAATTTCACCATCAGTGCAGGACAGTTACCGTCCCTTTATTTCATCTGGCAACGTGAGATTAAATGGTTGTATGCATGAGGTAAAAATTCTGAGAGACACAGGTTCTACTAGCACCCTCATGGTGAATCCTTACACTGAGTGCCCACCTGGCGAACCAGTTGTAATGAGAGGTGCTGGAGGCCAATTTTATGCATACTTGGTAAAAGGCGAAAATGAATGTGAGTTACTACAGGGTGAGGCCACCATAGCTTTGTGTAGGTCCCAAGATATCCCTGTGCCTGGGGTAACACTCCTTTTGGGGAATGATGTAGCAGGTGAGAAGGTCCGACCATACCCCATTTTGTCACTTTCCCCTGTTAACGAGCCACTAACCGGTGAGCTCGAAAAGGAGATGCCAACAGTGTTCCCTGTGTGTGCTGTCACACGTTCAATGTCTCAAGTAGCAGTTCCCTCAGACAGAAATGTACCGAATGTAAGAGTTAATGAAAGGGAAGATGAGAATGTGAATGACGCTCCAACTGTGCCTGATGATGTGACTGAGGTGGATTTATCTGACACCTTTATGGCTCATCTTGACCCTAACGATGACCATGAAACCCCTCCAAATTGTCGTAGTGGCCTGGAAGAGCTACAGAGAGATGATAGTGAATGCAAGGAGTTAGCTGCCAGGGCCGTGAGTGAAGAGGAATGTGAGAAGGAGGGTGGTGAATGTTTCTACCTCAAAGGAGGAGTATTGTGGCGTAGATGGAGACAGCCACACAGACCAATCGATGATGGGGCCTGGGACGTCCATCAAGTAGTAGTCCCCAAACCTTGTTGTAGAGATATCTTGGAAATGGCACATTGTATACCATTGGCAGGACACCTAGGTGTGAGAAAAACTCTAGACAGAATCAGAGCCCACTTTCACCAGCCAGGAAGGCGTGCAGATGTAGTGGAGTTTTGTAGAGTGTGTCACACTTGCCAGATGACAGGAAAACCCAATCAGAGGGTGCCTGTACATCCTCTGGTGCCCTTGCCCGTCTTCGAGAATCCTTTTACTTGGGTGGTAGTGGACATTGTAGGCCCATTGCCTAAGACTTCCCAAGGTAACAATTATTTATTAACTATTATGGACATGGCAACTCGCTACCCAGAGGCTATACCCTTAAGGACTACCTCTGCTCCAACTGTCATCAAGGAACTGCTCAAATTATTCACCAGAATGGGTTTCCCCATGAGGTGCAAAGTGATCAAGGAACTAATTTTACCTCTAACATTTTCCAGCAGAGGGAGTTTCAGCCCGATGATGATGTTTTGGTCCTGCTCCCCCTTTTTGGCCAACCTTTATCTGCCAAGTTCAGGGGCCCATAAAAGATCATTCAGAGGGTGAGCATTACCGATTATCTAGTAACTACCCCAGACAGGAGAAAGCCCACGCAAGTATTCCATATCATTATGTTGAAACCCTACCATAGGTCCCCTGATTCCTCTCCTCCAGATTCTCTCACTGTGGCAGTGAATGTCACGACCCGCGGACAGCCTGGTGCGGACAGTCTTCAGTTCTCTTACTGACCCGCAACAGACTGTTCCAGAGCCTGAAGGTATCCATGCAGACTTTGACTTGTCATGTAGCCTATCCAACTTTCAGTATAATTCAGTAGCTTGGGGGGAATTACCATCTAAACTATGTCATATTCCCTCTGATCAAGCGAACCAACTAATCTCTGTTTTATCTCAGTCTCCTAGTGTGATCCATGATACTCCAGGGCTCACTTCTTTGGCCTTGCACGACATCGACGTAGGGGATGCAACTCCCATTAAACTATCCCCCCTACCGTGTCTCACCACAACGCAGGAGTATACTGCAGGTCGAGTTCATGTTTTCAAACCAGCTGATCAAAGGGCCCTTAACCTATGTGTACCGCACAGCGGGGTGTTTTTAGCCAAAATAGGGCTGTTTACGTGATCATTTTCATGCCTAAATAAGACCCAGAACGTAAAACAAGTACCTATCCCTGAAAGGGCCTAACAGAGCTTTCGAATGACACCATAACGATCCTTGTATGATGGATAGTTTTCTTGCAATAACCGTGCAACGCGAGTGCAAAAAGCAGGTAATTCGGTACTTTCAGTACATAATTGAGTATGTAGCGAGTGAGAGAGGGAGGAGGGAGCTGAGATTTGTGTCAGTAGGTTCGCCGCGGTGGTCTGGAGCAGTCATACGCTCGCTAGTCTCCTGCCACCACTTGTCTCTCTCTCAGCCACATTACGTGCTGAAATTGCCACTCGAGTTATGTCGAGCGCCGCCACATAGTCCAGCTTTTTTTAACTCTACTGCTCGCTAAGGGTTAAGCCAGTGGAGTAGTCCGGTCATGCTTGTGCCAAAGCCATATGGGAGCCATAGGTTATGTATGGACTATAGGCAAGTTAATGCTGTCACAAAGAACGATTCCTACCCACTGCCACGGATCAAAGATTGCATTTACCAGGTTGGCCTCATACAGCAGTAAGTTTAACTTAATGAGAGGATTTTGGCAATTAGCTCTCCCTTATAGCGAGGTAAATATCATGCTTTAGTAGTGCGCTTTCAAGCCTTCAGCTGTGAGATGCCTTGCAGTTCGAATAGCGCTCCAACTACATTCCGGCTATGTTCTGATGTGGTACCTGGAGACGTTGCCTACTTTGGGTGATATCCTTATTATATCCTCATTATTATCTTGCTGTTGCCAATCTGGTGGTGAATCTATCGATGTATTATGTTTAATATTATGTAATATGCTCCTTAAACTCTTTTCTAGGGAGGAGGTCTGACATACGGAGCCCTGTATGTTAATTTAAGAGTTAGAATTAGAGTTGAAGGAGTGCCAAACTACCCAGGCGGCGAAGCAGACCAGCGAGCGAACCAGCGAGTGGAAAACCAGCTCCTCCGCATACCAGCAAACAAGCCTTCACACCTGCGTGCATCATAGGGGACCCTGCAAACTACTTCGATGACCCGACGCTATGACGTATGATCGACGCCAGGAGACTCTATTGGACCACGCACCTGCTACGCAACTCGAGGAGCTGTGATTGGGGCGCGCACTACCCGCTGCCTCCTGATTTGTTCCTACACCATCATTGTTTAGTATATAAGACCCGAGTAGTGGGCATTCAAATCAGTCTCATTTGGAGTTGGGAAGGTGAACTTGCAGCTGGAGGAAGACGGGGTGAAGTATTATAATGGGATTGTGACTGTTAGTCAGATTATATAAGTGTGTGTTAAGTGTGTTCGGTGTAAACACTTACGTTATGTTGGTTAGTGAGATATGTGATTGGGAATTAACATTAACGCTACTATTATGTACTTAACTATTTGATTGGGAATTAACGTTAACGCTACTATTATGTACTTAACTATTTGATTGGGAATTAACGTTAACGCTACTATTATGTACTTAACTATTTGATTGGGAATTAACGTTAATGCTACTATTTATGTACTTAGCTATTTGATGGGGAATTAACGTTAACACTACTATTAAGTACTGAACTATTTTAGTTGACTGACTTGTGAACTAAAGCAACTCTTTAAGTAGTTGGGTTATGATGAAAGTAATACTATTGTTTTATATTAATACTTACGAGTTCTTTCATTTTCTTTGAATTAAGCTTACATTGCTTAACGGTGCTTAGTACGGTGATGCTATTGTCTCTTATTAGTAATATCGCCTTAGACTAACATGGATGTTTTAATGTTACTTCTAGTGATTTCCTAAGCTGAAGAAAATTCTTTTAGCTTCAAAATATTATTTTGCTTTTCATATTATTTGAATGAGACCTGAATCGAATCTATGAAGCGATCCTGTAACTTAATTTACTCCAAATCAAACCTCAATGTTACGTGGTTAAGAAATACATTTAACTAATTATTAAATATATATCTAACTTTTTATGTGACTTTGATATTAATCCTGATGATAATAATAATATAATACTATTAACGTAAGACAAGAACCCAGAATAACTCATTAAATATAAATACAAAGGACATATAAGAAAACTATTTATTCATTTAAAAAAGCGTAAGAGACAGAAATATTCTTACTTTAATATTTATCTTTCAAGACTTTTTATAGAATTAATAGTCCTTCTTTAGATATAACTTATTCGGTTCATAACCATAGCCTACTAAGCTTCGGTTAAAAAATAATTCTTTATAAATACTACATGACTTTAATTAGTTTCAGTATTTGTTCATAAATTAAAGAGTATCAGTCAATAAAGGAGACCAAGTCCTAAGATCTAAAAGGAAAGGAAGCAACAACAGGAAATAATGTTATTAGATTTTACTTTCGTTTTGCCTTCAGCTGACTGATACCTTAATATATATCTCTGTGCTATCTAGATTCATCAAGTTAACCACTTGAGGATCAAGATACGTAACAATGTAAACCTAGTGTAAATATAAATATATACAAAGTACCGAACACTATATGTAAGTGAGATTGACACTCAAATATATGTAACACAGTGACGGACACCAATAAGTGTAAATATATACTATTTCTATGTCTAATGTGTGTAAAACAATGTGTGAAACTAATATTCTATCACTATAAAACATATGATAAAGTAATAAACTGAATAAAGAGAGGAAGTGACATGAAAACTGAATAAAGGAGGGGAGTAAGACAGAAACGCAAGAAAAGGGTGCATAAAACAATGTGTTAAACTCATACTCTATAACTATATAACCTATGATAAAGTAATACACTGAATAAAGAGAGGAAGTGACATGAAAACTGAATAAAGGATGGGAGTAAGACAGAAACGCAAGAAAAGTGAAAGTATTCGTGGCGCCTGTCAGTCAGCTGGGTGTGTGTCGGTTTGTGCGTTCTGTTATTGTCCTAGACCATGATGGCCGCCAGTCTCCATGGCAACGGAGACGCGCCGAGGTCTTGCCACTCGTGTTCACTTTACAAGACTTATATCTATGCACTTATCACACTGTAACTTCACTTACAATGACATTATGTGATACATGTTAGTATTATATGAACTATGAAGGCACACATGATGCTCGGGTGGTGTAAATAACCGTCACTCGAAAACTGGCCGCATCGTACATCTGCCATGCTGCCGCGCTCAACTATGGCTGGCCGGGCGGGAAGTTTGAAGGCCGCACCGCCTGAGCTGATGTATGAGGCTTCCTCCCCCATACGATCCCCAAATGACCGAGGTGAGTAAAAACAAAAACAATCTTCATTTCTCACCTTTCTCTTCCATTTTAGAAGAAAAAAAAAATGCCAAATTGGCCGGTCCCTCGATGTACTTTAATTTATACTTAGCTGGTGCTCAGTGGGTTAAACAAGGTAAATGTTCTCATTTCAGTTGACTTGTAAACTTACAAAACATAGCCCTAATGATCCAGTAAACTGCTTCCTAGACCAAAGGTTTAACAGTAGATCACTTAGCACCTTTCATCTAGTCATTGGGAATTGGCTCCGTTTCCTTTTTTACCACAGTAAACAAGTTAGCACCTTCCCATCATTAAAACTAGAACCATTAGATATTGCTACTAAATATGTGTTACTGAGTGCTTGTAGACGACAATTTACTCTGAATAGCTAGGCCCTCTCAAATTTAATGAGTTAACAATTCTACCACAATATTATTTCAATATCCTTCATGTAAGAAATCCTTTGTAGTAATATTTATTTTTAGGAGTCTATTACATGAAGTTAAACTAATTCCATAAGTTAATAGTATCGGTCCTTTAGCACAACATAAATTATATGTCCGAAAATGTTTGCCAATAAAAGTTACCTCAGGCAAATTAAATAAACTTATATTCATAAATATCTTCAAATCATATTAATAAGTTTCATGATTGACGGCAACATTCTACCTGTATGAACATATTATTTGAATCTGCCAACACACCTATACGTCAGTTTATTTGGTATTGCTTGACTTGTTTGTGTTTTTACTCGTCCCCAATAGGTTTTGCTTAAGGTGAAAGTAGTTCTTAGATGGCAGCAGATTCTCTACAAACGTCACTCGGAAGTGTTTTTTATGTGTTACGTTGCTCGTTGACTGTAATATATACTCAGGAGTTGACTGTAAAACTGCTATGTAGAAATATTCCTTTCAAACATAACATCAGATAATTTCCACTTCCCGCCCCCACCCCCTTATCTGCCATCTCTTCCCCCCCCCCCCCTCTACCCCCCTTACTACCCCTTCCTGAACACCTCCTCCGTCTTCATCCTTAGAGTACAGTTTTGTTTGGTGAGGTCCAAATGGCCAGCTAGTTTGCTTTATCGTTAATTCAGGAGGCTGGGGCGAGAAGAACAAAGGGTGGGACTGAAAGAGTTGGGATAGCGGTGGGCGGCCGGTGAAATAATGAATGATGGAGAGAGAGAGAGAGAGAGAGAGAGAGAGAGAGAGAGAGAGAGAGAGAGAGAGAGAGAGAGAGAAACAAAAATCAGAGGAAGACGCTTTTATAAATAGGCACCAATGATTTGTAGGATGCATTGTGCAGAGCAAGCATTGCATTGCAGTCATTGTTGACATGCAAGGTCTCAACATAGACGTTAAGTATAGTTTTGAACAGGGTACCCCCTTCCACACAATGTCCATTCCAATATCTTGACAACAGGGCCATTGTATTCAGCTTAAGAATGACCATTTAAAACATTCAATTTCACGATTAACCATATATCCATTTTAAGGGGTGATGGTTCACTTGTTGGGCGATTTTTGCAAATATTCATTATTTTTCTAGTTTCCTCCCTAGACCTCCATCAAATTAAAAAAAGCATCCATTAGATCCCCTTTCTAGATTAATTTGTACATTTTTCGGTAGAAAAGTGTCCCGGCCAAAGGCCGGTTCTTCCAACATTACAGGCTCACTATCGTTCGCCAGGGAAAAAATAGACACCTAAATAGCACGAAAGGTCTAAATATTGACGAAGAAATGGGGCGAAAAGTCTTAAAATAGACTGACAAGTGGGGCAAACATCTTAACATCTGAAAACTAATGGGGCTAAAGATGAGGGAGAAATTGGTCCAGAAAACTGGCCCAACTCCCCTTAAGGAGCCAAATAAAATCGCCTAATGTCAGCTAGAATAAAATTAAAACGGCGTCACCATACAGAAATGAGATACGTTACAATCAGAAGTGTGTCTTCCTACTTCCCCGCCCATCATTACTAAGACAACACCAACAATGGTCCAACCGGTACAATAACAAGAACAAGGGCTCCGCGTGAGTTGTTCCTTTGTCTGTGTATCAGTCTGCATGTGCGGCTATCTCCCTTGGGAGGCCAGGATTTCAAGGGAGTGTGTGTGGGATTTGGAGAGGAAGAGAGAGAGCTTATGTTATCGATATATCTGTTGTGTGGAGAATATTCAAATGTAAAGTTCTCATTTTAGGTTTAGTGTGTCCGACATGTAGGCTATTGGTGTTAGTGCGTTTAGACTTATATGTTTAAATCCTAATTGTTTGTTTCTTTGCAAGCATAATGTGTGTGTGTGTATGTGTGTGTGTGTGTGTGTGTGTGTGTGTGTGTGTGTGTGTGTGTGTGTGTGTGTGTAAAAGAGAGAACGCTATGGCAAGAGAGAGGTGTGCATTTGTATGGGTGTTTTTAGAAATATGTTATGTGTAGTGGACATTCTTTCCCTCATCGTATATTCCTTTATTCAGTTTCTGTTCAAGGTCTAGTATAAGTGTTCTGAAAACCTATTTTTAAAACCTTATTATCACCATCTCACGCTTATCAAAGTCCACTTTCGCCATAATTGCCTCTTTTATGCTCCATAATGTCACTGATTTTTTGTTCTCTCTATCTCTCTCCCTCCCTCCACATTCACGGAACAAAACACTCTTTGAGATCAGTGTCCAGGGCATCTACCAAAACAACAAGTCAATTGGATGATTATATCTGAAAGTTTTGGGTCACTTACCTAAATAGAGTAACACATCAACAGTGAACATTTCAACTCTTCCCATCACTAAGATACACACCGTACATTATACGTTGTACTGCTAAGGTAACGTACTGTTCACTCATGCCAGTTATTAAGTTAAGAGACAATGGAACAAAGGAGTACAAAGGAAATCAAGCAACAACAGTTCTAGTGACCCTTCTAGGCTGCTTGTCCTCCAAAACACTGAGGATCAAGTGTCCAAACAGTGGTTTAGAGTGGGTAAGGGAACATTGGAAAGGGAACTACTGCCCTGGAACCAATGTCCGTGGCAGGATTAGGAAGTTAGTAGGGGACAGATGGGTTAGTAATTGAGGGGAGGATAAAATAAAGTTATTCATTTACAAACGCAGTCAGTCGCGGGTTTGATGCAAGCTGTTTGTATAGGCGAAGTTTAAATGAATCAACTGCATCTCGTGGAAGCTCATTCCATAAGTTGACAACTCGATTGAAGAAGACATTTTTAGCTTCGTGTGAGTTAAAAAATTTACCAATAATTTTGCACCCGTTTCCCCGCATGTAATTAGATTGGTCGATAGTGAAGTACTTACTACAGTTCATATTGTCGATGCCTTTGATGATCTTGAACACTTGAATTAAGTCGCCTCTTAATCTGCGCTGGGTTAAAGGAAATAGATTTAATTCTCTAAGACGTTCCTCGTATGGTTTGTTCTTTAGGCTAGGTATCATTTTGGTAACTCTACGTTGAACTCGTTCTAGCTTGTCTATATCTTTTTGGTAATAAGGGCACCAGGATTGAACGGAGTATTCCAGAAGAGGGCGGACTAAGGAATTGTAAATGGTTAGGATATCGTCTTTGGATTTATGCTCAAATGACCCGCCTATCAAGCCAATTATTTTGTTTGCCTTAACTTCTGAACATTGTTGACTCGGTTTTAGGTTACTCGATATTGTTACTCCCAGATCGGTTTCTCTGTTTACATTCTTAAGCTGAGTGCCTTTCATCAAATAGTTTGCTTTCTCATTTTGATATCCGATGTGTAGTACTTTACATTATTTATGGTCGGTGAAGAGAGATTTGTACTGTACTATATTTGTTTTCAATCAGTGTTACCTACTTATTTTAGACTCCACACCCTACTGCCTCACCGGGTCCGTGTAGTTTGTCCATCTTTATGTAATTATATTATCGTAGTCAGCTTCTCGTACGCAAACCCTTTGTCAATCATCATATTTATCCTCTTAATTTGGACGGCATTGAATTGGGAAACCTTATTGCTTTGATTGCTTGTTGTATTCGACGTCTCTGCGTAAAGTTCAATTTCCTCTGTTACAATATGGCGCATATTTCTCGTATTTGTAGCATTTGTTTGTGTATTGACCATTGCAAAAATGCTACGGTTGATTGTATTGCACTTGCGTATCACGGTGACTGTTTAGTGTGGATGTATCCTTCTGAGTCACTTTGAATTAATTATTGTTATTTGTTTCGATATCCTCTTCAAATACACTTTCTTCTCACCTAAACTATGAAGTAATTGAATTTGACAGGAATGGGCAGGCGAGTGTACAAGCGTAATATTTCATTGTTTACTTGTATTGTATACATACCTGAATAATGTACTGTAAAGTTGCAGTTGTGTTGTGTTCTACATTGTCATAATAAAGACGGTCAATATTTCGTAGGTGCATCATAATTATTATGTTTGTATTTTATCTTCCCATGGACATGACTATGGTTTTATGACAGCTTGGTATATTCTGGAATTTGTTTACATATTTTATTGTCTACAGTATATTATTATGGTACCGTATACAGTATATTATTATGGTACCGTATACAGTATATTATTATGGTACCGTATACAGTATATTATTATGGTACCGTATACAGTATATTATTATGGTACCGTATACAGTATATTATGGTACCGTATACAGTATATTATTATGGTACCGTATACAGTATATTATTATGGTACCGTATACAATGGTACCGATACAGTATATTATTATGGTACCGTATACAGTATATTATTATGGTACCGTATACAGTATATTATTATGGTACCGTATACAGTATATTATTATGGTACCGTATACAGTATATTATTATGGTACCGTATACAGTATATTATTATGGTACCGTATACAGTATATTATGGTACCGTATACAGTATATTATTATGGTACCGTATACAGTATATTATTATGGTACCGTATACAGTATATTATTATGGTACCGTATACAGTATATTATTATGGTACCGTATACAGTATATTATTATGGTACCGTATACAGTATATTATTATGGTACCATATTGCGTTTTAATAGTGTCTCTATTTATTTATATGCACCTGTATTATAGTTTTAACCCGTACAGCCCCAGCGACGCGTCTGACGCGTCGGCGATGTATGTAACGCACAGCCCCAGAGACGCGCCTGACGCGTCACCCTAATTGCGCCGACCGTAACCTCAGGTGTAGCCACTCAAGAGGGCTCAGATTTGTATGGGAACTGTGTACGTATCCCACGCAACCGTGCCGATGGTTGAAAACTCTCCAAGTCCACGTGCGTGCGCGCGAGCGCGCAATAACCTGTTTTTTTGGGATAATTGCCTTAAATTTTTTACTCTTGTAAAATCCGTTTTCGGGGGCTCTGTAGGACCATTTTTTAAGCTTTTTGAGCGGTTTTTCGTGGTTTTTCCTTTATTCCTAACCCATTCGCTATTGTTTCTGGAATAAAACCATTTTTTGAAAACCGGCCGGGTTCTGGTGCGCAAACATTACAAAACTAGCCGGGGCTCCACGGGTTAAGTACATATTATACTTTTGTTAGTTTCCATCTCTGTCCAATACCATTTAATATTGCATTATTCATGCTACTTACCAACTAACTTATCAGAGTATTTGTTTTATATCAGACAACAGTATGTTCGTGTTCCTCTGAATTCTCAACTTTATGGCTCAAACTATCCTGTCAGTCTCATACTAAATATTTCTGTGCTGTCTTCTTTCCCCGAACTCTACCGACTTTCCCAAATTCTTCGACTATCTAAACTCTAAAGTGGAACACATTCTATCTACCTCTCCCTTCTCTGAAATCTCCATCTTAGGAGATTTCAAAGTTCACCACCGCCAAGAGCTCTCCTCTCACTCTACTGACCCACCTGGTGAACAAGCCCACGTCTTTTCTATCATAAATGACATAGAGCAGCTGGTCCAGCAACCCACCCGTATCCCGGATCGCTTCGGAGATCGGCCCAACATTCTTGACTTATTTCTGACTTCTGCTTCCGTGGCCCTCGGGCCCTCGGAGAGTGCTGAACGCATTACCGAAGTAATCCTTCCGGGCATGGAAGCGTACATTCCATTTTCTTTCTCTCAGTCTAATGCAAACAAATCTTGGTTTACTCATGCTTGTTCTACTGCTGTCCGCAACAAGGAGGAAGCATTCGAACGGTACCGTTTGGTCTACCTCTCCCCTCCTGCCATTCACACACCTTTCTCACGATACCGGCTCATATTGTTATGCCCAGGATTTTCACTACTATCTAAATTGCTGCCAATTCCTTTTAATATATTTTATTTTAGCTTGCAGTTACCGCTCCTACCGCTCCTAATACGTACACATCATTAACCCTTTTCGTCTTCCTAACCTACAATTGCCTTACTATATCGTGCTATTACCTGTCCCTTCTTTTTTCCCAAACATAAATGTTTGAGTAGAACAAAGGCGAGCTTGCAAGATGGAATCTGTCGTCAATCTGATTGAAGTGAAACACGGACTCAAACCGAAAAGCTAAAGTGTCTCTCAAGTCGTTCAAAGGCCTCGTAAATTCGCCCGATTTTCTTGAAACTGACTCAAAAGTGAAATATGATTTGACGTAAATACATCGCATTTAGTACATTTATGTCATAAGTATATTTCCCATGCATTTTTCATGGGTAATAACTTGAAGCTTTGCAACATTCGAAAACCAACATTTACAGCTTCGAAGTTATAAGAGTGTTCTGGAAATACTAAATATTTGTTTTATTATATTCATAACACCTTAAATTTTGCTAGATAAAGAGATATATCATAGTTTTCAGTAACAATAAATATGTGTACTGTAAAATACAGAAAATGAACAGTAGGCTATATACAGTAGGTGTGGCAGAGTGGTCTTGCCACTGGACTGGTAATCCAATGGACCCGGGTTCGAATCCCAATATGTCAATGGGAAGATATTATTGGGATGGAATTTGTGCTGTACCTAGTTTCAGTGCATTACCACAGCACACCGAAATGCCAAAAAAAATACCCTCATTGTTCCCTGATTAAATAGCATTGTATGAATATTCCCATATTCAAAATATGTTACACGGAGGTTTAAGTTAGTAAACCTCCGTGTAAGTGCTGTCCAAGACCTGCTCATTAACCCCTGCTTAGCGCTTCCTTGGCTAACATATTGTACAATTACTGCTCCCCTATTCCTTATATTGTATCAGTAATGAGGCCGAGTATAAGGGTTCACCTGAGCTCTCCTTGATATAGAAAGAAAAATACCGGTGATGCCATAAGAATTTTCGCAGCGGAATACGTTCGTTATTAATTAGCGCTCTCCGTGTATTGTGTTTGTTTCTGTATCTATGAGTACAACACAATACGTATTCAGACAAAGAAGAAGACTATCGTAAAAACAGCCAGCGGTATAATTATCCCAATTATTGTTCAACATCGGGAATGTTGACATGAAAAGACAACCATTACACTATTACAGTGGTTCCCAAACCCATGGTCGCGACCCAAATGAGGGTCGCGAGGGTGTTTCTGAGGGTCGCTGGACAGTCTCGGATAAAAGGCATAATTATGATATTACAATAATTACAATATATTATATAGGCAGAATTTTGAAATCACAGTAAAGTAAAATTGAGAAATATGTCAGTATTATAGTTGCATTACTCCAGTACCACGGCATGAAGATTTTTGAAATACTAACAAAAGTAGCATAGTTGTAGTAATAAAGCACCCGTACACAGCCGGTCAGTACTTTTTTTTATTTTTTTGGAATTAGTAATTATAAAATCCATTTATAAGTTGTTGTGGCAAACAGTGTTCAGCTGAATAGCCGGAAATTACAGTTAGCCTATTAACCCTTTCTGTACCGGCGACGTCTTATTAACTTTACTCCGGCTACTATTAGACAACTTTATTCAGTTTAAAATGGGCCTTCAACAATTAAAAGGCTTCGAACTATATCAATTAACTTATTTTGCCACCACAGCCCAGCAAACATTTTAAGTACTGGCCAATTCCGGCAAGTAGCGGCAAGTCCGGAATGTTGGTGTTTTTGTATCGGGCCAAAATATGTTGGCCATAATATTCTAAAACGGTATTGGTTCAATATATTATTAATAAATGTTTTCCTTTGTCCGTTTTGGAGCAGGATACATGATGCTGGTCCAGCATTAGCAAATGATGGCATTAAGTATAACTTATTTTGTTTACTGGGCCAATATTTATCGGCCTGATTAAGGCATCATTATATCGGTCCATTGTAGAAATAATAATGGGTTTCCATAGTTGATTCAGAAGAGGATTTACACTGTTGGGCCGATACAGTACATACATTCAAGAAATGGATAACTGTCTTTAATTAAAAGGGCCAATATATTTTAGCCGTAAATTGGTAGAACATTGTTGGTCCTACATTATATTTTAAATGGCTTGCCAATCTCCGCCATCATTATGGAATATTTATGTTGGGCCAGTAGTGGCATATCGCCTTTACCAAATAATGTCATCTACCTGCATTGGGCCTATATGCATCAGCCATAATCTGACCAAAATATATTGGCCCCCTGTTGATCTTATTAATGATTTCCATAATAGATAGGTTGTTGGATGATAGAAGGTAGGGGAGCTAGAGGGTACCCACAAACACATAAACCAACAAAGGTAGGGGAGCTAGAGGGTACCCACAAACACATAAACCAACAAAGGTAGGGGAGCTAGAGGGTACCCACAAACACATAAACCAACAAAGGTAGGGGAGCTAGAGGGTACCCACAAACACATAAACCAACAAAGGTAGGGGAGCTAGAGGGTCACAAACCCACAAACACATACACCGACAAAACGACATTTAACAGTGTTATTTACTGTAACATGTTAATCCATTCCTGTTTGTATGTCTATTTTTGCCAGCTTGTTGACATACACAGTTGTAAGTTATCATTGTATAAAATGTAATTGTGTAATTATTATATGGTCATGGTCAGTAATGCTCGAACAGCTTACATGAACCTCCGGAATGCAAGTACCAGGTACAAAAATCCTAGGCAGATAAGTACCAGTCTCAAAGAGCTTCCTAATGTCAATATCAAAATAAGTAGCCGCAACTTTACTGTACAGTGGCTAACAGAGATCATTTTTACATATCTAGTATTAAATATTATGTTCTAGCTATATATTTGCATTTTATTTACACACTCCAAAACTGAACGAGCATAATACAGAGACAAGTAAACTCAAGTTAGTGTAGGTAAACCGAGTTGTTTATGTTAGGTCAGGTTAAGTTAAAATTTGCATGAGTTATGTTAGAATCATGATAGGCTAGCAAAGGCTATGTTTCGGTTTAGCTAGAATATGATGGGGCAATTTAAGTATAAACGTTACTGAAGTGCCTGTAAACGACATTATTTATGTTTCTCTCTCACACCAGCCTCGCCCAAGTTTTATGGCCGATTATACTTGCCTTAATGTTCGGTAATGGGGCTTATTCTCCTACTCATCCACTTTGATTTATTACCATCCCTTAACTTTGTAGGTCTCGTTTAATGTTGGCCCTGTGTCATCATTAGTATGGTTCCATTACAAGACTCGTGCCTTCACTTCATATATGATGTTTCACTAGCTTTTTTATGTGATTTGACACAATCAAATGACACGCGGTACTTTATGGTTTTATGTTATTTCATATCACTTATTGGCCAAAGGACAAATTAGTTATATTTTGTACACACTGTTTGATGTAAAAATATTTTTCATAAATTAAAACTCTTTTCCTCCGTATATGTCCGGCTGGATCAGTTGATAGCGTCACTGCTTCCCATCTTGCAGTCTCGCGTTCAATCCCCTCTCAGATAGAACAGTCTTTCTGAGATATAGCCGGCGGTTACAGTCTCCCGCCGGCTTTAGCATCGCCACTGAGAAAACTCGATCCTAATTTGAGTATTTCATATCCCAATTCCCTTTATTCATTACATGAACAGTAGTTAAGTGCTTGTTTAACCTCCACATAGTTCTGTAGTTGCCGTGCATGTTATTTTATTGCTTTTCTGACTGATAAACATTGTTGTTTACATTTGTTATCCTAGCTTGTAGCAGACGACGCAGCCGCACCTCTAATCGACCTAGCTTTGTATTTTCTTATTAACTCTAGTAGGTATCGTATTCAGTATCCTACTGTTTTTTTTTTTTTTTTTTTTTTTTTTTTTTTTTTTTCTATATTCCAACTTACTTCCTCTCGGGCATAGGCTGAGAGCCTTAACATTCACCGCTTTACAATGAACAGTGAAGCCCGTGAGGTCTTGTTCCAGTCTAGGGAGTGAGACATGTGAAGCACGTAGAGTACAACGAGCACCTGCCATCTTGCCTTCACATGAGGCACGGTGCTCACTCATGGCCCGAAACGACCCCATCTCTGGAGCCATCTCGTTCCCGTGCTTCACTGTCTCACCCTCTGCACTCGGACTCTCACACTTACACACACACAACGCCACCTGTTGAGCAGATAACTCACCAGGCATTGCACCCCTATAGCATATTTTGAATATGGGAATATTCATACAGTGCTATTTAATCAAGGAACAATGAGGGTATTTTATTGACGTTTCGGTGGGCTTGTGGTAATGCACTGATACCAGGTACAGCACAAATTCCATCCCAATAATATCTTCCCATTGATACATCGGGATTTGAACCCGGGACCTTTGGATTACCAGGCCAGTGGCAAGACCACTCCACCACACCTCCCCTTATGTAGCTATATATATCTGTAATTTTAGTTGTTGCTTGCATGATCTTGTAGTAACCTTTGACTGATAACTTTGTTTATCTAAATATAATCCTGCTTGACTAGCCTACAGTGACACCAGCGCCATCTGTTGATACAGTATATTAACCCCTTGTCTGCAGTTACACGTTATTTTTATATAATCTCTATTTGGTGAATTGTATATTTAGTCACATATTCTATTATATATATATATATATATTTGTTTTGCTTTTTTAGGTAGGTTATCACCCCTGGTAGCCTACTTCTGCATATTTCATACTTTTTTGTTTTTGGTTATTTTTGTTTTCGGTTAGTCTAGGCTATCATCCCTGGTGGCCTATTTCTGCGTACGGTACTTCAATTTTTAAATTTTCAGTTAGGCTATCACCGCTGGTGGCCTATTTCTGCGTACCGGTATTTCATAAAAAAAATTCGGTTATTTTTGTTTCCGGTTAGTCTAGGCTATCATCCCTGGTGGCCTATTTCTGCGTACTTCAATTTTTAAATTTTCAGTTAGGCTATCACCGCTGGTGGCCTATTTCTGCGTACCGGTATTTCAATTTTTTTTTTTTTTTTACGCTTATTTTTTTTTTCGGTTAGTCTAGGCTAATCACCGCTGGTGGCCTATTTCTGCGTACCGGTATTTCATAATTTTTGTTTTCAGTTATTTTTGTTTTCGGTTAGTCTAGGCTATCATCCCTGGTGGCCTATTTCTGCGTACTTCAATTTTTAAATTTTCAGTTAGGCTATCACCGCTGGTGGCCTATTTCTGCTTACCGGTATTTCATAATTTTTGTTTTCGGTTAGGATAGGCTATAACCCCTGGTGGCCTATTTCTGTTTAAATAAACATAAAATTGTTTTCAGTTCGGCTATCACTGCGTATTCAAATTTAATTTAGTTTTATTTTAATTTTCGGTTAGGCTATCACCGCTGATAACCTATTTGTGTGTATTTCAACATTTTTGTTTTCGGTTAGGCCTATTTAAGTAAGTGAAGTGACCTGAAGGGAGTGAATGTGTTTTTAAAGTGAGTTTAGTGTTTTTACAGTGAGTTAAGTGTTTTTAAGTGAGTGAAGTGATCTGAAGAAAGGTATCGTCACCATGCCTCGTGCCTGTATGAACTGCGCCGGTAGGTTTGGTGCTTCCATGTTTGCTCCTGTCAATCCACAAGTCTGCCGACTCTGCCAGCAACGAGAGGATTTGACAGCAAAATTGGATGAAGCCCACAACAAGATCAACGCCCTCACCAGGAAGCTGGAATCACTCCAAGAGTTTGTAACACTCAACGTTGGAGTATCACTAACTCCAATTGTTTCAACTCCAGCATCCACCACCGCCCCAACGTCATCTGCCAACAATCCAACACCTGCAGTAGACACTGCAGCAGATGCTTCTGACGAACCTGAGCCGACATCAAACCAGGACAGCCGCCCTGTTCACCTTAGTCTCTCCCCCACTCCTCATGCAAGAAGCCTGCTAGCACGAACAGTACCAACCCCTCGCCCCTGTTCTAACCACTCCTCTCCCCGACCTGTACGTAGAGTCCCACCACCACAGGTTTCCGGATTTACACCAGTGAGGAACGGTGCACGGCCAACGCAGAAAAGGTCTCATCTACCAGTCACAATGTCAAACAGATTTGAGATATTGGTAGAGATGGAAGACGAACCAGAGGAGACCAGGCTCGTTGGGGATTCCATCTTACGAGGACAGGACGAAGAGTTCTGCGACAGAGTCCCAAATCAACGAAAAAGATTTTGCATCCCAGGAGCTGGACTGGACGACATTGTGGAAGCCTTCGAAGATACCACAAAGGATGCAAATGAAAATACCCTTTTTGTCATCCATGCTGGTTAAAATGATGTCATGCGCACCAGATCCGAAGAGTTGATGGAGAAATATCGCAAGATGATCCAGCACTACAAAAACAAGTCAAGGAATATCATCATCTCAGGCATTCTCCCCAAGATCGACGCACCTGACAAATTCTACGACAAGGCCTTCAGCACAAATAGCCGACTAAAATATTTGTGTCTGAGGGAAGAAGTTGAATTCATCACCTCTGGGACAACTTCTACAACCAGCCTACTCTGTTCCGCAAGGATGGCACTCATCTAAACCCTGTGGGTTCAGCACGCATGGGTCGTCTCCTACACGAAGCAGTCCGCAGCCATGGATCAAAAAACGCCATCCGAGAAGAAGCAGCAGTGACATAAATCATCCAACGCCAAGAAAAAAACAGAGGCAACCGAGGACCACCAGCGATAAGGACCGAAGACAGCGAGGACCGAGGACAGCCATGAACATAAATGTAGATCCGACAAGAACCAAAAATATTATTAAAGAGCGTTCCGTGAGTTCTAAAATAACAAATTTAAAGGTTTTCTATGCAAACGCTCGTAGCATACGCAATACATTTTCAGATTTAGAGGAGCTAGTGTTTACAGAAAATTATGATGTGATTGGCATAACAGAATCTTGGCTCAATACAGAAGATAGAGACTTTTTAGCAGAGTATTCACTTCCCGGTTATGTAATGTTTGAGAAAAGCCGAATAAATCGAAATGGAGGTGGCGTTTTACTTTATATCAAAGAAAGTCTTAACCCTACCATCTTGTCAAAACCTCAAATTGTGAACGTCGACGCATCTTTTGCGCTAATAAAGAATAATAAAGGTACACAAATAATACTTGCATTAATATACAGACCTCCAGCTCAATCAGTGCAAACTGACCGAGAAATTTACGAACAAATTGCAGATATAAGTAACTCACAAGATACCCTAATTTTTGGCGACTTTAATTTACCTGTGACCAAGTGGGGCGATACTCTTACTTCACATTCCGGACATGACTTGTATACGAACTTGCAAGAGAGTTCGCTTTATCAATTTGTTCGAACGCCAACCCGTGGTAATAACGTTCTTGACATTGTACTTGCAACAAAAGAAGAATTAATAGAGAATTTGAATGTTGGTGATGAATTCAGTAACAGCGACCATCGTACGATAACTTTCACTTTAAAGTTTACTAGTAACGAACCAAATAGTAGCATCGAAAAAGTCCCTAATTTCAAGAAAGCAAACTTCCATAAACTTAGAGCTATGTTTAAAGAAACTGACTGGAGCTTTTTAATTCACAATAACGACATAAATACATCTTGGAAGTTATTCGAAGCCACTTACCTAAAAGCAGTGCAAGACTGCATACCATCGAAAATACGGCGTCCAGGCCATAATAAAAAGCCCAAATGGTGGAATAAAGATATTTCAAACTGCCTGCTTGCTAAAAAATTTGCTAATGATAGATTAAAATCCTCACAAAATGACGAAGAACGGCTGAAATTTGTAGAGCTATGACGCAAAGCCAAAAAGTTAATTAAGCAAAGTAAAAAGACCTTAGAGTTACATATTGCGAATCAAAGTAAAACAAACCCGAAAGAATTCTATAGTTATATCAGAAAGAAAAAAAGTAGTTACTTCAACTGTTGGACCGTTAGTCGATGAAAATGGAGAATACACCAAAGACGAAGTACAAATGAGTAATGCCCTCAATACTTTCTTTGCATCAGTTTTTACAACAGAAGACCTCAGTGATATCCCTACACCATCGCCGATTCAGATTGATAATTCAGATGTTCTAAGCAATATCACCGTTACAGAGAGAGAAGTATGGAATTGTTTAGATAAACTCAAGGAAAATAAAACGCCGGGACCTGATACAATCTCGCCTAGAGTTCTAAAGGAAGCTAAGGATGAGCTCTCCAAACCACTGACATTACTATTCAATAAATCCTTGCAGTCTGGAACTATGCCCGATCAGTGGAAGCTAGCCAACGTAACACCGATATTCAAAAAAGGCAGCAAATTCCTACCCAGTAACTATCGTCCAATTAGCTTAACCTCAGTTGTATGTAAAATGCTAGAAACGGTCATACGAGACAGACTCGTAAATCACTTAGAGGAAAATAACATACTTAAAGATACTCACACGGCTTTCGTAAAAAATGTTCCTGTTTAACAAACCTCTTAGACTTCTTCCACGATATCCTCAACCTCTACGATGAGAGTAAAGCTGTAGATATTATATACCTTGATTTTCAAAAGGCCTTTGACAAAGTTCCCCACAAAGGTTTACTGCTAAAACTAAAAGCGCATGGAATACAAGACGGTGTGTTGAAATGGATAGAAAATTGGCTCAGCGACAGAAAGCAAAGAATAGTCATAAACGGTAAGGCATCTAAATGGACCAATGTAAGTAGCGGGGTACCCCAGGGATTGGTACTAGGACCAATTCTCTTTCTAATTTACACCAACGACATAGATGAGGGTCTCACCTGTACAATCTCAAAATTTGCTGACGATACAAAAATTGCAAATAGCGTACTCTCAAAAGAACAAGTTGACGATATGCAACACAATCTAGATAAATTGTCATGTTGGGCCCAAATTTGGCAAATGAGTTTCAATGCGGATAAATGTAAAGTACTACATATCGGATACCTAAATGAGAAAGCAAACTATTTGATGAATGGCACTCAGCTTAAGAATGTAAACAGAGAAACCGATCTGGGAGTAACAATATCGAGTAACCTAAAACCGAGTCAACAATGTTCAGAAGTTGTTAAGAAGGCAAACAAAATAATTGGCTTTATAGGCAGGTCATTTGAGCATAAATCCAAAGAAGTTATCCTAACCCTTTACAATTCCTTAGTCCGCCCTCTTCTGGAATACTGCGTTCAATCCTGGTGCCCTTATTACCAAAAAGATATAAACAAGCTAGAACGAGTTCAACGTAGAGTTACCAAAATTATACCTAGCCTAAAGAACAAACCATACGAAGAGCGTCTTAGAGAATTAAATCTATTTCCTTTAACCCAGCGCAGGTTAAGAGGTGACTTAATTCAAGTGTTCAAAATCATCAAAGGCATCGACAATATGAACTGTAGTAAGTACTTCACTATCGACCAATCTAATTACACGCGGGGAAACGGTTGCACAATTATTGGTAAATCTTTTAACTCACACGAATCTAAGAATTTCTTCTTCAATCGAGTTGTCAACTTGTGGAATGGGCTTCCCCGAAACGTTATAGACTGCATCACCGTTGATTCATTTAAACTCCGCCTAGACAAATATCTCGCATCAAACCCGCGACTGACTGCGTTTGTAAATGAATAACTTTATTTTATCCCCCCCTCAGTTACTAACCCATCTGTCCCCTACTAACTTCCTAATCCTGCCACGGACATTAGTTACAGGGCAGTAATTCCCTTTCCAATGTTCCCTTACCCACTCTAAACCACTGTTTGGACACTTGATCCTCAGTGTTTTGGAGGACAAGCAACCTAGAAGGGTCACTAGATCTGTTGTTGCTTGATTTCCTTTGTACTCCTTTGTACTCCTTTGTACTCCCCATGAGCAAGGGGATGGGTAATGGTCTCTGGTTGATTAAAGAAGTGTCAAGCGCTTGAGAACCCTCGAAGGAGGAGATACGGGTGCTATATAAGTAACCAGACGATTACTATTATAATTATTATTATTATATAATTATCATTCACCTAACTAACTATTACATTACATGTATAATGTAATCTCATTCTGCCACGTGCCTCACCATGATATTCATCAGCTGTTCTTAGACTTTTATTTGTCGCTTCCGGGTTTTATTCTCCACCCTTCCTCTCCTCGAATGTCTGTTCCTGACCCAATAAAGTTAGATGAAAGTTATAATTACACTTTCCCCCACGGTTTGATAACTCTTGCTGGGATATGGGTTAGGGAAGTGGATCTGGACGTTGGATATTAAATCACGTATGGAATATCATGTTTACTGAAATTTAGGTACAATATATGTGTTTGTCATATGATCAAATAATTATCCCTGGTAATTTCAAGCTCACTTTCAGTGTTAAATTAACATTGTAGTACAGAAGGATGTAAAGAGTTTAACAGTTCCGACTCATATATAGTGTATTATGAGCTCGTTTGATATTACTTATTTCATACACAATGTATCTTTGACTTTTCCATATAGACAGACAGATCACCCGAGGAGACAACTAAGACAATGTGAGGTCAGTGCAGGAAAACAATACCTTGTATAATCACAGGAGGGGGCTAGCTTTAACCGAAACAGAAAATAGGAATATTAGTAAACCATAGATGGTATATTGATAAATAATGTAGTGGGCAGGTGAAAGTACTATATTCCAGGTAAGATTCTTGCTGAAATGTATTGTATTTTTGTGACGTGTTTTCCGTCTGCTTGCAGACATTCAACTAAATGTATTTACATGAGTCTTGGTCAGTACATAATTTGTTAACTTCACAGAACCGATCAACTTGAGGCTATTCTATTACCACCAACACCACCTTACAACCATATAGTACCACCATTCCCTACCATCGTAGAGAGGCTTCGTCTACTGTATTTTAGCATAGTTAAATATACCTCTGGAATACTACCAATCGTCAAGTATGGAAGTCAGAGGTACTAGCCCTAGCTTAGGGATCCCTCACATTGGGATAGGGTCGGGTCACACTAATCTCTATCCGTTAATATAATAGATTATCATGCGCGAATCTCTATCCGTTCATAATAGATTATCATGCGCGAATCTCTATCCGTTCATAATAGATTATCATGCGCGAATCTCTATCCGTTCATAATAGATTATCATGCGCGAATCTCTATCCGTTCATAATAGATTATCATGCGCGAATCTCTATCCGTTCATAATAGATTATCATGCGCGAATCTCTATCCGTTCATAATAGATTATCATGCGCGAATCTCTATCCGTTCATAATAGATTATCATGCGCGAATCTCTATCCGTTCATAATAGATTATCATGCGCGAATCTCTATCCGTTCATAATAGATTATCATGCGCGAATCTCTATCCGTTCATAATAGATTATCATGCGCGAATCTCTATCCGTTCATAATAGATTATCATGCGCGAATCTCTATCCGTTCATAATAGATTATCATGCGCGAATCTCTATCCGTTCATAATAGATTATCATGCGCGAATCTCTATCCGTTCATAATAGATTATCATGCGCGAATCTCTATCCTTCATAATAGATTATCATGCGCGAATCTCTATCCGTTCATAATAGATTATCATGCGCGAATCTCTATCCGTTCATAATAGATTATCATGCGCGAATCTCTATCCGTTCATAATAGATTATCATGCGCGAATCTCTATCCGTTCATAATAGATTATCATGCGCGAATCTCTATCCGTTCATAATAGATCATGCGCGAATCTCTATCCGTTCATAATAGATTATCATGCGCGAATCTCTATCCGTTCATAATAGATTATCATGCGCGAATTGTTGGTGGAAATGTGAAAGGGAATATAGTGAACATATCCGACCTCCTTTAGATAATCTATTGTTTAATGTTATTGGTACTCATTGTGATGTATATTGATTAACCAAATAATATATGTTGCACTGCCTTATTCCACATTGAAATGTGCAAAATTGGTATGAGTAGTTCAATTCATTAAATTCAATTCATAGTTCTTTATTCACATTAAAAATGTACATTGTAATTCAACACTCAGACACACATATCACCCACAATTAATATGCATAGTATATTACACAATATTTAAAACATATTTCAATTAAATTCATTAATCCAGATAATCATTCTGTACATAGTTGGTTTATGATAAGAACACATTGTTCCCTAGATACAATACCATCACCTTTATCCCTCATGCCACACAATGCCATCACCTTTATCCCTCATGCCACACAATGCCATCACCTTTATCCCTCATGCCACACAATTCTTTAATTTGTTCACCTAATCGTATGTCGTTCTCTTGTCTAGTGGATATAGATTCCCATTTCGTAATAACATTCTTCTCAGACATATTATATATTGCAGTTAAGTGCCTTACGTTACCACCTATAACTGAATAAGGGCCTAGTTTAGCCATATTATATATGGTATGGATAACAGGATTAGGTGAATTTTGAGCATTTGTTAGATATTGCATTATTCTTTTAGCAAACCACAATTCAGGTGACATAACATTTCCTAGGTGTGGGAGTGAGTAGTAATTATTAAGGGGGAGATAGTCGCTTTTTCTTGACCCCCTTCTCCCTCATGTTTAGTATATTAGTTTTGAGAGTTTAAGACGTTCGTTCCGTTATTGTGGCGATTTTGAAACCTTTCGCCTCATTTCTTTGTCAACATTATGACCTTTCGTGCCATTTAGGTGTCGATTTTTTCCTGGCGAGCGATAGCGAGCCTGTAATTTTAGAAGAAACCAGCCTAAGGCCGGGACATTTCTCTACCGAAAAATGTACACACTTATCTTGAAAGGGGGTCTAGGTGGTGTTTCTTGTAAGCTTGATAGAGGTCTAGCTAGGACACTCAAAAATAAATATATAAATATTATATAGACCAACAAACAAGCACTACCCGCTTAATAGGACATTTAACTAGAATACTAATAATTACTAATTCAAGTATGCAGAAACGTAATATAATATAATACAGATAGGAGAGACCAAGGGATTCGGGAACTAGGCTAATGAGAAACACTTCGCTACGGTAATTTTATCTTGCCTCGAGCGACCTCCAAAACTGTTGATATTAGCATAAAGGAAATCATGTATTCGGGAATAACCCCCAGACGCGGAGAGTCAGGCCAGAGAGGAAGGGAAGTGGAAGACGTGAACCGGGTTACTGTATAATTCTGGACCACCTTTTTCTCCCACAAGTTGTTTAGCAAACAATGTATATTGTCTACGTATAATTTATTTAACAATGATATTGTTTTTGACATCTAAGCTTACCAATTATATCTTAAATTATATATATGTTAACATAATCATGCATTAACTTGAGCCTTACCTTTCCTTTACACTTAATGTGGCGTACATTTGTTTACCCTAACTAAAACCTAGCCAACTTTATTTCCTTAAGCACCTAAGCTAATCTTATTGTGTTTCTAACATTAGTGTAACGTAAAATTAGCCTAACTAACATAACCTTAATTTTGGGAAAAATAATAGTTTGATGGAAAATAATTGTGGGCGGAAAACTAAATCTGGGCCGGAATGAGTGCCAAGAGTGAAGTCATTGGTGGGAGCTGTGTGGGAGGTATAAGCTGAAGGTTGGGCAGAACTGGATCAACAGGAATACAGGCAGACAGACACATACACTAACAGACATAGACACAGACAATCAGGTTGAGTAGACTATAGGAAGACACGCAGAAGATAAGCATAATACAGTCATACATACATACATCCAAGTTATAAAGTCCACATAGGGTGGTTTCAGTCTAACGTTATAATGGTGGCAGTTCTGGTGATCCTGTCTTGGGCTGCCTCTGACTCCAAATTGTTTGTTTTGAGATCGATCTGAAATACCTGATCCCACGTCTTTCTAGGTTTACTCCTACGCGCAGCTCTCCCCATGTTCACAGTTTGACATTTTTACATGATTTGTCTCCGATATGTTGTTGGCAATACATATCTGGCCACATGTTTAACCTGTCTTAATGTTTAAAATGTTTATTTGTCAAATCCAGTTGACAGAAACAAAATATATATATGCAATGCTTAAAACAAGTTGCCTAAGGAATATTTTTTCAGAAAATGCTAGCTTATGCCACCAGGTACATATTATGTGTATTGTTTGTTTTTGGGACTTCTGCCGGATGTTTGACTTAACTATGTAAATGGTGATAACAGGAGGTGAACCATACTATATAGGCATTCATGAGAGGATCACTTTTCTATGCAAATTACTTATGTTGGCTTAGACATTGACTGTTGTCGAATTATTTTGTAATATAAAAAAATATATACAGTATATTTGCCATTCATGATGACATGGTGACTGAAGGGAAAATTATATGACGTGTGGAATAATAATAGGCTAAACATGGAACATTCTCAGTGACGTAACTATATGACTAAGACCTAAAACCCTGTCTTCGATATAAGGGATTAATTTATTTAATACAGTGGATACTATACAATTGTATTTTATTGTGGAAGATTTAATTGGACATGTACATTTACTGCATAGCACATTACAATCGTCATCTAACTCCACTATAAATAATGTCCATAAACCTAATATCTAGAATGGAAAGTGAATTCCTATTAGTGATTTCATTTGAGGGTTGGACATAAGACATAGCAAACGAAGAGAGAGAGAAGTGCATTTGATATATGAATCATAAACATATATAAGCAAGTGAAGTAAGTGAGAAACTGAATATTAATATTATTTTAGCATTTTTTTTTTTTTAAAGTACTGTAGGCCTATACAACAATGATCCAAATCCACTTGCTCAAATCATGAGGCAGTGAAGACATATCCACCGTGACTGATCCATAACCAAACGGAAAGCAATTTAACCCATTCAGTACCAGGGACGTCATTTTGATCAGAGTCTGGCAACTATTAGACGACCTCTAGCATTAATTAGGCCTCAAACTATCTCAACCAACCATTTTAATTACCACATATCCTTCCTAAGCTGCATAATATCGTATAGATATACTGTAGCTAGCATAACATATAGCACACGTCACTGATACTCAAAGGGTTAAGTAAACTCAGTTGTTATATTAAATATTCCAGATAAGGAAGATTGAACAAGGACATAACTCGACAGGGGAGAGGAGAGATAAATGAGACAATCTAATTACCCGTTAAGGCAGACAGATGGACATTTCATTACAGTACTAGGGAGGCGTTAAATGGAAAATGTGGACGGTAGGTTGGATCACGGCCCTATTTAGAAGTAGGATTTACAATGTTGTATTTAAATGTAATTGTAAATATTTAAATGTACAAAGCCTTAGAGATAAATTAACTAAAACACTACTATCATATATTTTGTTATGTGGTGAACTGGAGGGAGGACATGCCAATTAAATTATGACATAATCCAAGCACTTACTGGCTTTCTGCATTCGTATATTTAGAATATTTGGCTTAGGCACTTCTCTGATTGCTAGCTGATGGACAATTGATAGGAGATAATGAATGAATTAGAACAGTGGTTCAGGGAAAAGTATATATTGAAATAATCAGTTTCCGCATTTTCAGGCTGGTTAACGTACGAGAAGTTTTTGTCTGGACTCCCTTCTCCCTCATAATTAGCCCCATTAGCTTTGACGTTATATATAGATATATATGAGAGAGAGAGAGAGAGAGAGAGAGAGAGTTGGAACTTCATAGTAATAACAACAAATAATTCAAACTTGAAAACATTCATAATGATCTTAAGGTAAACATATCCATTGGCATTGGTAATTAAACGTAGTATGCTATTTCTAGGACATATTATTCACTGTACATACATTTACGTAACAAACGATGCATTACGGAAGTATATCTCCTGAAGTGCCTTTGTTCGTTTGTGTGGCTGACAAGTATACAGCCCGCCTCTGACTACACCACGGCTGGCTGTTTCCATCCCACATCAACGTCGACCTTACCGTGTCGATAATTTGTACGAAAGTGCAATTATGATAACACTATTCCGCATACATGAGTCGATGTAGTAATATCATCTATGTTTTCAAACATAAAGAGATAATCAATTTATATATATTTGCAATCATAGAAATGTGTGGTTGTATATTATTTGACTGTACACTTGCATTAGAACCCGATATTAGAGTAAGGTAGACATCAAGGAGGAAGGAATATACGGAGACACGAAAGACGAAACAAGAGAGATGAGAAGTGCAGACACACACACACACATGCCCGTCAACTTATCGGTTCCCATAAGTAGAACTCCGATTATCCAGCCTACTGTATACGGATGTGTGACCTTACCATCCAGGTGACCTCCCACGTCCATCCCCTATATCCTCTAAGTATAGGCTATACATTATTTCGTGAGCTATGCATAATTATATAACTGAGATATAATAATTATATTTAGCTTTTGAAATAATTACTATCTAATTTATGACAACATTTATTGACCATGTTGTATTCAAATTGGCTATGAAGCAGAAACAAATTATTACCAAGGAGAATAAGAATAGAAAATCAAACTTAAGAAGCTACCAGACAAATAATCCCGAGTAATTGTATGGCATATAAACCACCTGACACCATACTTAACCCTCAACTACAAGAATCCATTCATGAGCTTTATACTAACCTATCATCTTGTGATACCCAAACAGCAAAACACATGTGCCCATGAGTTGAAGGAATCAAGGCAACCATTAATTTTGATATATGTTTCATAATTCAAATTACATTAGACTAATATTACTCTCTCTCTCTCTCTCTCTCTCTCTCTATATATATATATATATATATATATATATATATATATATATACTGTATATCTTCTTAATGAACTGGATAATTTGCATTGTTGTGTTTCCACTGACCCTTTATAAAGCCTTTACAATGGAGGTTGACCGAAGTCTCCTCGTCAATATGCGAGTCTCTGACCCCTTTCATAACTGCAACTCTACATCCAACTTCTTCAACTTAACGGAATTTGTCCTTGTAAAATGTTCTGAACCCGTTTAATGTGACTTCACCAACCCACGCTCCCCGGACGAGATTCAGTTATATCCTTAGTTCGCATGATATATTGTATACGTTCTTATTTTCATTTGTTCACACTATAATTATTGTCCCAATGCTTCCATTGCCTCTTTGAAAAATTAACTTGTAAAATAATTAGTATATTGTTTAATTTAGTTATTAACTTTGTAAAACTAATGCACTATTACAATGGTCTAACCATTAGCATTACGATACTGTGACAATAGCTAACTATTAATCACTATGGAAAGTTAACATGTGCCCGATAAAATTACGTTATTAAGGTGACAGTTGTTCCTACAATCTCATGATCATAAACATAAAGGGGTCTTCAAACACTACATGTACAATAAACCTAAATATTCCTCTATCGTGAATAATACTATAAATATGGTTAACAAAATATATATATATAATAGTTTACAGTAAGTGTACCATTGTTTGCCTCAGTTGAACACTGTTGCTTAGAGAATACGGTTTTATTTGCTGTTCAAGTGTAGCAAAACAGTATTCGTTAAATACTATTGTTTTTAGAGTTTGATACTAAGCTGAATAAGTGTGACTATTGTTGTTAATGTAGTTAGAGTAAAGACAAGATTTCATTGCAATTAATAACCAAAACATAAGACGCTGACTAAGTTCTTCCTCATAGAATGAGAATCGCAAAATGCATGGAAATGTTGCTAGTGTAAGAGTTATGATGGCAAAAGAGCATCATAAACCTTGTCAAGTGTGGTGGCAATAGACAAACAAAACAAAAATCGAGTCATGCATTACAGGATTGTGTAGTGCCCCTCACAATTTAACCCACTTACGTACAACCATATACAGAATAACAACACTAAAACACCAGCGTGTTTGCGTTTCATTATGGTGGCAAATTTACCAAAATTCACGCATGACTACTGTACAATGATGATCAGCATACATGTGTATGTTTTGAAAGTGTTTGTACGTCCATCTACGAATGTAAGTGTATGCAGTTTTCTAATTGACATTTCAAATGCCATTACTCTCTTATCTAACCTAATTACTACACAAAGGCAGATTGTCTGGAAGTAATTTAATTAATTAAGTCATAAATAATGCCCTCGGTATTAAGCTGCCTCTTAGGTTGATCTGTAAACATAATTCAAATGTCCATTTTATAAAACAAAATAGCTTAAAGGTTTTGTCTCCATAGTGTTTTGACTGATTAATGATATGCCATTAATAAAATATTCGCCCCATAATCACACTCCCACTATTCTTTCATCAATCATCTTTTCATAACCTCGTCCCTTCTTTCGTTCAGCTAATAATCGTTCTTTATGTGTTCCCGTTAGTTGGAGCCGCCTTTTCACCTTTCACATTTCCTTAATTTGCATGACACTGACTCGGGCTGGGAGTCGATTTGAATTATTACTGCTTCCATGATTCATAGTTTATGTGTTGCCTTTTTTGGTGTCAATATTTATATTTCAGTTGTGTTATTATTGTTGTCACAATTTGATTCGACATAAATATCGACTTTATAATATATATATACTATACAGTATACAGTATGTTTATGTACGTTTATAATATATATATACTATACAGTATACAGTATGTTTATGTACGTTTATAATATATATATACTATACAGTATACAGTATGTTTATGTACGTTTATAATATATATATACTATACAGTATACAGTATGTTTATGTACGTTTATAAATACTGTTTTAATTCATTATATATGTAGCTGCTTCTTTCTGTGTGGCTCACTTTTATAGCTAAAATAGTTTTTGGAACATTTTTTCTAAAGGTAGCTGGATTAGTATAATTATGTAAAACGCTGTGCGCGTGCTTGCAGTTTGTGTGTGTGTGTGCGTGTGCGTGTGTTTTCTTGCCCACTTGTCGCATCTTCTACTTCCATTGTCTGCCTCTGTGCTCATTAAATAACAGTAAATATATATATATATATATATATATATATATATTATACAGTATATATATTCTGACATACGGAGCCCTGTATGTGTTTATTTAAGAGTTAGAATTAAGAGTTGAAGGAGTGCCGAATTACACAGGCGGCGAAGCAGACCAGCGAGCGAACCAGCGAGTGGGAAACCAGCTCCTCCGCATACCAGCAAACAAGCCTTCACACCTGCGTCCGTCATATGGGGCCCTGCAAACTACTTCGATGACCCGATGCTATGACGATGATCGACGATAATCAACGCCATTGGACCACGCATTTGCTACGCAACTAGAGGAGCTGTGATTGGGGCGCGCACCATCCCCCGCCTCCTGATTCGTTCCTACACCATCATTGCATAGTATATAAGACCCGAGTAGTGGGCATTCAAATCAGTCACATTTGGAGTTGGGAAGGTGAACTTGCAGCTGGAGGAAGATGGGGTGAAGTATTATAATGGGATTGTGACTGTCAGTCAGATTATATAAGTGTGTGTTAAGTGTGTTCGGTGTAAACACTTACAGTATGTTGGTTAGTGAGATATGTGATTGGGAATTAACGTTAACGCTACTATTATGTACTTAACTATTTTAGTTGACTGACTTGTGGACTAAAGCAACTCTTTAAGTAATTGGGTTATGATAAAAGTAATACTATTGTTTTATATTAATACTTACGAGTTCTTTCATTTTCTTTTAATTAAGCTTACATTGCTGGTAAGAACAAGAACGGTGATACTATTGTCTCATATTAGTAATATCGCCTTAGACTAACATGGCTGTTTTAATGTTACTTCTAGTGATTTCCTAAGCTGAAGGAAATTCTTTTAGCTTCAGAATATTATTTTTGCTTTTCATATTATTTGAGCGAGACCTGAATCGAATCAATGAAGCGATCCTGTAACTTTATTTACTCCTAATCAAACCTCAATGTTACGTGGTTAAGAAATACATTTATCTAATTATTAAATATATCTAACTTTTTATGTGACTTTGATATTAATCCTGATAATAATAATGTAATTACTATTAACATAAGACAAGAACCAAGAATAATAACTTCATTAAATATAAATAAAAGGACATGATTATAAGAAAACTATCTATTCAATTCAAAAAGGGTAAGAGACAGAAATATTCTTACCATTAATATTTATCTTTCAAGACTTGATATATAATTAATAGTCCTTCTTTAGATATAACTTATTCGGTTCATAACCATAGCCTACTAAGCTTCGGTTAAATAATAATTCTTTATAAATACTACATGACTTTAATTAGTTTCAGTAGTTTTCCATAATTAAAGAGTATCAGTCAATAAAGGATACCAAGTCCTAAGATCCAAAAGGAAAGGAAGCAACAACAGAACATAATTTTATTAGATTTTACTTTCGTTTTGCCTTCAGCTAACTGATACCTTAATATATATCTCTGTGCTATCTAGTTTCATCAGGTTAACCACTTGAGGATCAAGATACATAACAGAAGAGTGGCGACCTCGCCAGGATTCGTTTCATACAGTTTCACTCAGTTTCATTACCGTTTCACTACTTAAAAATCAAATATTAATCATGCCTGATCTAATTAATGACGAAGATGCTCGAGTTTTCATAGAATCAGAACCCACAGCCCCTGATATTGACCGTCTGTCAAAATCCGAACTGAAAGTGCTTGCCTCACATCTCCAGTTAACTGTCTCAAACATGTCCAAAGTAGAGGTGGCTCAGACCATAAAAACCCACCTGTTCCCTGTAGAAGGCGGGGAGGGTGACGGAGCAGTTGGTGGGATCCCGAGTAAACCTAGCCAACTTGATGAACAATTGCCACCTGGTTTTACCGTTGATAAATTATTCGAACTAGAACTAGCCAGAATAAAGACCGAACATTATGAATATCGTACGGCTCAACTAAATGTCAACACAAATGCTCCCTTAATTGCTCCCCCTCTGGGATTGACTATGACCAGTGTCATTCCACCTTTCACTGAGGATAATGTGCAGGATTTCTTTGTTTTGTTTGAGGAAGTTGCTGGAGGTATGTGGTGGACAAGAGATCAATGGCCTTTTATGTTACAAACCGTTTTGACAGGGCAGGCTCGAGACGCATATTTGTCAGAAGTAGCAGAGGTTAGGCAGGATTATGACAATCTCAAAGAAGCCATCCTAAAAACCTATCAATTACAGACAATCGTTCCGTAAAAACCAGAAGAAAGTAGAAGAAACCCATAAGGTATTTGCCAGGACCATGACTAAAACTTTCAATCATTGGGTCAAGAGTAAGAAAGTCACAAGCTACAACGATCTGAAGGAGTTGGTCCTGTTAGAAAATTTCCTATGGAAAATTGATTCTTCTGTAGCCTATCATTTAAGGGGGAAAAAGGTAGATTGTCTTGCTGACGCCGCTGACATGGCTGACACATACGTGCTCAACAACAAATTTCGTGGAAAGAAGCCCTACGATAATTCTAGTTCTAATTCTAAGTATCCCAATCACAAATCTGACAGACCCAGTCACAAGCCTGTAACGTCTTCCCCAGCTAGCCAAAATAGAATTGTTCCCCCAACTAAAAATGTGACTCAGGGCAATGGTAACAGAGGTGGGGCCCAAAGTAATAGTAATGCTCAGAGAGGGAACATTCATGTATCCCCTAAAGTATGTACTTTTTGTGGCAAGAGAGGCCACCTAGCTTATCAGTGCTGGGCCAAGGAGAGAACCGAGAGATCGGGGCAGACAGTTGCCGCCGTATTTCAAACTCCATATGTGCCTCCCGACAGAAGGAGTACCTAGCACCAAAAGTTCCTTTAATACAGGACTCCCGACAGAAGGTGTACCTAGCAGCTAACGTAAACCATCTAGACAGGGGTGTAGTAGCATGCGTGGTGCAACCCACTAGGGTTAAGCCAATAATAATTTCACCATCAGTGCAGGACAGTTACCGTCCCTTTATTTCATCTGGCAACGTGAGATTAAATGGTTGTATGCATGAGGTAAAAATTCTGAGAGACACAGGTTCTACTAGCACCCTCATGGTGAATCCTTACACTGAGTGCCCACCTGGCGAACCAGTTATAATGAGAGGTGCTAGAGGCCAATTTTATGCATACTTGGTAAAAGGCGAAATTGAATGTGAGTTACTACAGGGTAAGGCCACCATAGCTTTGTGTAGGTCCCAAGATATCCCTGTGCCCGGGGTAACACTCCTTTTGGGGAATGATGTAGCAGGTGAGCGGGTCCGACCAGACCCCATTTTGTCACTTTCCCC
Source organism: Paralithodes platypus (assembly GCA_032716605.1). Classification (NCBI taxonomy): domain Eukaryota; kingdom Metazoa; phylum Arthropoda; class Malacostraca; order Decapoda; family Lithodidae; genus Paralithodes; species Paralithodes platypus. The sequence continues at coordinate 5,986,379 of CM064507.1, read as the reverse complement.
TGTTAACGAGCCACTAACCGGTGAGCTCGAAAAGGAGATGCCAACAGTTTTCCCTGTGTGTGCTGTCACACGTTCAATGTCTCAAGTAGCAGTTCCCTCAGACAGAAATGTACCGAATGTAAGAGTTGATGAGAGTGTGAATGACACTCCAACTGTGCCTGATGATGTGACTGAGGTGGATTTATCTGACACTTTTATGGCTCATCTTGACCCTAACGATGACCATGAAACCCCTCCAAATTGTCCTAGTGGCCTAGTAGAGCTACAGAGAGATGATAGAGAATGCAAGGCATTAGCTGCCAGGGCCGTGAGTGAAGAGGAATGTGAAAAGGAGGGTGGTAAATGTTTCTACCTCAAAGGACGAGTATTGTGGCGTAGATGGAGACAGCCACACAGACCAATCGATAACGGGGCCTGGGACGTCCATCAAGTAGTAGTCCCCAAACCTTGTCGTAGAGATATCTTGGAAATGGCACATTGTATACCATTGGCAGGTCACCTAGGTGTCCCTTAAGGACTACCTCTGCTCCAACTGTCATCAAGGAACTGCTCAAATTCTTCACCAGAATGGGTTTCCCCCATTAGGTGCAAAGTGATCAAGGAACTAATTTTACCTCTAACATTTTTCAGCAGGCCCTGAAGGAGTTGGGTATCGAATATGTGAAGTCGAGCACCTACCACCCAGAGAGTCAAGGGGTTCTCGAACGGTATTTTCAAACAACCTTGAAAGCCATGTTTCGTAATTATTGTACAGAGACCGGAGTTGAGTGGGATAAGGGGGTACCATTTCTTTTATTTGCTACTCGTGAGGTTCCAACTGAATCCCTGGGTTTTTCCCCAAATGAGCTTGTTTTCGGTCACCAGGTAAGAGGTCCTTTGCAACTATTGCAGGATAGCCTAGTTGGCCAGGAGGGGAATCAAAACCTCCTCAAGTATGTTTCAGATTTCAAAACCCGGCTGAGATCCTAATGTGTGTTTGCAGCTCAAAACTTAACAGTGGCTAAAAGCTCCATGAAGAACTGGTATGACAGAAAAGCCCGTGAGAGGGAGTTTCAGCCCGGTGATGAGGTTTTGGTCCTGCTCCCCCTTTTTGGCCAACCTTTATCTGCCAAGTTCAGGGGCCCATATAAGATCATTCAGAGGGTGAGCATTACCGATTATCTAGTAACTACCCCAGACAGGAGAAAGCCCACGCAAGTATTCCATATAAATATGTTGAAACCCTACCATAGGTCCCCTGATTCCTCTCCTCCAGATTCTCCCACTGTGGCAGTGAATGTCAGGACCTGTGGACAGCCTGGTGCGGACGAAGTCTTCAGTTCTCTTACTGACCCGCAACAGACTGTTCCAGAGCACACCTATGCTGCGCACCAAAGACACGGCTGCAGTTGGCGGCTTAATAGGACAAGATTTTGCATAATGCCCCTTCTTTCTACAATGAAAACATTCCACTTCCCCTATCGGTCTCTTCCGATAAGGGGCGGAGTTCTGACCCTTCTGTAATGGGACGGCTGTAGTCTTTGGTTCAGTCCTGGTATCTTGGCTTTTAAACAGAGGTTTATATCTATAGTGATTGTCCTGAGCTCGAGGGTTTGGAGTATCGCGCCCCTTGGGAACTGCATCAACACGCTTTACAGATTCACATCCCCTGATTAGCGACAACCTGAGGTCAGCCATCTCAGCTGCCTCTTGAAGAGTTCTTGGGTTCTTTTCTTTAATATTTAAAGTCATTTCTGCACCAGTACACTTATAAAACTGCTCGAGCAGAAACAGCTCAGTCAACTGTTCTGCCGTCTCAGCTTTCTCAGAACGTGTCCAGTTTTTAAGTGCATCTTTTAAGTCCCGGGCATGTTCAAGAAAGGTCGCCTCCCTAGTCTTTGTAACACCCCGAAACTTCAATCGATATGTTTCTGGTTGCAACTCGTATGCCCGTAGGACAGCTCTCTTCAATTCTGGGTAGTCAATGCAAGACTCTAAAGGCAGTGCATCATAAGCCTTCGGACCCTTACCCGTAAGTCTTGAGGAGACTAGAGCTGCCCACTTCTCTTCAGGCCAATTATGCTCCCTACACTTCTTCTCAAAACGATTAAAAAATTCTGTGACTTCAGTTTCACTAAATACCGGCACCAATTTGATTAAGTGGGCTAAGGACTGTTCTCTTACTTGGCCCTGACGGCCCATCCGAGTCCCTGTCGACTCTGCACGAGTCTTATCTAAATCTAATTTAGCACAATATTTCTCTGAGTCGTACCTAAGCTCAGCCTAATGCCTCCTGGTCTCATCCTCCTGCCTCCTAACCTCAATCTCATGCCTCCTCGTCTCATCCTCCTGCCTCCTAGCCTCAATCTCCTGCTTCCTAGCCTCAATCTTAGCAAGCTCAAGTCTAAATACCATATCTGGAGACAGGCAGGAAGAGGGAGCTGCCACTACTGAAGGAGGGGGGGCAAAAACTGGGGAACCACCACGTGCACCACCCGAGGGCACTCCAATCTGCCAATTCTCATCCCTCTGTGGGAGAGTGCTAACCTCCGGTAACTGAGTGGACGGCACTGTGGGAGTCGAGTGAGAGGGGATCTGGGGAGGAACCCCCCCAAATGCCCTCTCCTCCGAAACCCCATTTCGCCCACGCAACACCCAGGAAATCAGCTCCCCCTTGGACATCCCTGCTACATTGGAAATGCCCAAAACCTTGGCTATCAGGTGCAAGCCACAAACATCCACCCCAGTCAGCCTCTCCTTCGTCATGTGGTACCGCTTACTCACAAAAACTCTAGCATCCTCCTCACTGGTTACTAACGGCACACCTTCAAATGACATCTCTCGCTCATCGTCAGTGCTAATGCACGACATACTGAAGTCCACAAAAAAATTCTCGAGACAAAAGTGTTAAACTTCCTATGCAAGCACTAATTACTAAATTAACTGGAGTCTCTTAAATGCTTTACTAATTGCCATACAAAACAAAAAATATTCTTCAATATGCACGCTAAAATACAAACAAACAAATGTTGTACAACTCTGCAAAAATTTATACTGTTCACAAAATCCTAAGCAAGGTCGCCATTTGTTACGAACTGGCACTCGGGTACACAAGGGCTCTCAATCAGGACTCGAATACGGCTCGCTGCCACAACGGAAACACACGATCCCAACCCCTGAGTACTGCCAGCCGAACAAAAAACACCAATACCCTCCAGAGTTCAATCTGCTATAACGGGGTATACAAGAACTCAGTACTAGTGTTCAACAACAGACTAATAAAGAGACAGGAATTATCTAGTCTGGTCAACAATCAAACAATGAAGTAAGAAACAACAACACCAAAGAATAGTGTTGGCCGAAGCCGAAGTAATCCACCCTTGACTATGAACTTAAGAAGTCCACCACCCTCTACTTCGGATCGGCACTATTACGTTACGTTAATTAATATTCCTTAAGCATCGAGCAAGGAATCTTCTGAAAAAAGTTAGATGCTTCTCGGATGCTCGTAAGAAGTACGTATCGGATTTTGAACAGTAATTCAATAAGCAAAAACACTGGCAATTAAATACTATTAAAGGCTTAAATTGGCATAAGAATAATTAAAAGAATATGCAATAGTAAATGGCAAACATTAAAAGGAAGTACTCCGCAAATGCAACGGCAATAGCCTACTCGGATTGTGCTCGTGGGCCACTAATCACTAAAGTAGCCAAGCTTGCAACACATGAAATCAATAGTGCATAAACAATATCATACATAAGGAAAGCTTCAATACTATTCTGTATCTACTAATCGAGTAAAGTCTAGCTGGGGAACTGTAGGCAAAAAGGTAGCAGTGACTGAGCAAAAACGGCTCGTAGCCTAGCGAAGTCCTCACGACTGTTTAAAGTATTACGTTAAAACTAACAAGTGCACTTTGAGAAATCCAGATCCCTTGTATCTGGTTTTCTCCCGGCTCCTTGACAAAGTAAAAACAAACTGTTAACAAAATACAGGGTGGTTAGGCTCTTGCCCTCTCGCACTGTAAATTATTAACTCAACACAGTCAGCCGCGAAGACAACCTAGGCTTCACTGAACCGAAACGAGTATGCAGGTTTATCGCTTAACCACTGCATCAAACAACAACTCGTAACACAGAAAAGCCTTACCCCAGTCTAGCATTACCTAGACTAGCAAAAAACAGGAATAATAATAATAACACACAGGGAAATGCATATACAAGTGCAACAAACATAAATCAATCCTATTCTAAGTCAACCCTTCCAAAATAGGCTATCTAATAGGCAAGTATCTCGTGAGAACTCAAGCGATAATACGTTGGCTGACTAGCTCTGCACCAACGGGACCATGGAAGTTAAACAGGGCAGGGAAAAGAGGAGATAAGAATGTAAGGTAGTAGAGAAAGTTCCCATCAGTCAGAAGAATATATATAGTTAGCAAGGGAAATGAGAAGTCGCTCTGCCTAATGAGTTCTGATGAAAAAATGGCTAGACTTCCCTTTTATACCCGGCCCTCTAGTGAGCCCAACGTGAACTACTAAGGACCGCCCACTGACAACCATTACGTAATTTCTCTCTCTCCTCTGGGATACACAAAGGCTCCCCTAGCACTGAGGGAGGGAGGAGTGCTAGTGAGTTAGGCCTACCTCCTGCCTGGCATACCCACTGACACCTAACTGTGGCTGTTTCTCTTCCCATCATTACAAATAAGTTTTACACACAATACATATAACTAATGATATAAAATAGAACTCGTTGACTCAGATGAAAACAAAATACATATTCATAATACTTATAGTACAACGGCTCACAAGTTCACAAGAACTAAGTTAGGAAACTCTACATAGACTACAGCCAAAGTTCCTGCCCTGACGATCCTAGCGAGAGTGGGGCATGACTAGGCGTTCTGTACAGCATGCTCACACGTGCACATGCGTCACATATAACATTGGCAACTTACAATTAACTATCAAAAAGAAAGTTTTTATGTGATTTTTATATTTAATTTTAATGTTGTTTTTGACGGCTGCTCTACAGGGGCAAGCCTGATTTTTCTCCACTCTCAACACACACTGACTGAACGGCGAGGGTTCTCCTGCAAACAAACCCTCCCATGACAAACAATCAGCCAAAACATTATCAGTGCCCTTAGCATGCCACACATCCATCTTGTGTTCCAGCAGCAAAACAACACCTGACACTGATAAACTGTGCAGTTCATCACAAAACTGGCACTTCTCTTCGCTCTTTCCGGCAACGGGGCCTGCCAACAACCTTTCACTAGTTCTACCTTCGTGATGAGCGAGGCAGCCCCGATGCGGTCTATGGTGTCGTCAACTCTAGGTAATGGATAGGTGTCTGTCAGGGATAATGTTTCCACACTCTTGCCATCACCATACACATGGATCTTGCCACTCAACTCAGGTTGCAAACTCACTGGCAACGACCACTCACGATATCCTTTATCCCTCAGACCCTTTTTCCACATGTCGTCTAGCTCTGTTTTCAGGACAGGCTGTTGAGCAGGATTTATACAGTAGGGAATTAACTTGAGCCTTGCACTGTCTCCAGCCGCCATGTCGGATTCTACCCCGTACATCAGGCCTGGAGAAGCAACAAACATGCGGATGTACTGCCACAGCCTAGTAAACAACTCCTCATGAACAACATGCCTAGTGCCCTCCCACAACCCAGCCGAGACCGCAGCTTCTAAGCTATAGTGTCCCTCCTTCTCCACCTTCGTCCCTAAAACAGCCAGGTCATGAGAGGGACAAACAGTACCACCTGTGCAGTCACTCCCATAGTTCATAATTGCTAAGGCTTCCCCGCCGATACCGTATATGCGCACCCCCGCATTCCTTGCAACTACATCTGCCTGCGCAGCATCACCGCCTTCAGCGACATGGCCAGATACAGTCGGTCTATGGTAGAGCTGTTGCATTCGACTAGAGCAGCATTGGGAGGCTATGCGATGACCGGGCACATCCACTCCACAGCCAACCTCACCAATCTGCTCAATGTCCTCCTTCTGACCACCACCCTTGGCAGCCATGGGTCGACCCTGACCTGACAACCATGCCAAAGCCTCGTCGTCCACCTTGAACCACCGAAACAACGAGGCTAACGGTCTGCAAACACTCAAGTGACCTGCCTGCGGAACATCTTGCACCGCCTGAGTTGTGAGGCTTGGGTGCTCGGCACGACCAGTGGGGTATGAACCGAGCTGGTGCTGGAGCGCTGCACACTGCTGCTCAGGCAGGTGCTCTAGCGCTTCCACAGCCACCAGACTCATGTCCCCCGCCCACTGCTCCGCCGAGAAATGACAATACAAACTCTCCTCCACCTGTGCCCTACTGCCCCCCTCTCCTTCTCCACCTTGGCTGCTGCAGACCAACGCAGGGACAGTAGGCTGCTCAGGGGGTTGCCTCACAACCTCCTCCAACAGGTTCACATGGCATGTTTCCCCATCCTCGTGTTCAATAGTCCCGTTCCCACAACTCTCCTCCACCTGGGAACTACTCTGTCGCGGAGTGCCATCACGCCCAACCATGACACTAGGGGTGACAGGTTCTGGGGCCACTCCGGAGCTCACCTCTGGGTCAAGTACCGAGTCGCCAAGAAGAGCCGCTGGAGCAAAACTCACAAAACTCCCAACTTTAGCTTTCTCCTTCCGACCGTTCCTCCGCTGGTCTAGAGACTGAGGAATAGGCTGTGACACTTTAGATGCACGAGATCGGGTGACAACACACGCCCTCTGCTGTGGTTGACACCTCTCGACCAACTCCTGCCCCTCCCTACTCACATCGGCCACCCTCTCGGCACCGACTAAGGGTGGAACCTCAGAAGTAGGCACCGCAAAGTCGTTGCCGAGAAGAAGGTCGACGCCCTCTACTGGCAGTTTCTCCATGATTCCAACATCCAACTCTCGTGTCACACCTTCAACCTCCAGCTCTACTCGAACCAACGGGTATGACTTTATAGCATTAATACCCTGCACCACAACCACCCGTACGGCGTCTATAGGTTGGCCTGTAAAGTTTTTCATCGGAGTCTGGGATGCACCTGTATCACGCAACAACTCCAAGCCATGCTTGCAACCAGCCCAACTCACGCAGCCACGCCCTCTATGGTCGCAAAAAGCATCGCGGACAGGTTTCGAGCCTTCCGGACACCTCTTCACTGGCTGTGTCCCCGCATCTGACATATCACCCCGGGTAAATGCAGAAGTCCTCAGAGACACCCCAATGCTGCTAGCCAAAGACACGACTACAGTAGGTTGGTTACTAGGGCAGGAACGTGCGAAATGCCCCTTGTTAAGACACTTAAAACACTCTACTTCACCCTTAGACTTCCCCTGAGGTGGGGAAGGGCCCTGACCTCTCTTAAATGGGACGGTTTTAGGTTTGTGATCAAAATTGGTATCATTGCTCTTACTCTCGTTATTAAATGTTGTGTCACTGACTCTGGGGGGGTGGAGTGTTGTGCCCCTTGTTAACTGCATCGGTCCGTTGTGCAGACCCGCACCCACGAATCAGTGACATTCTCAGGTCAGCCAACTCAGCTGCCTTTTGTAGAGTTTTAGAATGTTTCTTTTTGAGGTTCAGTCAGGTCGCTGCCTGTGCACTTGAAAAATTGCTCTAGAAGGACTAACTGCTCAAGCTCTCCGAACGTCGTCACCTTCTCTGACCTCAGCCAATTTCTCAATGCATCAGACAGTTCCCGGACATGTTCTAGAAAAGTGCACTCACGACCCTTCGTAACACCCCGGAACTTCAACCTATATGTCTCTGGTTGTAACTCGTACGCCCGCAGGACAGCTTCCTTCAGTACCTCATAAACGATGCAAGACTCCAAGGGCAACGCATAATATGCCTTGAGTCCTTTGCCAACCAATCTAGAGGAAACGAGGGCTGCCCACTTAACCTCGGGCCATTGGTGCTCCCGGCACTTCTTCTCAAAACGCAGGAAAAATTCGGTGACACCCGACTCGTCAAATGCAGGGACTAACTTAAGAAGGTGCGATAAAGACTGATCAAGACCTCGATTCCCAGAACCGAGACACTGCCCTGTCGACTCCACCCGAGACTTCTCAAGATCTCTGTCTGCACAGTACATAGCCTTTCTCTCCTCAGCCAGAATCCTGAGCTCAGCCTCCCGCTGCTGCTGCTGAATCCTAGCCATCTCAATCTCAGATTCATGCTTTCGTTGCTCAAGCTCAGATTCCCGCTGCTGCTTCATCTTAGCCATCTCAAGCTGGAAGATCATATCTGCAGTTAAACCTTGAGGAGGAGGAGATGCAACAATTGGAGACCCACCCAGTGACAAACCACGCTGCCAGTGACTACCGGCCTGCGTGAATGTACCCGGCTCCGGAGCCCGAGGGGGCGCCATGGTAGGAGTCGAGTGGAATGGGGGCTGGGCCGAAGGTGCCCCAGATCCCGCTCCACCCGAAGCCCCACGCACCCCGCCGAGCACACAGGCCACCAGGTCACCTCTCGTCATGCTGCTAGTGCCCACATGCCCCATGACTGTGGCCAAACACTGGATACCATACCGATCAATCCCCGACACCCGGTCAACAGTAATAGGCATCTCCAGAAACTCCCTTGCATCCTCCTCACTAGTTATTACTCTAATGCCTTCTAACAAACCCCGCTGCTGCACCTTAGAGTCTGCTTCCCGTACTGTGTCCTCACCGTACATAGATCCGTCGTTCGACATAGTGTCCACCGAAAATTCTCAACGTTTGTAAAAAAAAAGGAGTACCTAAACTCTCATTTAGCACTATTCACCCAAAAAATATGCTCGAAGACAATTCAAGTGCTATACTATGTTGCCAAAAAACAATTCCAAGTGTCCAAAATATTCCTCAAAAAACAAATGTCCAACAATCCTGAAATTCTTTCTTAGATACCAGGCAAGGTCATTATTTGTTATTACTGCAATAACAACAAATGTATCCTGGTTCCTACTAAAATAAGATACTAGGCAAGGTCGCCATTTGTTACGACCGGGGCTACGAATAAAACAAGGGCACTTAATGATTGGACTAGTAATAAGGGCACTAGGCAACAACGGTACGCTAGATCCAAACCCTCGAACTTATATGCCGGCGAACAAAAACACCTATACCCTCCAGAGTTAATCTGCGATAACGGGGTTTCCTTAACACCTTACGAGCGGCCTAGGCGGTAATTTATATGTACCGCCCAGCCGGGTGTCTTTACCCTAAATAGGGTTGTTTAAGTGATCATTCTCATGCCTAAATAAGACCCAGAGCGTAAAACAAGTATCTATCCCTGAAAGGGCATAAACAGAGCTTTCTAATGACACCCCAACCATCCTTGTACGACCGCTGGTTTTCTTGCAACGATCGCGCAACACGAGTGCAAAAACCATGTAATTAGGTAGTTTCCCTACACAATTCCCTGTGTAGCGAGTGCGTGAGGGTGGGGGAGGGTGGGATTCATGTCAGTAGGTCCGCCGCGGTGGTCTGGAGCAGTCATACGCTTGCTACTCTCCTCCCACTACTTATCTCTCTCTCTCAGCAACATTACGTGGTGAAAATGGCACACAACATAAGTTGTGAACCGCCACTTAGTCCATATTTATTTCACACGACATAAGTTGCGCGCCGCCAAAGAAGGGTTAACTGGGCATAAATGTACTCTACTTCAGGCTAACCCACACTGGTATAGCCTCATAACAAACAAGATGCAAGTTACGTTAAAACGCATAAAAGGGAAGCTATGGAAAGATCAATTAAATCACTGAAAGATATAATACAATAAAAAGATTCTTCAATACAGTTACTCTAAACAACAATAACTCTTCACTCCTATCTGAAAGAAAGTGAAGTATAATCCTACAGCATAGACCTGGAAACTTCTGAAGAAAGTCTGATGCTCATAAGATGCTCGTATCTTAACCTCTAACTAGCGGCGCGCAACATAAGTCGAGTATAATAAATCTGGACTATCTGGCGGCGCGCGACATAGGTCGTGTGGCAATTTCAGCACGTAATGTTGCTGAGAGAGAGAGACAAGTGGTGGCAGGAGAGTAGCGAGCGTATGCCTGCTCCAGACCACCGCGGCGAACCTACTGACACGAATCCCACCTCCTCCCTCCCTCTCTCACTCGCTATATGCTGAATTGTATGGGGAAAGTACCGAAGTTCTTAACCTCTACTAGCTGAGAACCCTCAAACCTATTCTAAGTACATGTAAATATCTCAGAGGACGGCGCATGCAATACAATGGGCCGGCTATGGAAACCGTATGCAGAACCCAAGGGGATAAGTAATTGAATAAAGGTGAGGAGCAATGGAAAAGAAGAAGATCAGAGAGAGAGACAGTGATAAAGGGGGTGATCGGGAGAGAGTATGCAAAGGGATGTTAGAAGTATGCACTCCAAGCCTGTCCTAAGGAGGGTAGCTCCTCGGGACTCTCACGCAGGAGGTTAGTTACACAGGAGCTCGCAAGGGCGCGATGGTCGGCCTATCACGGGCCGAGACGTCACTTGCGGTTGTTGCAAGAAAACTAGCCGTCATAAAAGGATCGTTGTGGTGTCATTGGAAAGCTCTGTTTATGCCCTTTCAGGGATAGATACTTGTTTTACGCTCTGGGTCTTATTTAGGCACGAAAATGATCTCGTAAACAGCCCTATTTTGGCTAAAAACACCCCGCTGGGCGGTACATATAAATAGACCGCCTAGCCCGCTAATAAGGTGTTAAATTATATAAAGGCAGGAGGCAGGACACCACACGTGTAGACTGAATACACTAAAAGATAGGACATATAATGTTAACTGACACAAGAATACTATAAATGCGCAACGGTAGTAATGCTCGACACTAAAAGAAGTACTTCCTTATCAACAAAAAATTCTGCTATGGTTGTGCGGCTCAGCAACAACCTAGACTAATAAATGCTGTGAATAATAATGCGTACATATCAAAGAGCTTATATTAAATACTAACAAGTGTCTACTCAATTAATAATGTCTAGCTGGAATACTCTAGGTAAGGAACTGTGGTTGAGCAAGACAGGCTCATAGCCTAGCGAAGTCCTTAAGACTGCATTCTTTAAGTTACGTTAATTGACTGGGGTGCTCTCTTGATAGATCCAGATCACAAGTATCTGGTTCTATCCTGGCGACCCTCAAAAGATAAGCAAAGAGGCAGCAAAGTGTGGAACTGGAACAGGCCAAAACCCTCAGTCAACACAATGCTGCACTCGTAAAGAACGCAAGCGAAAAGACAGCACAGGCTACCACAGGACCGGTCGAAGTCGTGTAGGTATAAGCGAACCATACACACATCGGAGACAACGACTACAGTTACCTTATCCCAGTCTAGCATTAAATCAAAGAGCAGACCACTAAATCAATAATGGAGACACACACCGAGTTCTTAACCTCTACTAACTGAGAACCCTCAAACCTATTCTAAGTACATGTAAATATCTCAGAGGACGGCGCATGCAATACAATGGGCCGGCTATGGAAACCGTATGCAGAACCCAAGGGGATAAGTAATTGAATAAAGGTGAGGAGCAATGGAAAAGAAGAAGATCAGAGAGAGAGACAGTGATAAAGGGGGTGATCGGGAGAGAGTATGCAAAGGGATGTTAGAAGTATGCACTCCAAGCCTGTCCTAAGGAGGGTAGCTCCTCGGGACTCTCACGCAGGAGGTTAGTTACACAGGAGCTCGCAAGGGCGCGATGGTCGGCCTATCACGGGCCGAGACGTCACAAGGCAGCAGACCCCTAGGCCGCGCCAGGAGCAACCAGCCAATCAAAGGCGAGAGAAAGCCCGCGCGGGAGGGAAAACTCCTCCGAGCGAGGCAACACATACATACGCACGCACATATTATATTGTCACAGACGAAAATAAAGACCACCACTGGACTGTCTGTAACAATGCAAGTACTATGAAAGAAAGAACAACATTTTCTGATAACTGTAGCCCATTTCACTGCCCTGGCGAGCGCTAGTGGATAACGAGAGGCGATTCTGCCAACGCTGGTAGACGTCACAAAAGCTTGCTGATGCCAATCTGGTGGTTAATCTTAAGAAATGCAACTTTGTAAAGAGTACGGTCCAGTATCTAGGATATACGGTAGGTCAGGGGCAGGTTGCACCTCCTCAAGCAAAGGTAGAGTCTATTCTAGAATTCCCAACTCCTAGCACTAAGAAACATATCCAAAGGTACCTAGGAATGATTGGTTATTATAGGTGTTTCATCTTAAACTTTTCTAGGTTAACAGCTCCCCTGACAGATCTTCTCCGCAAGGATGTGAAATTTGAGTGGTCCTCCGAATGTGAGGAGGCCTTTAATGCTACCAAATATATTTTATCAAATTATCCAGTACTCCGAGCTCCTGATTTTAACAGATGTTTTTCCCTAGCAGTGGATGCGAGCAATACCGGGGTTGGTGCAGTATTGCTACAGGACGACGACTGTGAAGTATTGCATCCTGTGTGCTATTTTAGTAAAAAATTTAATTCTGCTCAACGTAACTATTCAGTCATTGAGAAGGAGCTGTTAGCATTAATTTTATCCCTTCAATACTTTGCTGTCTATGTGCAATCTGCCTCTGGTGCCATCACTGTGTATACTGACCATCACCCCTTAACATTTTTGCATAAGATCCAAAATAAAAACCAACGACTGACCAGGTGGAGTTTGTTGCTGCAGGAATTCTCCCTTGATGTTAAACATATTAAGGGGGTCCAGAACGTGCTAGCCGATTGCCTATCACGTATCTATTAACACCTTACGAGCGGCCTATGCGGTTTATTATATGTACCGCACAGCGGGGTGTTTTTAGCCAAAATAGGGCTGTTTACGTGATCATTGTCATGCCTAAATAAGACCCAGAACGTAAAACAAGTACCTATCCCTGAAAGGGCATAAACAGAGCTTTCGAATGACACCATAACGATCCTTGTATGATGGATAGTTTTCTTGCAATAACCGTGCAACGCGAGTGCAAAAAGCAGGTAATTCGGTACTTTCGGTACATAATTGAGTATGAGCGAGTGAGAGGGAGGAGGGAGCTGAGATTTGTGTCAGTAGGTTCGCCGCGGTGGTCTGGAGCAGTCATACGCTCGCTAGTCTCCTGCCACCACTTGTCTCTCTCTCAGCCACATTACGTGCTGAAATTGCCACTCGACCTATGTCGAGCGCCGCCACATAGTCCAGCTTTATTTAACTCGACTTATGTTGCTCGCCGCTAATTAAGGGTTAAAGATTGCATTTACCAGGTTGGCCTCATACAGCTGTTACGATCCAGGTTCTCAAAGACACAGGGCTCTTCAACATTGGACTAGATAATGGCAAAAAGCAACAACGGTAACACTAGATCCAACCCCTGCCTTAAACACTGGAAAACAAAACACCATTACCGCCCTAAGTCGTGCCTGGACAACGAGGTATCCTATGACCCGGTAACTGGTGCACACACACTAGGCTGACGCTCAATGAAACAGCCTATTCTCAAACAGTAAAAGATTACTCGATTATGTTACACAAAGAAAAGATAGTTAACGTGATTAATGAATGTTACGGTAGATACTCAAATAACTGGCACTCCTGTATTAAAGAAAGTGCAATGCTAGTCCTGCAACATCAACTGGAAACTTCTGAAATAAGTCTGATGCTGGGAAGATGTTCGTAAAGAATCTTGAAAAATTATAATGCAGAATACGGGTCACAATAAATGCTAGGACATATAGTAATAATGGGCAGGCGAATAATAAAGACTGCGCAAAGGTAGTAATGCTCGACAACTAAAGAAATGCTTCGTGACACAACGCAACAGCCTACTCGGGTTGTGCAACTCAACAACAACCTCGGCTCAAAAGTGCAGTGAATAATAATGCTGCATACATATAATAATGGGGCTTATCTCTAACCAGTGTCTGCTCAGTTAATAAAGTCTAGCTGGGGTATCAAGGCAGGGCAACAATGGGCGAGCATGCGGCTCATAGCCTAACGTTGTCCAAGGGTGGTATAATGAAGATTACGTTATATGACGGGGATGCTCTCTTGATAAATCTAGGTCTCTAGTACCTAGCTCTATCCTGGCGATCCCTCAGAAGTCAACACAAAGAGGCAGCACTATGTTGTGAGGGATAGGCTATGGCCCTCTCACACTACAGCGCTGAGCTCGCACAGTAAACCAACCCGAAGACAACTTAGGCTCCCACAGTACCTGTCGATGTCGTGCAGAGCTTAGCTAACACTGCACACATCGGAGACAACGACACAGTAACCTTACCCCTAGTCTAGCTTTAGATAACCAAGCAGAATCACTCAACACCTTGCAAGGGAGACATATACCGGTCTACAACCTTCCCGAGAGAGGACACATACGGAAAAGTCCGTCTCACTAAACCTCAACAAAGCATAATACCTCCTTAACCTAATACATGGAAATATCTGAGAGCTTCGCGTACAATACGACTGGTCGACGGTGAACGTCTATGCTGAAACCAGAAGGGATGTTGAGTTTAATAAAGATTAGAGAATGAGAAAGGAGAAGTCGAGAGGGAGAAATAGTATGCAAAGTAGCGAGTATGGGGGACAGAATTGCAAAGGATGTAGGCGATACGCGTGTCAGGCAAGCTCTGAGCTGGTAAAGAACACGAGGCAGCGACGGGAAGGGACTAGTTGACCACCCGGCCGCCAACGCCGTAAGCGCCCAAGCGAGCCGCGTCATAGCTCACCTCGCTGCCGGGTGTACTCCCTCACACTCTCTCGCTCGCCTCCCACACAAGCAACATTTATATTATAGCGAATATAAAATATAAGGCGCGGTCACAGACCAAAACAAAGACCATTTCTAAACTGTCTGTGGCAACACGACACTAATGAAATAAAGCAGATCATTCTAGGACAACTGTAGCCTATCCCCCCATTCTGGCGAGCGCTAGCGAGCTGCAATGCCCCACGCAACCATTTTGCTAACGCCAGGAGGCGTCACACCCCCCCCAAGATATGGGACACTCAACCATGAGCCCATATCTAAATAGGCAGAATGTCGCTAGAATCTGCCACTCCTAACCACTCTGCCACTCATGGAATGCAAGCTCAGTCTCCTCAAAAAAAAAATACAAAATTTTTATATAAAAAAATCTTATCACCTTTCCCAAATATAATACATTAATTCATAACATTGTGCTCCCAGAGCGAGCTTTAAGAAGCACAGCCTACTGAGGGAAAATCATCTGCACTCAGTACTCAGCTACAATATTATCTTAAAATTAATTATTAAAAAGAAAGAGTTTTTATTTAATTTTTCATAATTTATTTTAATGTTGTTTTTGGCGGCTACTATAGATGTAGCCTAATTTTCTTCTAATCAAAGCCAACAACTCCTGCCCTGCGACCCTACGCTGATGCTACACACGCGAGCCAACAAGCACCAGCGCAAAAATACACCGCGAGCCAAGACAGGAGGCTATACCAACATACTGTGGTAGCCTACCCCGGATCCTCCACCCGCGACAAACAGTCCGCAATCACACTCTCACAACCGGCAATATGGCGAATGTCTAAGTTGTACTCTTGCAACATGAGCGACCATCTGGTCAGCCTCATATTCCGGTTGTGGAATTGATTGAGGAATTTAAGCGGGTGGTGGTCGGTATACACTACCACAACTGGTCCATATGCAGGAACATAGACCTCAAAGTGTCTGAGCGCTAACACGATTGCCAGCAGTTCCTTTTCAACAACCGAATAGTTTTTCTGTGCTGAATTAAATTTCTTTGAAAAGAAACTGACTGGATGCTCAAGACCTTCCTCGTCTGTTTGCAAAAGTACGGCACCAGCCCCTACTCACCTGGCATCAGTCGCCAACTGAAATGGTCGTTCAAAGTCCGGGGCCCTGAGGATAGGGTGAGTGCATAAAAGGTGTTTAACTACTCGAAACGCCTGCTCACACTCAGGTGCCCAGCGGAACTTTTTATCTTTGGCTAGTAGATCTGTCAAAGGAGCTAACACAGTAGAATAGCCTCTTATAAAGCGGCGGTAATACCCAATCATACCCAAAAATCTCATGATCTGCCGCTTGGTGGTCGGCCTGGGGAACAAGTCGACAGCCTGTATCTTCTGTTGGGGCGGGCTCACCTGCCCCAACCCAGCCACAAACCCCAGATACTGCACCGTGGCTTGCACAAAGTCACACTTGCCCAGATTAACCACCAAGCCTGCTTTACTAAGTTGACTAAATAAGGCTTCTATGTGCTCACAGTGACTTTGGAAATCGTTGTCATAAATGATCACGTCATCAAGGTAGACAGTACAGTTTGGGATGTCTGCTACAATGTCGTTCATTAAGCTCTGGAAAGTGGCCGGTGCATTTTTCAGACTATATGGCATCACGTTGCAACGGTAAGTACTGCCATCCACCACAAACCCGCACACCTCTTTAGCCCGCTCAGACAGTGGTACTTGCCAGTAGCCTTTGACGAGGTCTACCTTGGTCAAGTACCTTGCTTTCCCGATCTTATCCACACTGTCATCCACCCGGGGAAGAGGATATGCATTGGTGGGGGTCAACCCGTTCAACCGCCTAAAGTCAATGCAGAACCGAACTTTTCCATCAGGTTTGGGCTGCAGAGTGACAGGAGAAGTCCACCGTACTGCCCCCTTCTCGATCAAGCCTCTCGCCAGCATATACTCCAGCTCATCCCTGAGCGCTGGGAGTTTAATGGGTGGCACCCGATAAGGTATCGACTTGAAGGGGGGGTGCTCTCCTACATCGACATCATGCACCGCTTGAGTAGTGAGGCCTGGGTGCTCGGCAAATACAGTGGGGTATGAATCGAACAGGCGCTGCAATGCCACCTGCTGTTCCTCCGGCAGGTGCGCCAGAGCATCATGCGCACATTGGCTCGAATTCCCCGCCCACTGATCAGCCGAGACATGACAATCCCAGTTATCATCCACCTGATCATTGCTGCCCCCCTCTCCTTCTCCACCATGACCGCAGCAGGTCAACACAGGGACAGCTAGTGACTCATGTGGGCGCCTCACATACTCCTTCAACAAATTAATGTGGCATAGTTGGTTACGCTTCTTCCGGTCTGGAGTGGCAACGAGGTAATCTAGATCGGAGATCTTTGACACCACCCGATAAGGCCCAGTGTACTTGGCAGCCAGAGGATGACCTGACAAAGGCAACAGGACCAACACCTCTTGACCTACCTGAAACTCCCGGAGTTTCGCCTTAGTATCGTACCTGTCCTTCATACGGGCCTGCGAACTCACCAAATTACGCCCGGCCAGCTCCAGACTTCTAAGCATTCTCTCTCTGCTCTCGAGGACGTATCTCAACATAGAACATGGCTTAGCGGTACCCTCCCAAATCTCCTTCACCATGTGGAGAGGGCCCCTCACCTGATGCCCGAAAACAAGCTCATTCGGACTGAAACCGAGACTCTCTCCAGGTACTTCTCTTGCCGCGAACAAAACATACGGCAGACCAAGGTCCCAATCCTTTCCGTTCTCTGCGCAGTAACATCGAAGCATGCTTTTCAGCGTGGCGTGCCACCTCTCCAACACCCCTTGACTCTCCGGGTGATACGCAGAAGAGACGACAGTGCTGATGCCATGCTGAATCATAGTTTGTTTGAACAGATTAGATGTAAAATTAGAACCTTGGTCCGATTGCACCTCTTGCGGGTAACCATACCGCGAGCAATACAAGAGCAGGTTCCGGACAACAGTTTTCGCCGTGCCATTTCTCATTGGATATGCATCAGGATAACGAGTGGCCACATCCATGATAGTTAATAGAAATTTATTACCGGCACTAGTAGGGGGTAGGGGTCCGACCATATCAATGATGACCTTACTGAAGGGCGGTCCACTGACAGGAATGGGGTGCAACGGGGCTCTCGGAATTGTTTGGTTAGGTTTTCCAACCCTCTGGCACGTATGACACATTGCTATCCAGGTTACCACCTGCCCCTTCAACCCCGGCCACCAAAACAATTTTTCTATAGCCGCCACCGTTTTTCTCACCCCTAGATGTCCTGCCAGTGGTACGTCATGCGCCAACCTCAGTAGACTATCCCTGCACTCCTGTGGCACCACCAACTGGTCCACTACTCCGGACCCCTCTTGCCAACTACGTTTAGGGTCTTGAAAACGCCTATAGAAGATGCCTTCTAAATAAAAAAAATCTCCTGGCTGTGCATCGCCATCCTCGTCGAGCTCTACAGCTCCATTAGCACACGTTTGGAGCTCAGGGTCCTCTAGTTGCAACCGACGTATATCTGAGGGTGCCAAGCGATCTAACTGCTCCCGGAGCAATGCATGACCTTCCCCGATACTGGGCTGCTCCCTCTGTCTCTCTCGATGTACATAACGTTGCTGTCGTGGAGACTCGTCATGCCCAGCCTCGTCACGCTCGATGACAGGCCCAGGGGCTACTCCAGAATTAAGTAATGGTGCTAATACTGAATCACCCAGGAGAGCCCCCTAGTCAAAACTCTTAAAACCAACTCCAGCTTTAGCCTCCTCCTGTTGATCGTTCCTCCGCTGGTCTGAAGATGGAGGACTAGGCTGTGACACTTTAGCTGCCCGAGCTCGGGTGACAACACACGCCATGGGTTGTGTCTGGCACTGCTCGACCCACTCTTGCTCTTCCCTACTCACGTCGGCCGGCCTCTCGGCAACGACTAAGGGTAGAACCTCAGAAGCGGGCATTGAAAAGTCGTTGCCGAGAAGAAGGTCACCGCCCTCCACTGGCAGTTCCTCCACAATCCCGACATCCAATTCACTTGCCACACCATCCACCTCCAACTCCAACCGCACCAGCGGGTATGACCGAGTTGCATTAATACCCTGCACCACTACCACCCGAGCCGCGTTTATAGGGTAGCCAGTCAAGTTTTTCATCAGACTCTGGGAAGCACCTGTATCACGCAAGACCTCTACTCCATACTTGCGCCCCACCCACATCACGCAACCCCGCCCTCTATGGTCGCAAAAAACATCCTGAGCAGGGTTCGAGCCTCCCAGGTGCTTCTGCATTGGCTGTGCCTCAGCCTCTGACGAACTGCCCCGGGCAAACTCAGACGACTTCGGAGACACACCAATGTTGCAGGCCAAAGACACAGCTGCTGTAGGTGGTTTGCTAGGACAGACTCTTGCAAAGTGCCCCTTTTTTTGACAATGAAAGCACTCCAACTCCCCTTTGGGCTTCCCTTGGTACTGGGAAGGGCCCGTCCCCTTCTTAAACGGGACGGTGCTAGTCTTGTGGTCAGTCTTGGTATCATGGCTCTTGTACTTGTTTGCATAAGGTATATCACTAACTCGGGGGGGTGGGGCGTCACGCCCATTGTTACCTGCCTCACTACGCTGGGCAGACCCGCACCCACGAATTAGTGATAGCCGGAGGTCAGCCATCTCAGCTGCCTCCTGTAGAGTTTTTGGTTGCTTTTCTTTCAGGTTTAACGTCAGGTCGCCGCCCGTGCATTTGAAAAACTGCTCTAAAAGCACCAACTGTTTAATGTCGTCAAACGTAGAAGCTTTCTCCGACCTCAGCCAATTCCCAAAAGCATCGGATAGCTCCCGGGCATGTTCCAAAAAGGTGCTCTCCCGACCCTTGGTAACACCCCGGAACTTCAACCTGTACGTCTCTGGTTGTAGTTCGCATGCTCTCAGGACAGCCTCCTTGAGTTCCTCATAGATAATACAAGACTCTATAGGCAATGCATCATAAGCCTTGAGTCCCTTGCCCACAAGTCTAGAGGAAACAAGGGCTGCCCACTTCTCCCCAGGCCACTGGTGTTCCTGGCACTTCTTCTCGAATCTCATGAAAAATTCG
The DNA here is from genome assembly GCA_032716605.1 of Paralithodes platypus. NCBI lineage: Eukaryota > Metazoa > Arthropoda > Malacostraca > Decapoda > Lithodidae > Paralithodes > Paralithodes platypus. The sequence goes on along the minus strand of CM064507.1, from coordinate 5,966,553 downwards.
GTGACACCCGACTCATCAAATACAGGGACTAGCTTCAACAGGTGCGACAAAGATTGGTCCCGATGTCTGTTACCTCCCCCAATATTTCGCCCTGTTACCTCCACTCGAGATCTCTCCAGCTCCCTGTCAGCCCGATACCTAGTAGACTCTGCCTGCAGTTCAGCCTCTCGTATAGCTGTTCTCTCTGCAGCCTCAGCCTGCACACTAGCCTGTCTCTCGGCAGCCTCAACCTTGGCCATCTCAAGCCGAAACAACAAATCTGGAGTCAACCCTTGAGGAGGGGAAGGTGCATTTAATGGAGAGGGTCCCTGTGATTGAATTCCACGCTGCCATTGACCATCAACTTGGGGGTACGTACTAAATTCAGGCATCCTGACGTTTGATACGGGGGTAGATTGGAGGGGGGGCTGGGGACCGGGCCTCTCACCCAGGTCTCTCCCTTCTAAACCCAATATCAAAGTCCTCAGCTGATCTTTCCTCATGCCACTTAAACCCTGGTGACCCTGAAGACCTGCCACACACTTTAAGCCATACTTATTCAGCTTCAACACCCTGGCAGCGGTAAGGGGCACCTCTAAAAATCTTCTAGCACCCTCCTCGCTATCGACTAGCCACTCCACAGGTGTTTCTCCCTCCGAGCCTGTATCGTGACCTGACCCACCACTGTGTTCTGATTCGTCTCCCATTGTGTCCACCAAAAATTCTCACGTTTATAAAAAAAAAAAAGAAGTACCCAAGCTCCTATGTAGCACTATTCACTTGCCAAAAATGTCTGAAGACTCTCAAGTGCTATACTACTTTGCCCAAATTTTTTTAACGTGCCCACTATATATCTCAATAAAACATATGACCACAACAATCCTGCAATTATCTCTTTGTTCACAAGATCCTGAGCTAGGTCGCCATTTGTTACGATCCAGGTTCTCAAAGACACAGGGCTCTTCAACATTGGACTAGATAATGGCAAAAAGCAACAACGGTAACACTAGATCCAACCCCTGCCTTAAACACTGGAAAACAAAACACCATTAACGCCCTGAGTCGTGCCTGGACAACGAGGTATCCTATGACTCGGTAACTGGTGCACACACACTAGGCTGACGCTCAATGAAACAGCCTATTCTCAAACAGTAAAAGATTACTCGATTATGTTACACAAAGAAAAGATAGTTAACGTGATTAATTAACGTTACGGTAGATACTCAAATAACTGGCACTCCTGTATTAAAGAAAGTGCAATGCTAGTCCTGCAACATCAACTGGAAACTTCTGAAATAAGTCTGATGCTGGGAAGATGTTCGTAAAGAATCTTGAAATTTTTTAATGCAGAATACGGGTCACAATAAATGCTAGGACATATAGTAATAATGGGCAGGCGAATAATAAAGACTGCGCAAAGGTAGTAATGCTCGACAACTAAAGAAATGCTTCGTGACACAACGCAACAGCCTACTCGGGTTATGCAACTCAACAACAACCTCGGCTCAAAATTGCAGTGAATAATAATGCTGCATACATATAATAATGGGGCTTATCTCTAACCAGTGTCTGCTCAGTTAATAAAGTCTAGCTGGGGTATCAAGGCAGGGCAACAATGGGCGAGCATGCGGCTCGTAGCCTAACGTTGTCCAAGGGTGGTATAATGAAGATTACGTTATATGACGGGGATGCTCTCTTGATAAATCTAGGTCTCTAGTACCTAGCTCTATCCTGGCGATCCCTCAGAAGTCAACACAAAGAGGCAGCACTATGTTGTGAGGGATAGGCTATGGCCCTCTCACACCACAGCGCTGAGCTCGCACAGTAAACCAACCCGAAGACAACTTAGGCTCCCACAGTACCTGTCGATGTCGTGCAGAGCTTAGCTAACACTGCACACATCGGAGACAACGACACAGTAGCCTTACCCCTAGTCTAGCTTTAGATAACCAAGCAGAATCACTCAACACCTTGCAAGGGAGACATATACCGGTCTACAACCTTCCCGAGAGAGGACACATACGGAAAAGTCCGTCTCTCTAAACCTCAACAAAGCATAATACCTCCTTAACCTAATACATGGAAATATCTGAGAGCTTCGCGTACAATACGACTGGTCGACGGTGAACGTCTATGCTGAAACCAGAAGGGATGTTGAGTTTAATAAAGATTAGAGAATGAGAAAGGAGAAGTGGAGAGGGAGAAATAGTATGCAAAGTAGCGAGTGTGAGGGACAGAATTGCAAAGGATGTAGGCGTAAGCGTGTCAGGCAAGCTCTGAGCTGGTAAAAAACACGAGGCAGCGACGGGAAGGGACTAGTTGACCACCCGGCCGCCAACGCCGTCAGCGCCCAAGCGAGCCGCATCATAGCTCACCTCGCTGCCGGGTGTACTCCCTCACACTCTCTCGCTCGCCTCCCACACAAGCAACATTTATATTATAGCGAATATAAAATATAAGGCGCGGTCACATACCAAAACAAAGACCATTTCTAGTCTGTTTGTGGCAACACGACACTAATGAAATAAAGCAGATCATTCTAGGACAACTGTAGCCTATCCCCCATCCTGGCGAGCGCTAGCGAGCTGCAATGCCCCACGCAACCATTCTGGTAACGCCGGGAGGCGTCACACAGCAGTAAGATTAACTCAATGAGAGGATTTTGGCAATTAGCTCTCTCTTGTAGCGAGGTAAATATCATGCCTTATTAGTGCGGTTTCAAGCCTTCAGCTGTGAGATAATGCCTTGCAGTTCGAATAACGCTCCAGCTACGTTCCGGCTATGTTCTGATGTGGTACCTGGAGACGTTGCCTACTTTGGGTAATATCCTTATTATATCCTCATTATAATCTTGCTGTTGCCAATCTGGTGGTGAATCTAATTATATATTATGTATATTATGTACTATACTCCTTAAACTCTTTTCTAGGGGGGAGGTCTGACATATGGAGCCCTGTATGTGTTTATTTAAGAGTTAGAATTAAGAGTTGAAGGAGTGCCGAATTACCCAGGCGGCGAAGCAGACCAGTGAGCGAACCAGCGAGTGGGAAACCAGCTCGTCCGCATACCAGCAAACAAGCCTTCACACCTGCGTGCGTCATATGGGACCCTGCAAACTAATTCGATGACCCGCCGCTATGACGATGATCGACGATAATCAACGCCATTGGACCACGCATCTGCTACGCAACTAGAGGAGCTGTGATTGGGGCGCGCACCATCCCCCGCCTCCTGATTCGTTCCTACACCATCATTGCATAGTATATAAGACCCGAGTAGTAGGCATTCAAATCAGTCACATTTGGAGTTGGGAAGGTGAACTTGCAGCTGGAGGAAGATGGGGTGAAGTATTATAATGGGATTGTGACTGTCAGTCAGATTATATAAGTGTGTGTTAAGTGTGTTCGGTGTAAACACTTACAGTATGTTGGTTAGTGAGATATGTGATTGGGAATTAACGTTAACACTACTATTATGTACTTAACTATTTTAGTTGACTGACTTGTGGACTAAAGCTACTCTTTAAGTAATTGGGTTTTGATAAAAGTAATACTATTGTTTTATATTAATACGTACGAGTTCTTTCATTTTCTTTTTAATTAAGCTTACATTGCTGGTAAGAACAAGTACGGTGATACTATTGTCTCATATTAGTAATATCGCCTTAGACTAACATGGCTGTTTTAATGTTACTTCTAGTGATTTCCTAAGCTGAAGAAAATTCGTTTTGCTTCAAAATATTATTTTTGCTTTTCATATGATTTGAGTGAGACCTGAATCGAATCTATGAAGCGATCCTGTAACTTAATTTACTCCTAATCAAACCTCAATGTTACGTGGTTAAGAAATACATATATCTAATTATTTAATATATATCTAACTTTTTATGTGACTGATATTAATCCTGATAATAATAATATAATATTATTAACGTAAGACAAGAACCAAGAATAATAACTACATTAAATATAAAGAAAAGGACATGATATAAGAAAACTATCTATTCATTTCAAAAAGGGTAAGAGACAGAAATATTCTTACCTTTAATATTTATCTTTCAAGACTTGATATATAATTAATAGTCCTTCTTTAGATATAACTTATTCGGTTCATAACCATAGCCTACTAAGCTTCGGTTAAATAATAATTCTTTATAAATACTACATGACTTTAATTAGTTTCAGTATTTTTCCATAATTAAAGAGTATCAGTCAATAAAGGATACCAAGTCCTAAGATCCAAAAGGAAAGGAAGCAACAACAGGAAATAATTTTATTAGATTTTACTTTCGTTTTGCCTTCAGCTGACTGATACCTCAATATGTATCTCTGTGCTATCTAGTTTCAGCAGGTTAACCACTTGAGGATCAAGATACGTAACAATATATATATATATATATATTCTGACATACGGAGCCCTGTATGTTTATTTTAGAGTTAGAATTAAGAGTTGAAGGAGTGCCAAACTACCTAGGCGGCGAAGCAGACCAGCGAGCGCACCAGCGAGTGGGAAACCAGCTCGTCTGCATACCAGCAAACAAGCCTTCACACCTGCGTGCGTCATAGGGGACCCTGCAAACTACTTCGATGACCCGACGCTATGACGTATGATCGACGCCAGGAGACTCTATTGGACCACGCACCTGCTACGCAACCCGAGGAGCTGTGATTGGGGCGCGCACCATCCCTCGCCTCCTGATTCGTTCCTACACCATCATTGTTTAGTATATAAGACCCGAGTAGTGGGCATTCAAATCAGTCTCATTTGGAGTTGGGAAGGTGAACTTGCAGCTGGAGGAAGACGGGGTGAAGTATTATAATGGGTTTGTGACTGTCGGTCAGATTATATAAGTGTGTGTTAAGTGTGTTCGGTGTAAACACTTACGTTATGTTGGTTAGTGAGATATGTGATTGGGAATTAACGTTAACGCTACTATTATGTACTTAACTATTTGATTGGGAATTAACGTTAACGCTACTATTATGTACTTAACTATTTTATTGGGAATTAACGTTAACGCTATTATTATGTACTTAACTATTTTAGTTGACTGACTTGTGGACTAAGGCAACTCTTTAAGTAATTGGGTTATGATGAAAGTAATACTATTGTTTTATATTAATACTTACGAGTTCTTTAATTTTCTTTTAATTAATCTTACATTGCTTAAAAGGCCTAAGTAGGTTAATTTTGTCAGTAGGCCAATTATTGGGAATATCCAAGACCTATAGTTATAAATTAGGAAATGACTGGGCTCTGATGGGCAGTGGAGAGTTGCCAGCAGTAGCCAGATTTGGGGACTTTTGTCCGAGCCTTAGAAAAATCGAGTCATCACTTCTTAGCGCGATTGTACACGTAAATAAAATAAAGTAATGCATATATATATATATATACAAGGTGTCAAACAAAATATAAAGAATGGTAAATGGTAATGGTAATGTATGTGTGTGGATATATTTATATATATATATATATATATATATATATATATATATATTATATATATATATAATTATATACTGTATACATATATATATATATATACAAGGTGTCAAAAATATAATGGTAAAAACAATGTGTGAATGTGTGTATTTATATATAGCCTACATACATATATATATTTATATATATATATATATATATATATATATATATATATATATATATATATATATACAAGGTGTCAAACCAGAGAAATATGTGCAAATTTCCAAGCCACCCAAAGAGTTACTGCACTTGACTCGTTATTTTTTTAGAGTGGTTTCCCCAGGAGGCCTACTGTATATCCACTGTAGTGCAAGAAATTTACTTGTGCTGTTTATTTATTTATTTTATGTTTTTCTTTTTCTTTTTTTATATATTTTATTAGTGTTTTTTCTAGTTTTATTATGATGATGGGTAAATGAAGGTGGGCCCCGAACCTCTGAAGTGATGATTGAATGAATGAATGAATGAATGATTGAATGATTGAATGAATGAATGAAAGGATGATGAAGGTGAATGAAAGGGTGATGAAGGTGAATGGAAGAATGCATAAAGACTGAATGAATGAATGGGTGATAGTGATTGGAAAGGAATAATGAAGGTGCATAGGAGAATGCATAAATGAATGAATGAATCGTGCAAAGATCCTGGCTATATAAGGACATCTGCATTGAGTCGATGGAACTGATTGAAGCAATCAGTGACATCGATGCAGAGGCAAACGAGACAAGACTTGCATCGAAAGCTTGTGTCCTTGCGAGTTTGGTCCTTTGTGTAACACAGATGGCACCGCCGTCGCTTGCCGTCAGGGATCTTCTCGAGAACGTGTTCCAAGGTCCTGTTGTACCGGTCATGGTCCAGTACAACAGGACGTGGCTTTGAACGCTTTCCTATAAGAGGACCTCTCCGACGTCCTCTTGGTGCCTGAGCCCTAGCTTGGACGTCCATTACTAGTGGATGAGGTGGGGCGATGCGTAGTGATGTACGGGGTAGGGGGACGGGTGGGGATGTACGGGGTAGGAGGACGGGTGGGGTTGTATGGGGTAGGATGGGGGGGGGGGTTGTACGGGGTAGGACGACGGGTGTTGATGAGCGAGGTAGGGCGACGGGTGTTGATGAGCGAGGTAGGGGTAGGGGGACGGGTGTTGATGAGCGAGGTAGGGGGACGGGTGGAGTTTGTGGAGGTAGAGGCTGTGGAGGTAGAGTTGGAGGTGCTGAAGGGTCGTCGTCGATGACACTCCTCCTCCTCTTGCCCCTGGGCAGTGGAGAAGGGCTAAAATCATCATCCGTCCACTCCTCTTCATCACTACCCCCATGTCGTCCTCGCTTTCACTCTCGCTACTCGTCATGTCCAGGATTGTGGCGAGGACGGAGGCCAGCTGGTCCTCCGGGATGGGTCGATTCTTACTCATGGCTGCTCTAGACTACTCAGATGTGTAACTGATCTGTAATGGGAGGGGGGGGGGTATAAAAAAAATACAAAACAGAAATACAAAATTTAAAAATAACATATATCTATATATATACAGTATATATATATATATACTGTTTATTATTACCAGTATCCATTATTATTATTATTATTGTTGTACCCTCCCTCCCCTTCCCCCCATATATATATATATATATATATATATATATATCAAACTAAAAAAAAAAAAAAAAAAGCCTCCCTAAAAAATATATATATACATATATATATATATATATATATATATATATATATATATATATATAATATAATGGGGTAGGGGGGGAGTATAATAATAATATAATATATAGATAGCCTAGTAATAATATATAATATATATAAAATAATAATAATAATAATAATAATAAACGGGTTATTAAAGAATGGCAGCCTCATGAGTTGAAAAGACACATTTTACAATTTAGTGGATGAACATGAGATGTACAGATATGAGGATGGTAAGCTCAGTTTACAAACAAAATATAAATACAATAATGATGCATGTGCAGAATACAAATTATCATAAAATAACCATGAGAGTAAGTGATATACAGTACATATACACATTTATTTACTTACTCACATACAGAACATACGTATATACACGTACGTGCGCACATACATATACATACATATATAGGAACATAAGAACATGCAGTAAGTGTGCACATGTCCGTATACACAAACGCTCACGTATGCACACAAACATACATACATACAGAAACTGTTTGGTATGGTCAGGGTAAAGAGGGTGCAGCAATTCAAGTCCGTATATGGTCCGTATGGTCAGGTACAGCCTACTACAATGGGAGGTTAATCCTCGGTAGTGTAGGTGTGTGTGTGTGTGTGTGTGTGTGGGGTCAGGGGGAAGAGGGGGAGGGGGAGGGGGAGAGGGGGGAGTATAATAATAATATATAATATATAGATACTAGCCTAGTAATAAAAATAATATATATAGGGGAAGCAGGGGAAAGAGGGGGAGGGGGAGGGGGAGGAGGAAGGGGAGGGGGGGGGTATAATAATAATAATAATATATATATGGAGGGTAGAGGGAAGAGGAGGGGGAGGGGAGGAGGAGGGGGGGGGAGAGGGAAGAGGGGGGGAGTATATTAATAAATATAATAAATAGATACTAGTTTAGTAATAATAATATATATATTGGGGGCAGGGGAAGAGGGGGGAGGGGAGGGGGGGAATACAATAATAATAATAATATATATAATAGATACTAGCCTAGTATATATAATATATATATGGGGGCAGGGGGAAGAGGGAGGGGAGGAAGAGGGGGAGGGGGGGAGTATAATAATAATAATATATAATATATAGATACTAGCCTAGTAATAATAATAATATATATATATATGGGGGGCAGGGGGAACAGGGGCAAGAGGGAGTACAAAGGAGTACAAAGTACAAAGGAAATCAAGCAACAACAGATCTAGTGACCCTTCTAGGTTGCTTGTCCTCCAAAACACTGAGGATCAAGTGTCCAAACAGTGGTTTAGAGTTGGTAAGGGAACATTGGAAAGGGAATTACTGCCCTGGAACTAATGTCCGTGGCAGGATTAGGAAGTTAGTAGGGGACAGATGGGTTAGTAACTGAGGGGGGGATAAAATAAAGTTATTCATTTACAAACGCAGTCAGTCGCGGGTTTGAAGCGAGATATTTGTCTAGGCGGAGTTTAAATGAATCAACGGTGATGCAGTCTATAACGTTTCGGGGAAGCCCATTCCACAAGTTGACAACTCGATTGAAGAAGAAATTCTTAGATTCGTGTGAGTTAAAAGATTTACCAATAATTTTGCAACCGTTTCCCCGCGTGTAATTAGATTGGTCGATAGTGAAGTACTTACTACAGTTCATATTGTCGATGCCTTTGATGATTTTGAACACTTGAATTAAGTCACCTCTTAATCTGCGCTGGGTTAAAGGAAATAGATTTAATTCTCTAAGACGCTCTTCGTATGGTTTGTTCTTTAGGCTAGGTATCATTTTGGTAACTCTACGTTGAACTCGTTCTAGCTTGTTTATATCTTTTTGGTAATAAGGGCACCAGGATTGAACGCAGTATTCCAGAAGAGGGCGGACTAAGGAATTGTAAAGGGTTAGGATAACTTCTTTGGATTTATGCTCAAATGACCTGCCTATAAAGCCAATTATTTTGTTTGCCTTCTTAACAACTTCTGAACATTGTTGACTCGGTTTTAGGTTACTCGATATTGTTACTCCCAGATCGGTTTCTCTGTTTACATTCTTAAGCTGAGTGCCATTCATCGAATAGTTTGCTTTCTCATTTAGGTATCCGATATGTAGTACTTTACATTTATCCGCATTGAAACTCATTTGCCAAATTTGGGCCCAACATGACAATTTATCTAGATTGTGTTGCATATCGTCAACTTGTTCTTTTGAGAGTACGCTATTTGCAATTTTTGTATCGTCAGCAAATTTTGAGATTGTACAGGTGAGGCCCTCATCTATGTCGTTGATGTAAATTAGAAAGAGAATTGGTCCTAGTACCGATCCCTGGGGTACCCCGCTACTTACATTGGTCCATTTAGATGCCTTACCGTTTATGACTACTCTTTGCTTTCTGTCGCTGAGCCAATTTTCTATCCATTTCAACACACCGTCTTGTATTCCATGCGCTTTTAGTTTTAGCAGTAAACGTTTGTGGGGAACTTTGTCAAAGGCTTTTTGAAAATCAAGGTATATAATATCTACAGCTTTACTCTCATCGTAGAGGTTGAGGATATCGTGGAAGAAGTCTAAAAGGTTTGTTAAACAGGAACGTTTTTTACGAAAGCCGTGTTGAGTATCTTTAAGTATGTTATTTTCCTCTAAGTGATTTTACGAGTCTGTCTCGTATGACCGTTTCTAGCATTTTACATACAACTGAGGTTAAGCTAATTGGACGATAGTTACTGGGTAGGGATTTGCTGCCTTTTTTGAATATCGGTGTTACGTTGGCTAGCTTCCACTGATCAGGCATAGTTCCAGACTGCAAGGATTTATTGAATAGTAATGTCAGTGGTTTGGAGAGCTCATCCTTAGCTTCCTTCAGAACTCTAGGCGAGATTGTATCAGGTCCAGGCGTTTTATTTACCTTGAGTTTATCCAAACAATTCAATACTTCTCTCTCTGTAACGGTGATATTGCTTAGAACATCTGAATTATCAATCTGAATCGGCGATGGTGTAGGGATATCACTGAGGTCTTCTGTTGTAAAAACTGATGCAAAGAAGGTATTGAGGGCATTACTCATTTGTACTTCGTCTTTGGTGTATTCTCCATTTTCATCGACTAACGGTCCAACAGTTGAAGTAACTACTTTTTTCTTTCTGATATAACTATAGAATTCTTTCAGGTTTGTTTGACTTTGATTCGCAATATGTAACTCTAAGGTCTTTTTACTTTGCTTAATTAACTTTTTGGCTTTGCGTCGTAGCTCTTCAAATTTCACCTGTTCTTCGTCATTTTGTGAGGATTTTAATCTATCATTAGCAATTTTTTTAGCAAGCAGGCAGTTTGAAATATCTTTATTCCACCATTTGGGCTTATTATTATGGCCTGGACGCCGTATTTTCGATGGTATGCAGTCTTGCACTGCTTTTAGGTAAGTGGTTTCGAATAACTTCCAAGATGTATTTATGTCATTATTGTTAATTAAAAAGCTCCAGTCAGTTTCTTTAAACATAGCTCTAAGTTTATGGAAGTTTGCTTTCTTGAAATTAGGGACTTTTTCGATGCTACTATTTGGTTCGTTACTAGTAAACTTTAAAGTGAAAGTTATCGTACGATGGTCGCTGTTACTGAATTCATCACCAACATTCAAATTCTCTATTAATTCTTCTTTTGTTGCAAGTACAATGTCAAGAACGTTATTACCACGGGTCGGCGTTAGAACAAATTGATAAAGCGAACTCTCTTGCAAGTTCGTATACAAGTCATGTCCGGAGTGTGAAGTAAGAGTATCGCCCCACTTGGTCACAGGTAAATTAAAGTCGCCAAAAATTACGGTATCTTGTGAGTTACTTACATCTGCAATTTGTTCATAAATTTCTCGGTCAGTTTGCACTGATTGAGCTGGAGGTCTGTATATTAATGCAAGTATTATTTTTGTACCTTTATTATTCTTTATTAGCACAAAAGATGCGTCGACGTTAACAATTTGAGGTTTTAACAAGAGGGTAGGGTTAAGACTTTCTTTGATATAAAGTAAAACGCCACCTCCATTTCGATTTATTCGGCTTTTCTCAAACATTACATAACCGGGAAGTGAATACTCTGCTAAAAAGTCTCTATCTTCTGTATTGAGCCAAGATTCTGTTATGCCAATCACATCATAATTTTCTGTAAACACTAGCTCCTCTAAATCTGAAAATTTATTGCGTATGATACGAGCGTTTGCATAGAAAACCTTTAAATTTGTTATTTTAGAACTCACGGAACGCTCTTTAATAATATTTTTGGTTCTTGTCGGATCTACATTTATGTTCATGGCTGTCCTCGGTCCTCACTGTCTTCGGTCCTTATTGCTGGTGGTCCTCGGTTGCCTCTGTTTTTTTCTTGGCGTTGGATGATTTATGTCACTGCTGCTTCTTCTCTGATTGCGTTTTTTGATCCATGGCTGCGGACTGCTTCATGTAGGAGACGACCCATGCGTGCTGAACCCTCAGGGTTTATATGAGTGCCATCCTTGCGGAACAGAGTAGGCTGGTTGTAGAAGTTGTCCCAGAGGTTGATGAATTCAACTTCTTCCCTCAGACACAAATATTTTAGTCGGCTATTTGTGCTGAAGGCCTTGTCGTAGAATTTATCAGGTGCGTCGATCTTGGGGAGAATGCCTGAGATGATGATATTCCTTGACTTTTTTTTGTAGTGCTGGATCATCTTGCGATATTTCTCCATCAACTCTTCGGATCTGGTGCGCATGACGTCATTTGAACCAGCATGGATGACAAAAAGGGTATTTTCATTTGCATCCTTTGTGGTATCTTCGAACGCTTCCACAATGCCGTCCAGTCCAGCTCCTGGGATGCAAAATCTTTTTCGTTGATTTGGGACTCTGTCGCAGAACTCTTCGACCTGTCCTCGTAGGATGGAATCCCCAACGAGCCTGGTCTCTTCTGGTTCGTCTTCCATCTCTACCAATATCTCAAATCTGTTTGACATTGTGACTGGTAGATGAGACCTTTTCTGCATTGGCCGTGCACCGTTCCTCACTGGTGTAAATCCGGAAACCTGTGGTGGCGGGACTCTACGTACAGGTCGGGGAGAGGAGTGGTTAGAACGGGGGCGAGGGGTTGGTACTGTTCGTGCTAGCAGGCTTCTTGCACGAGGAGTGGGGGAGAGACTAAGGTGAACAGGGCGGCTGTCCTGGTTTGATGTCGGCTCAGGTTCGTCCGAAGCATCTGCTGCAGTGTCTACTGCAGGTGTTGGATTGTTGGCAGATGACGTTGGGGCGGTGGTGGATGCTGGAGTTGAAACAATTGGAGGGGGAGGGGGAGGGGACATAACATACATAAATAAGAATTATATATATATCGGTGGGAGGGGGAGGGGGAGGGGGAGGGGGAGGGGGAAGAGGGGGGGGGAGTATAATAATAATATATAATAAATAGATACTAGCCTACTAATAAATATATACTATATAATATATACTGTATATGGGGGGCAGGGGGAAGAAGGGGTGGGGGGTATAATGGGGGAGGGGGCATAATAATAAAAATACAAAACATTATATACAAGAGATCAAGTGACTGTGTGGGGAAGGGTCACTCAGGTCCAGGTATCCTATTGGGAGGTGTGAAGCCAAGGGAGTGGTATTTGAAGGTGTGAAAACCACCACAACTACCATCACCACCACCACCACCACCACCACCTCCACCACCACTGCTGCTCCACCACTAACACCTCCACCACCACCACCACGACCACCACCACGACCACCACGACCACCACCACCACCACCACGACCACGACCATCACCACCACCACCACGACCACCACCACCACCACCACGACCATCACCACCACCTCCACCTCCACCTACTCGTGGCGACAGAAATGTTGACTGTACTTACTCTGACACTGCTGAGATTCCCTCGTGGCCACCAAGCCGTATATGTAGAGTGCTTTTGCCAATAAAAAACTTACCTCCCAAGCACTTTCCACCAGTAAATTATAAAGCAAAAATGCACAGTGGGGAGGGAGCATGGCGACATATGCTCCACCAGTTATGAACGTTTTTTCACTAACAAACACTAATACAAGTAAGATACACTACTTGAACTGATAAATGGCAATATAATTAACTCAATATTATATGAAAGTGATCCACAAACAAGCGAAACGTATAGGCAAAAACCATGGCCCCTCTTGGAGACCACCTTGCTCACGTACACCAGAGACAAACATAACACATCACTAACATGGTTATTATACCCTAAACAAGACCAACACAATAATCCATCGATAACCCAACGATATAGCACTTCGTTTGAGATATATTAGGGCGGTAATACCAGCCAGGCTGGGCAAAATGGAGGCCCCTTGGTTTAAAGGGCCGCGCATACCCACCTAGTAGGCTGGCTGCTGGGAAGAGACTGACAGTTTCTATCCCTGCGGGGCCCTCACAGGGACGCCAGGGGGTTGCTAGTTATTTCTACATGTAGATCTAACTTATGGGACTTACCAGCCAAAAGACTGGCTCAATAGCGTCATAAACTTATTTTCTGGCAATATAATAAGTCCATATGACGCACTAGCGTCATATGAGTTTTTGGTTCACTCTGCCATATGACTCGATAGCGTCATATGAGTCTGAAGGAGTTAAGAAATATTTAACCTAACAAGTGCGCATGGGGGTAATTGGAAACGTCCCCCTGTGCTGACGTATTTGAGGTGTTTCCGTCACTAAAATATTCATTGTACCATTAATAGCATTAATACTTATCCATATGCGCCTATTATGGGTTGATTATAAAGGTATTAACCTGAAACAACAATAAAACGGGTGAAAACAGCGTTTGGATGGTCAAAATCGGAGATATAGCCCGCGAGTTGTATAATGTATGGGTGAGGCAAGCTGCTTTCCCGCCAATTTCCCCCAAGGCCACTGAGACACAGTCGATCGATACTCTCTCTCTCTCTCTCTTGCATTCGCTTGCTATCAGTGATGACCACACCCTCCAACCGGATTTCTAATGTTAGCACGAAAATATACCTCAGAATAAGGGAATAACAGGGAAAATAGGTGATAACTGAAGGAGAGGAGGAAAGTGGGGAAGGAGGGGAGGTAGAGGACTGAGATTTTGCATGGCCCAGGGGCCCCCAATTTTTTTTTTTTTTTTTTTTTTTCTTTTCAATGTCAAAAGTTGATTTTTGTTTTCACTCACTCTTAAGAGTCTCCCCGCAGTCCGCCGGGGGAACTCTTAAGAGTCTCCCCACAGTTCCCGGGTTAATGATCGTATTTTAGCTAATAATTCTATTAACCCTTTCGCTGCGGGTGACTTTCCGGAACGTCCTGGCAAGCTACAGCAATTTCCAGGCTTTAAAAGCCTGTAAAAACCGTAAAAATCGAGTGTCAGTGGGCGGGAGCATACGGGGCCCACCTCCGACCCTCAGAGCACCGAGCGGCTCACTGATGTTGAGTGTGTCTCGCGCGGGCCTCTCTCTGTCTCTCTCAACAGTGTAGCCATGCGAGCGAATGTTACATAATAGCGGGTTTCCCGCGTTTCACTGGCACCACTGCGGGTGAACCAGACCACGTACGGGGCCCGTTCTGGTGTCATTTTGAAGCTATTCTCGCCTAGTTTTTGGCAGAATACACTTCATTTAATGCAGATGCTTGATTTATCATTCAGGAGTGCCTGAATATGCCCTAAATAGCCCAAAATAGGTCGCAGCCATAGGATTAAATATCGATGGCCACAGCTCCAACTTCAACTTAGGCCAAAACTCGCAAGTGGCCAATTGGTGTGGTGTCTGTGATTGCAAAGTGCAAATAAAACCTTAAAAAAATGACTATTGTATGATATACTGTATCGAGTTCCAGATTCCTACCATGAAAACAAATACCGATACCGTGAACTGGGGTGAATTCGGATATCATCGCCAACAAAAGTTATTTCTGTAATATCACCATCATCATCATCTTTGACGCCTTCCTTCCCCCTAGGAAGGCCCCGCTAGAGGATGACCATCGCAAATACGCCTCCAGACTACTTTGTCAAGACATGGTTTCTTTGCCTGCACCACAATGCCCCTTCCACTATGTGGAAGTTTTTATTTAATTTACCATTTCACTTTCTTCTACCATACAATAGGTGGTCTACTGCTACCAACCTGCACCATTCACCTGATGTTCATGAATCTTTATTGGCATTCTGTTCTCATCCATTCTCTGAACATCAAAGTACCACGTCAGTGTATTTCTCTTTATCCACTATATCACCCCACAATCAATGCCCTCTGTTCCGCAAGGATGGCACTCATCTAAACCCTGTGGGTTCAGCACGCATGGGTCGTCTCCTAAACGAAGCAGTCCGCAGCCATGGATCAAAAACGCCATCCGAGAAGAAGCAGCAGTGACATAAATCATCCAACGCCAAGCAGAAAACAGAGGCAACCAAGGACCACCAGCGATAATGACCGAAGACAGCGAGGACCGAGGACAGCCATGAACATAAACGTAGATCCGACAAGAACCAAAAATATTATTAAAGAGCGTTCCGTGAGATCTAAAATAACAAATTTAAAGGTTTTCTATGCAAACGCTCGTAGCATACGCAATACATTTTCAGATTTAGAGGAGCTAGTGTTTACAGAAAATTATGATGAGATTGGCATAACAGAATCTTGGCTCAATCCCGAAGATAGAGACTTTTTAGCAGAGTATTCACTTCCCGGTTATGTAATGTTTGAGAAAAGCCGAATAAATAGAAATGGAGGTGGCGTTTTACTTTATATCAAAGAAACTCTTAACCCTACCCTCTTGTCAAAACCTCAAATTGTGAACGTCGACACATCGTTTGTGCTAATAAAGAATAATAAAGGTACAAAAATAATACTTGCGTTAATATACAGACCTCCAGCTCAATCAGTGCAAACTGACCGAGAAATTTACGAACAAATTGCAGATGTAAGTAACTCACAAGACACCGTAATTTTTGGCGACTTTAATTTACCTGTGACCAAGTGGGGCGATACTCTTACTTCACACTCCGGACATGACTTGTATACGAACTTGCAAGAGAGTTCGCTTTATCAATTTGTTCGAACGCCGACCCGTGGTAATAATGTTCTTGACATTGTACTTGCAACAAAAGAAGAATTAATAGAGAATTTGAATGTTGGTGATGAATTCAGAAACGGCGACCATCGTACGATAACTTTCACTTTAAAGTTTACTAGTAACGAACCAAATAGTAGCATCGAAAAAGTCCCTAATTTCAAGAAAGCAAACTTCCATAAACTTAGAGCTATGTTTAAAGAAACTGACTGGAGCTATTTAATTAACAATAACGACATAAATACATTTTGGAAGTTATTCGAAACCACTTACCTAAAAGCAGTGCAAGACTGCATACCATCGAAAATACGGCGTCCAGGCCATAATAATAAGCCCAAATGGTGGAATAAAGATATTTCAAACTGCCTGCTTGCTAAATTTTTTTGCTAACGATAGATTAAAATCCTCACAAAATGACGAAGAACGGGTGAAATTTGTAGAGCTACGACGCAAAGCCAAAAAGTTAATTAAGCATAGTAAAAAGATCTTAAGAGTTACATATTGCGAATCAAAGTGAAACAAACCCGAAAGAATTCTATAGTTATATCAGAAAGAAAAAAGTAGTTACTTCAACTGTTGGACCGTTAGTTGATGAAAATGGAGAATACACCAAAGATGAAGTACAAATGAGTAATGCCCTCAATACCTTCTTTGCATCAGTTTTTACAACAGAAGACCTCAGTGATATCCCTACACCATTGCCGATTCAGATTGATAATTCAGATGTTCTAAGCAATATCACCGTTACAGAGAGAGAGAAGTATTGAATTGTTTAGATAAACTCAAGGTAAATAAAACGCCTGGACCTGATACAATCTCGCCTAGAGTTCTAAAGGAAGCTAAGGATGAGCTCTCCAAACCACTGACATTACTATTCAATAAATCCTTGCAGTCTGGAACTATGCCTGATCAGTGGAAGCTAGCCAGCGTAACACCGATATTAAAAAAAGGCAGCAAATCCCTACCCAGTAACTATCATCCAATTAGCTTAACCTCAGTTGTATGTAAAATGCTAGAAACGGTCATAAGAGACAGACTCGTAAATCACTTAGAGGAAAATAACATACTTAAAGATACTCAACACGGCTTTCGTAAAAAACGTTCCTGTTTAACAAACCTCTTAGACTTCTTCCACGATATCCTCAGCCTCTACGATGAGAGTAAAGCTGTAGATATTATATACCTTGATTTTCAAAAGGCCTTTAACAAAGTTCCCCACAAACGTTTACTGCTAAAACTAAAAGCGCATGGAATACAAGACGGTGTGTTGAAATGGATAGAAAATTGGCTCAGCGACAGAAAGCAAAGAGTAGTCATAAACGGTAAGGCATCTAAATGGACCAATGTAAGTAGCGGGGTACCCCAGGGATCCGTACTGGGACCAACTCTCTTTCTAATTTACATCAACGACATAGATGAGGGTCTCACCTGTACAATCTCAAAATTTGCTGACGATACAAAAATTGCAAATAGCGTACTCTCAGAAAAACAAGTTGACGATATGCAACACAATCTAGATAAATTGTCATGTTGGGCCCAAATTTGGCAAATGAGTTTCAATGGAGATAAATGTAAAGTACTACATATCGGATCCCTAAATGAGAAAGCAAACTATTCGATGAATGGCACTCAGCTTAAGAATGTAAACAGAGAAACCGATCTGGGAGTAACAATATCGAGTAATCTAAAACCGAGTCAACAATGTTCAGAAGTTGTTGAGAAGGCAAACAAAATAATTGGCTTTATAGGCAGGTCATTTGAGCATAAATCCAAAGAAGTTATCCTAACCCTTTACAATTCCTTAGTCCGCCCTCTTCTGGAATACTGCGTTCAACCCTGCTGCCCTTATTACCAAAAAGATATAAACAAGCTAGAACGAGTTCAACGTAGAGTTACCAAAATGATACCTAGCCTAAAGAACAAACCATACGAAGAGCGTCTTAGAGAATTAAATCTATTTCCTTTAACCCAGCGCAGATTAAGAGGTGACTTAATTCAAATGTTCAAAATCATCAAAGGCATCGACAATATGAACTGTAGTAAATACTTCACTATCGACCAATCTAATTACACGCGGGGAAACGGTTTCAAAATTATTGGTAAATCTTTTAACTCCCACGAATCTAAGAATTTCTTCTTCAATCGAGTTGTCAACTTGTGGAATGGGCTTCCCCAAGACGTTATAGACTGCATCACCGTTGATTCATTTAAACTCTGCCTAGACAAATATCTCGCATCAAACCTGCGATTGACTGCGTTTGTAAATGAATAACTTTATTTTATCCCCTCCTCAGTTACTAACCCTTCTGTCCCCTACTAACTTCCCAATCCTGCCACGGACATTAGTTCCAGGGCAGTAATTCCCTTTCCAATGTTCCCTTACCCACTCTAAACCACTGTTTGGACACTTGATCCTCAGTGTTTTGGAGGACAAGCAGCCTTGAAGGGTCACTAGATCTGTTGTTGCTTGATTTCCTTTGTACTCCTTTGTACTACATGAACAAAGGCGGTGCTGGTTGGGGGTAGGGGCGTCGACTGACTGGAGACAGAGGTGCACGGGGGCGGTTCGTTCATGGTCACCCCTTCGAGGATCACGGCGTCAGGCAATAGATAGATAGATAGATAGCTTCCGTGAGGCCTATCACGTTCAGTATAGTGACCCTTCCGTAAGGCTTATCGAGTTTTGTGGGTTAAGAGATTACTTCCAAATTGTATCATTGTGTATGGATTAAATCACCTAATCTAATTTGCCGGTAACCTAACCTAACCTAATCGAGCATTATTAGTCAAACTCCAGCTAATAAGTGGGGTGCGGGGTATTTTTCCCTTATGTATTTGCAGCGATACAGTAATGATATATATTGTGGTGACTGATACTATACGACAAAGATATATAAAACATACAAAATATTATATCCCATGTGACCTAAACTTCATATTATCCTAATTATTTAACACCTTACGAGCGGGCTAGGCGGTATATTTGACCGTGCCGCCCTTTTTTTTACCATAAATGGGGTTGTTTCCGTGCTCTTTTTCATGCATAAACAAGACCCAGAGCGTAATACAAGTATGTATTCCTGAAAGGGCATAAATTGAGCTTTCCAATGACACCTGAACCATCCTTCTACGATCACTGGTTGTCTTACAACGATCGTGCAACCGAAGGGCAAAATCGCTAAAATACGGTAATTTCTTTATATAATTACGTATGTAGCGAGGGAGTGAGGGTGGATGTAAGTGGAATAAATCTCAGTAGGTCCACGGCGGCCGTGGCGAGCGGTCATGAGGTAACCCATGCTCCTCCAGTCACCCGTCTCTCTCTCAGAGCCAATATTGCGCCAAAATTGCACTCGGACTTAAGTCAGTCCCCGCCACATAGTCCAAATTTTTCTATACGGACTTAAGTCGGGCCCTGATAGACAAGGGTTAATGACAATTACAGATTATTTATGCCAGACGCACACCTTAATTCCCGAGAAAGGGTGGCCATGAACATGGGGCGTGTGTGTGTGTGTGTCAGGTCAAGTTGCCCATGCTTCAAATTTACCTATACAATTTTTTCAGTGCAAGGGTGAACAGCCGACCCTTTGAACAGCACCAGCCACTCTACTGACTATGCTACAGCTAGGTTATATATATATATATACAGTATATACAGCTATGCTACATAACCTAAAGACCTGAATTAGTGTTTCCTACTATGGGGGTACACGTTACCAGCCCTCAAGTAATATAGCTTCCATACAATCTGAACGCCTGGCTGGACTCTGGAGTACCATGACGGTAGTCATTGGGCCTTTACCTTTTCCCAGCCTAAGTTTGTTCTGCTAAGTTTTTCTATTGATCCACAGTTTATATAGCCTAGGCTGTGATACATTTAACTTTTACCTCGTCTGACAGTTTGTGTCTTCATAAACAAACAAAAATCTACTAAATTTTTGGATAGCCTAGGCCTATAAACTTTCAAATATTTTGCATGTAGGCCTAGGCCTATTTCTATCTTAGGTAATTCTACTGTTATACAACCCCTATTTTTTCACTGTTTTCCTTTCGAAACGGAGTCTTTGTTAGTCTTACCATATCCAGGAAGCCCTACTGATGTTCGAATTGTAGGAGTCTGGGGAAAGCAGCCGAAGGTTAAGTTAGGTTGTCATGTTAGATAAATTTTTCCATTGAAAATGCGTCGGCAAGGTAGACACTTGCGGATCGCGGTCGACGCCGCGTAACAAAAACAAACCAATCACCCGCCTCCTCTGATGACAATATTGTCATTAACCTAACCTAACCTAGGGGCTGCTGCCCCAAGATCCCCGCTGCTCTAAATAATGATGTAGAAAACCTAAAATCACTAAAAAGGGGATGAATGTAGCGTTTGGGCGTACGGTCATCATGTTGACATAGGTCAATCGCCGCGGTTAAGGGGAGCGTCCGATTCATACTCGTAATAGTGCTCAAAACGGCAATATTGCGCAACCCGATATATGGCATCATCACCCATCCCTCTGTCTTCAGTTAAAATCCTGAGGCAATATTCCGTCTGGAAGCATGTTATTTCTGGGCTAGTTTAAAGTTTTCGCGGGTCGCGGGTCGCGCAGACGCGTAGAAAATGCATTATGGGTTTCGGATCTGCAAAAAAAAAAAATAAAACCATGAATTTTTGGTGAAAATATGACGTTCTTAGATATTTTGCCTAACAGTATCTGGTACTCAACCCGGGTAATAACGAAGGGTGTGGTGGTGGTGGAGGAGAAAGAGCAGTGTGGTCCAAGCCGCGAGAGAGGTAGGGTGTGGCTGGCCGGCTGGCTTGCAACAGCTCTCGTGCCTCAGTACCTCACGTAAGAAAGTTCACTTGTCGGCGCAGTTCTGACGTAACCAAACATGCTACAACAATGTTTCTGGTGTCATTGGAAAGGGCATGAAATTCTCTACAACTCCACGTCGCCATTTGTTTTTATTTCTTTCCCATTTCGACACAGCACCCCGAGACATTTGTCACCTAATTTGTACCTAATTTGTACCTAATTGTAAATGCCCTAATTCTACAATTAGATACAAAATGGAAAAAAGTATCAACGTACAATTGAAACTACACCTATTGTTAGTACCCCCAATGCATTAAAACAATCAAGCAACAACATTTAAATGAGATTTTGATTTTACAAAAAGTCATAAATGTACACACCTAACTCAAAAAATAATTGTCCTAGAGAATTAAAATTTTGGAAATTTCTTAGTTGTTAGGTCCCCTATACGTGTACAAAATCTTATGAAATACAGACAAAATCCACTGACACGTTCTAGAGTAAAGGCCGGACGCTCCCCTTAAGTTCGCGTCTATTTTGACGGCGATTTTTTTTCGGTTTTTTGCCCCCTGCTGGAAATATTTATGATGATGACAATATGTCATGGTGGGGGTGAAGGGGGGCAAAGCCCTCAGCATATTATTGTATCGAAAGGTAGTCAAAATATACGGGAACATGATGGCAAGCGTCCGCCGCCGCTCCGCGTAGTGTACACAAGGCTGGCGGTACACCCGAACTCTACATTCTACCCCTAAAAAGTACTGCAGGAGAGCGAAAAACACCTTCCAAGATCGTGCGTCGAAAGAAGAGGGTCAACAGAAAACGGGAGTTTCGGAGGTACAGTCGTCATTCCGCGGCAGACAAGTCTCACTTTAGTGAAGGTTTTTAATACCTTAATGAATTTATTTCAAGTCAAATTTACATTTCCGAGCATCATCGAACCATAGGCCTACTAGCCTAAGTCTACTACGAATAATATTAACCTATTAGGAGCAACAGAATAGCGACAAATCAGGGGTTGTGAAGCTGTAGAATTATCCTATCATTATTATTATTATTATATCCTGGTAAGCCTAATCTTTGCTAATCATAATGTTCACATCATTTTAAGGTATCAATCTAGCTTGGATATAGCCTAGGCTAGCCTTCATAAGCTGGAGGTCAAAACATCGTCATTTAACATAGCCTAAATATGGAGGGAGGCTTTGCCCCCCTCACACCCCCACCCCCCATGACTTATTGAATTCAACATCAATTTTAACAGTAAGGGGCTTAATAAGAGTTTCACTGCCGTCAATAGGGAGAGCTATAGGGAGAGTTTTTTTAGTTTTTACAGTACTTTATATAGCCTAGTGCACATAAAATGTTATCTCCGGAGGTTGAAACACATTTTGGTAAAAATTGAAGAGACCCCGGACAGCCTTTTTACTAGTTAATTCTAGTTTTTTGTTTATTTTTCTTTGATATACAGTGTTGTTTAATACCGAGGACCGTCGCATTTTAGTATTTTCAACATTAGCCTAACCTAACCTAACTTAACCTAACCTAACCGAAAACTAACCGACGGTCTAAACCCAGCTCACGTTCCTTGTTTAGTTTTCGGTTAGGTTAGGTTAAGTTAGGGTAGGATAGGCTAATGTTGAAAATACTAAAATGTGACGGTCCTCGGTATTAAACAACACTGTATATCAAAGAAAAATAAACAAAAAACTAGAATTAACTAGTAAAAAGGCTGTCCGGGCCTCCGGGGTCTCATCAATTTTTGATAAATCTACAGTTATACTACCCCTCCCCCACTACCCCCCACCACCTCCCCCCTTCAAAACACGCCTTTTAGCGTGTTTTTGGATGGTTCAGCAGACGCGGAAACTGGAAAAAAAAGTATTTTGATAAACATTTATCACCAACCAGATACAAGTTTTTCAGGTAATTTGTGTTGTTTTTCATTTTTTATTTGATATACAGTGTTGTTTAATACCGAGGACCGTTGCATTTTAGTATTTTTAACATTAGCCTAACCTAACCTAACTTAACCTAACCTAACCGAAAACTAACCTGTCTCGCGACTGGTCTAAACCCAGCTCACGTTCCCTGTCTATGGGTGCGCGACGGTTTAAACCCTGCTCACGTTCCCTGTCTATGGGTGCGCGACGGTTTAAACCCTGCTCACGTTCCCTGTTTATGGGTTCGCGAAGGTTTGTAATACTTCAATGTATCTATTTCAAGTCAAATATACATTTCCGCGCATCATCAAACCATACTAAGTCTGCTACTAATAATATTAACCCTTTAATACCAACAGAATAGCAACAAGATAGGAGTAGTATAACTGTAGATTTATCAAATTTTTACCCACATTTTTAATATGATCTTTGCAACATCCTTATTCTAAATTTAGCCTTCAAATATTGAGAAATAATTAGTTGTAGGGCCTAGTTTCGGTAATAAGTACCCAGAAATGCAATAATAATGTGGGTTTCTGCTAGATAAAAGGTAGGCCTATGTTGAATTGGGTTTAATATATATATAAATGTACTAGGACCGTATTTTAGCTGGTAATTCTGGTACATAGTGATGGTCACAGCTCCAACTTCCTTAGGCCTAGGCTATACAACAAAACTCGCAAGTGGTTAATTAAACTAGGCTATGCTCTCTACCTTTCCTACGGGTGTTTCACCTATATTTCATGGCAGGGGATACATGTGGTTGTGGTAAATTAGTTTTGGTAGTTGGTAAGCTTTCAATATCATTGCTACCTGTCAATTGCTTATTGTAATTAAGTGAGTGGGCGTTGCCGTTTAACTTTTCTTCTTCTTCTTCTTCTTGTGGAGTTGCTGTCCCTTTTTGTTTTAACCAGCTCACCTATGCACCGGTGATCCCTTCTCCAGAAACAGCTAGAGCTTGATTAAGATTTAGTTTAGAAAATAAGTAGTCATAGAAGATATAGTTAAAGAAAAGTATTGAAGTATATAGCTTAAGCAGATACTGTTATTCTCCTCTCCCTATTTACCCCCTCCTCCACCCCCCAATATCTTGTTCTCTCCTTAACTTAACTTAACTTTTCCCTTCTCCCCCTCTCTACTATTTAATCTAATTTATCTTCCTCCCCCACTCTGATCACCTTCTCCCCCCTCACCCTATTCTATTCTATTATATTCCGTTTTCTCTTCTGCCACACCTGCTCCAGGAATCTTTTCACTACCTTCATTCTTTTCCCCATTTTCCCATCTACCCCCTCTTCTGTCCCGAAACTTAACACAAATTTTAAACCCTCATCCTCCTCTTCTTTCTGTTCTTCCCATTCCCTCTCCCCTACCACCCGTTTCAACTCATTTTCCAACCCATCTCTCTCCTCTGCATACCCCTGGCACTCGGTCACTATAATTATGTTCTATTGTCTCCTCCACTCTCCTCCCTCCCACCTCACACTGCAGACACTCTTTCACCCCCCCATCCCACCTCCATGTTCTCCTGTTTGTCTCTAATGCTCCTGCCCTAGCCTTAAACAGTAGTTCAGCTCCCCAACTTCCACCATAAGACTCCTCTTTTCTCGGTCTCCCCTTGCTTCTATATCTTATCAGTGTACTTTTTTTCTCCATATTTCTCTTCCATCCCTGTCTTCCTACTTCCTTCACTCTCGTTCCTATCTCTTTCTCTAGTCTCCTTCCCTGACCTAGTCCTGCATTACTCCCTACATCTCTCCACTCCTCTCCCACCCTTCTTTGTTTCACTCCTATTTTTTCCCAGTTTTCTCCTACACTCTTTTGCCTATCTACTCTTCCCCTCCCCCCATTCATACACTCTCCTTGGCCAGCTATTATCCTCCATCTCCTCCAACCTACTCTTGTACCTCAACTTTGCCTTCGCCACTCTTTCCTCAAACGTACTCCATCCCATCACCCCTCTCACTGTTTCATTTGCTGTCCACCTTCTTGCTCCTAACCCTATGCTTCCTATTTTATTTTGTACCGTCTCTAGTCTATTTATTTCTCCCCCTGTACTCCCTCTCACATCCAACCCGTACATTATTTTCGGCACTTCAAAGTCCTTCCACACCTCTCTTACTATTTTATATTTATTCACTCTGGTTTTTGTCACATTCCACAGTTTCCCACTACACTGCTCCACCTTCATGATTTTCTCATTCATTGTCCTTTGTCGCCCTTCCCTCCCTATCCATACCCCTAAATACTTCACTTCCTCCCTTGTTTCTATTCTTTCCCCTCCTATCCTCATTTCTACTGCCTCTGGTCCATTTACCACTATCATACTGCGTTTCTCTACACTGAACTTCATTTCTAAGTCTCTGCCAAACCTTTCCGCAACATTTCTCCCATATCTTCCTCTTTCTCTGCTATCAACACTACGTCAACAGCAAACGTCAGAATTGATAGCATATATTGACCTATTTTCACTCCTTTTCCCTTACTCTTAATTCTCCTCACCAACTCCTCCATGCACATTGCAAAAAATAATGGTAACAGATTACATCCCTGCCTTAGCCCTTTCCTTCTCCTGATTCCTTTCACTGCAATATCTTTCCACACAATTTCTGTCTCTACTGGAGGCTGCTGTCACCGAATACCAGAGACCTAGATACTATTTGTGTAAAAGTACTGTACTTCATTATTACTTCTATATACTTCTAATAACATATAACATATACACTATATAATTTTGTTGATTATAAAGTAAAACAAAGGACCAAAGACTATTCAAATATACTATACTATATATTTAAACTTACTAATATACGACTCGACAATAACCTGTGTTTATGACCCTAATTCGGAGAGTTCGACACAAATTTAATATTTCGTCCTTGCATGGAAGATCTGGCGGGCGATTTTCGGAGGTAAAAGTGTACTGTTTATAGCTCAAACATGTGTGTAAAGTACTCAGTGCTTCTGTTAATCACATATATATATCGTCTGTGCCCTATTCTACCTACAGATATCCGATATACAGGTTAGCAGTGACAAATATTACGTATACAAGCCGTTATATACCAGGGTACTTGTCACTCCTACTGAAAGTGGTTGCATACCTTGTTATTATATATACATATAGATACCTGTATAGACGCACGAGCATCTACTCAGGCGCCTGTGATCACACACACGGACATTTGATCATATTTACATACATACAAACATACAGTCATAATGCCACGCTCAAGCAATACACACACATGCTCCTCTCTCTCTCTCACGCTCCCCAATTTAGTTTAGGATTGTTAGCACTAATGTCCTCATCATCTTGAATTAAGAATCTAAAATTTCAAAACAAAAGAATATAATGAAGTTGAAAATCTCCAGTTATTGTGTGATGTGACATTTAACCTTCCCCGAACGAAATATAATGATAGCTGGATGGAATCATTAATAGTTCTCTGACACGTTCACCCTCAATAAGCTCTGATTGATATGGGTATTAATTTCAAAATGTTAATGTTCTCTTTGTGGCTGCTCCATTAAAAAACATCATTATCATATTTTGATATTTGTAACTATTGTGGAAACGTTGATATTTTTATAATTACAACGAATAGTCTGTAATAACTCTTCGTCGGTACAGCTAGGCATAGAATATTGTATTTAACCGAGTTAATCCCTTCACCACCATGACGTAATTTTCATCATTTTCTGGTTACCATCAGATGATTGTATTTAGCATATAATCTACCTCTACGACTCATTCGGGTAAATACGATCTCAATAAACCCTCTTAATAATACTGGTCCTTAAACTGCATAATATCACGTAATTTTATCCAGAATAAAAGGTAAACACGCGTCATAGTTCACGAATTATGTGGGAAGTGTGGTGGTTCTACCTCATAGTTGAAGGGTTTCTAGATGATCTATAATAGTCTACAATTGATCTGATATTTATCAGTCGA
Source organism: Paralithodes platypus (assembly GCA_032716605.1). Classification (NCBI taxonomy): domain Eukaryota; kingdom Metazoa; phylum Arthropoda; class Malacostraca; order Decapoda; family Lithodidae; genus Paralithodes; species Paralithodes platypus. Next base: position 5,939,614 of record CM064507.1, on the reverse strand, counting down.
CTAATTACCATTTTTCCGATTCTCACATTTGTATGTCTTTATGTACTATACAGTATACTGTATGTTGTGCATAGTTACTAATATAGTTTTTCATATTGTCGCCTTCATACCTGTCACTGAGGGTCATTTGTGTCCGACTGAAAAATTAAGTAACTTAACTGAATTTCGATTGTAATTACAATGACTGAATGGAATATAAACCATACTATGTTCTAACAAAACGCTATCGACTATTAACGGCAATTATTGAATACATGTCTCGTTCATTCCTTGTGGGATACCCCTTTATTTCTTTAAGGCCTCATCAATACAGACTTCTACTTCAAATGTAACTTAACTTTGGCATTTCGTGATGATGATGTTTATTTGTATTGGTATTGTTATAATCATTATTTTTAAAGGGTGTGCTTGAATCGAAGTGAGTGTCATGTATCGTGTGTAAACAAATTACAGAAAGGTGTAAATAATAGTTAGAACATATTGTCCTGTGATTGAAATGACTATGACAATACAATATAGCACAATATATTATCTCTTTTCAGCTGGGCACTGAAGCTGGACCACTACAATACAAGCTCCAACCTCCACCACCTGGCGGTAAGCACAATCATTTATCATCAACGCACTGCTGTCACTTTTATTGTGTTTAATTTATTATTGTCTCTAAAATGTGTATTATGTTTTCACTATGTAGGTTATATTTTGTTTCCGGGGCAGTAATTGTTTTTCAAATGTACATTGTTCAAATATATAAATAAATGTATAGGAATTAATGTGAATTTGGGCCTGTAACTACCAATTATTGATCAACACACGAAAGATAAATAATTAAATCTTACATTAAATTGCGATAACAATTTATGGGCGTACATACAAAAAGCAGACAAAATATACAAGCATATGTGTTCTGGAAGTATTCTGATAATATTCTGGAGCCTGCCAAGATTATCTAAACTCTCGTGTCGGGTAATATGTTATCTCCCTCATATACTTGGCAACACTCCTCTTTCTTTCCTGTTTCCCCTCCACCTTTTTCTGTTTTCACCTTTTTCTAATTTTCCCTCTGCCCTCTTATCACCATAAATCTCCTCAGGAGGAAGGACCCATAGATAACTAAATGTATAACAAGTGAAGGCCTAATGAAGGAGGACCATAAACCATGATAGCTCCCAGGGGCATACATCACAACGTCTACACTTAAACGTGGAGGAATAAAACTACTCTGATTATTACACAGAAATAATGTATTCGTTCTTATACAACACACATATTTCCCTTGGATAGTTGTGTAATCAATGTCCACATTAAACAAAGTTATTACTGCTTGTCACACACACACACACACACATACTCTCTCTCTCTCTCTCACACATACACAGTAGTCGCATCTACGTAATTTTCTCTCGACATAATGAGAGAACCCTTGCACATGGCCGGAAGGTAGGACGGTAGAGGCAAGGTTAAGAGATACAACAGGTTGGCGCACGCGCAGCCTGTTGATGTCAGAAGGTAGGGCGAGAGAAAGAAAGGTAGAAAAACGCTCGCCTGCCAGCCAAAGTGCTGCCACTAGACCAGGGGTGTCAAACATGTTTATTAATATTAGTACCGATATTTTTTTATACCCGGTATCTTCATTTTGCTTGGTGAACTAATTTCTTATTCTTATAATATAATTAGCTTGCACAAAGAGGGATAAGGATTACATAAACACGAGGATTTCACACTGATTTTATTAGTTTAGACATTTTAGATTTAGTTTTTCTAGGATCATTAGCATTCATATTTCTGTTTAAAATCCGTATTCTAAAAAACATTCGGCATCTTACAAAAAAACTAATTACTTCCCATGGTAAAGTCACCATACCAACAATTTCTTTACACAATGATTTTACTGAGTTTTTGCCAGCTTTGAACTCTGTTTTCCCATGAAAACACACAAAGATTTTTTCCATTAATTTAAGCTGTTCAAAGAATTCCTTTTTGGGTGTCATAAGCATCCCTTCTTTTCTGCATATTTTCCCAATCCAGGTTGTGTCATCCTCTGACACTTTCTGACCTAGAAATTCCTGCTGGGGAAACTTGCTGGCAATATATCCACCAATATACCTCAAACCTTCATTTTCATTTTCTTGGGATAAATTTGTACTTGACATACCAACTGGAATTTCAGTATCATAGTCACTTGAGTCGCATGCATTTCCTTCATAACTAGAAATAATACTGCTGACAACAGGAGTTCATGTTCAAGGTTTTCTGTTGTGTCAGTTGCAGTAGACTGTGATGGTTCTGTTTGAGAAAAAACTGCTTCGGATATGCTTGAATCATTTTGTTTGTTGTCAGTGTTATAATTGTTTCCTACCAACTCTATGTTCTTCCCAAGCAGGTATGATTTGATTCGATACTTAACTTGTACAGGTGATGGATGCTGGTGGTTTGAAGCTCCTATTTGCCTAAGACAACATCAAAAATGTTCCAATACATCTTGATTTAACCGATATGTCATTATATAGGAGATGTTATATTTTTATTTTAGCATCTCATATAAACTGAGCAAAGACTGGCACGATACAATAATTCCTTTTTGAAGAAATTAGGCTTACATTAGGCTTAATTAGGCTCCCATATGGGTGATATGGGCTGGGTGTGAATGGGAGCTGCCTCATGTGGGCCGCATGGCCATATGTAGTTTCCTGTGATCTTATGTTCTTAGGTAATTGGGGTTGGGTGTGACAGGGATCTGCCTTGTGTGGGCCGATCGGCGTTTTGCAGACTCCCATTTTCTTATGTTCTTATGTACATTGGTTAAAAAGACGCATAGTTAGAGGGGATTTGATAGAGGTGTTCAAGGGGGTTAGTCACGTAGTGGGATTAATAGAGGGGACCTGAACAATGTACTAAAGCTCAGTGATAGCGAAAGAACTCTAACAAATGTTTTCAAATTAGATACATTTCGTTTCAGAAAAGATATAGGCAAATATTAGTTTGGTAACAGAGTTGTAGATATGTGGAATAGGTTACCCAGCGCTATAGTGAGATCAAGAATGATAGAGAGCTTTAAGATAAAATTAGATAGGCATGTGGTATCGGTATTATGGATAATTTTGGTCATTCTTCGTTGTAGCCTACTGACTCCAAATAAACTATGTCCATTCTGTAATGAGGACATCACATTTGAACAGCATAATCTGAACCTTTTATATAGCGGTATACACACATACATACAAATAATTCTAGATGTAAGGACAGTGTGGGCTTCAAGATAAAATTAGATAAGCACATATAGGACGAGATAGGTTTGGTATGAAAGGCATCTGCCTTGTGTGACCCAATCTGCTCTCTGCAGACTCCCATTTCTTATGTTCTCATATATATATATATATATATATATATATATATATATATATATATATAATATATATATATATAACACAGGTATAAACTCACCTATTTCTTTCAATGGTGCGTCGGTGTTCACGGTTGCATCATCTTTTAGATTATTTTGGTCTCTTGCATCACGGTTTGTTTGTTGCTCAGTCACTTTGGTGTCGTCGTCATCTCGAACTCGCTTTCGGCCTCTCTTGGACTCGCTTTCAGAGGCAGCCTGGGCAGGCAAATGCAGCGTTGGTAATGCTCCAGGTTTGAATCGTATTTGGCTGTAAGGTACTGGTAGTCCAAGCAGTTCGTATTTCAAGTGTCTTTCGAAAGCTGAGGATTCAAAATGTTTAGTGCAGATCCTTGCTGTTGGTGAAATAATACAGCCTTTTTTCCCACTTAGATTTTTTTTTTTTTTTTTTTTTCTATGTGATTGAGGGAGGCAAAAGGCATAACTGCCTATAGCGAGTGCCTCCCCCATAGTTGAAAGAGTGACAGGGCCAAAATCAAGGGACGTTCGAGCCAAAATGCCTGGACACACGGAGTTTGAAGCAATTTAAGTAATAGGAAGAGGGAAAGACTGATTCTGGGAGAGAGTTCCAGAGCTCAGCTGTTGAGTAGAAGAAAGTTTGAGAGTAACGTTTCACTCTTGGGTTGGAGAGTTGCACAGAGTAGGGGTGGGATTGAGTTGCAAGACGGGTACCACGTGCCCTACGTAAAGGAGGTGGTATGCACTGGGATAGCTCTGAGGAACACTGATTATTATAGTAGCGATAGAATAGCGAGAGAGATGCAACATTGCGGCGGAGAGAGAGAGATTGCAGAGAGTTGGTGAGTGGACGGGAGTTAATGATACGAAAGGCCTTCCTTTCAACTTTGTCTAGGAGAGCGGTGTGAGAGGAACCTCCCCACACATGTGAACAATACTCAATACAAGGGCGCACTATGCCCCTGTACAGAGCAAGAAGCTGTGCAGGGGAAAAGAACCCCCTAAGGCTGTTGAGCACACCCAGCTTCTGGGAGGCTGCCTTAGCAAGACTGGTAATATGGTCCTTCCAAATGAGAGCAGAAGAAAAAGAGACACCAAGAATATTGAGAGAAGATGAAGGGTTGATTTTTGTATTGTTGAAGAATAAGGGATAGTCCGCTGGGATATCCTGACGGGTAGATAGATGGAGAAATTGGGTTTTGGAAGCATTAAAGTTAACAAGGTTTTCTGTGCCCCAATTGGAAATAGTATTTAGATCAGAATTTAAGAGTTCTATGGCTTCATTACGTTTGTCGTTGAGGGATTGCTGGCTGGGGCGTTCTGAAAAACTAATGGAGTAGTGTAAGGTTGAGTAGTCTGCGTATGAATGGATGGGAATTAAGGTACAGTTAAGGAGATCATTTATAAAAATTAGAAAGAGAATAGGAGATAGGACAGAGCCCTGAGGAACACCGGAGTTTATAGGGTGAAGAAGTGAACAATGGCCGTCCACAACCGCGGCTATGGAACGGCCGGAAAGGAAATTAGAGATAAAGGCACAGATGGAGGGATAGAAACCGAAGGAGGGTAGTTTAGAAATTAAAGATTTATGCCAGACTCTATCGAAGGCTTTCGATATGTCTAGTGCAATAGAAAAAGTCTCACCGAAGTCCCGAAAGGAGGATGACCAAGAGTTAGTAAGATATGAAAGAAGATCACCAGTAGAGCGACCCTTAAGGAAGCCATACTGGCGATCTGAGAGCAGATTATGAGAAGAGAAATGCTTAAGAAATTTGGAAGCAAGAATAGTTTCAAAAACTTTAGAAAGACAAGAGATAAGAGCAATTGGACGATAGTTGGAGGGTTGAGAGCGGTCACCCTTCTTTGGGACAGGTTGAATGAGAGAAAACTTCCAGCATGAAGGGAAGACGTTAGAGGATAGACAGAGACGAAAGAGTTTGCCTAGGCAGGGTGTCAGCACGGAAGCACAGTTTTTGAGAACAACAGGAGGAACACCGTCCGGACCGTACGCCTTATTAGTGTTAAGCCCAGAGAGGGTAGAAAGTACATCTTTAGAAGAGATTAGGATATTAGGCATAAGTAAGAGAGAGGAGGGCGGAGAGGGAGGAATAGTACCGGAATCATCCAAGGTGGAGTTTCTAGCAAAAGTTTGAGCGAAGAGTTTAGCTTTGTCAGAGGAAGAAGTGATGGTTGTGCTATCAGAGTGGGAAAGGGGAGGGAAAGACGAGGAAGAGAAATTGTTGGAGAGGTTTTTGGCTAGATGCCAGAAAGCTTGGGAAGAGCTAGAGTTGGATAGTTCAGTGCATTTATTATTGATGAAAGAGTGTTTGGCAAGTCGAAGAACAGATTTGGCTTGATTCCGGGCAGAAACATATGAAGAATGAGAGTCTTGGGTTTTAAGGCGTCGGTACCGTTTGAATGCTTCCTCCTTATTGCGGACAGCAGTAGAACAGGCGTGAGTAAACCAAGATTTTTTAGCATTAGTCTGAGAGAAAGAGAATGGAATGTATGCTTCCATGCCCGATAAGATTACCTCGGTAATGCGTTCAGCACTCTCCGAGGGTCCTCGGCCATGGAAGCAGAAATCATTCCATGGGAAATCAAAGAAGTACTGCCGAAGAGCCTCCCAGTCGGCAGCGCCAAAGTGCCACAAGCGCCGCCGGCTAGGAGGATCGGGTGGCTCCATTTTACTCCATTTTGACCGCAGTGTTTCATCTTTGGGAAATTTATGGAATGCTATGTTACTTCCTTTGATAAATATCGACTTGCATCCAGCAACTTGACAATATATAGGCATTTTGTTTAGTTAAAATAGAAGAGCTACACTTTCACACGGCATTATACAGTAGTTATAGCATCACGGTATGAAGTCAAAGAAAACGGAGGATAGTGCTGGCTCGGCTGCTCCTTTGAGAATGAAGTGTATACAGTCAAGTGACCTCTGACCCTTCCTCCCGTGTGACGTCATGTGCGAGCGGGTACGAGTTGGAGTGACCCCATGCTCCAACCTGTTGTATCTCTTAACCTTGGGTAGAGGTAGAGTAGTGGTCCGTTCGCACCTTTTCTTCTGATTCTTTGTACAGTACTTTTGTTTCTTGAGTCTACGGACTGTGAGACAAGGTGTCCTATGAAGAAAAAAGGGTTCTATAAAACCTAAAACGAATATATAATTACTACCTTTACTTTGGTTAATATTAAACCCCTAGAAGCATACACCTTGCTTTGTCGTCTTTGCTGCATAGTACTGATGTCATCATGTTGTTCCTGGATTATTACAAATCTCATCAATGTATGATGCCCCTTGTTGAACCCGACAATTGGTGATCATTCGTAGTAGGGAGATAAGTAGGCACAATTATTAATAGAGATAGCATGCACGAGCGACGAGAAAGGGATTTACATAGATTTAGAAATGTACTCTGACCACATACCCCTTAGGATTGAATCTGCATGGTACCGTCTCTATTCTAGTAGAAATAGCTAATAACAAATAATCACCAATATTACATTATAGTGTTCCAAAACAGGGCTTCGTGCTTCGAAATAAGGTTTCAAGAACAAGTTATAATGCTTTGAGTATTAGCATAGTTTATCAAGATAAATTTATATTGCCTCGTAGCTGATTTGAGATACGTTGCCAGTGATTAGCAGATTGTCAATCTTTTAAGTCTATGAATATGAAAATTAGTTAGCCATTAAATATTTGTGTATTCATATTGTTGTGTTTGTTATTGCATACTGTTATGTCGACTGCATTAGGAGGTAAAAGTTTCTGGAGCTCGGATTAGACTGCCATAATATCAGATAATACTACTACAAGATCAACTTACATTTTCAAAATATACTGTTTTGCTGAAAGATCAGGTTACAATGCCACGAGATCCAATCATGTACCGACCCATCAATGTTAAGCAGTCGCTAAATCAAATTAATGAATTGCTATCCAGTTAACCCTTGTTTAGCGGGGCCCGACTTTAGTCTGTGTGCAATTTTGGCGCAATATTGGCTCTGAGAGAGAACCGAGCGGTGGGAGCGTAGGTTGCCTCATGACCGCTCGCCATGACCGTCGTGGGCCCACTGACATGTACTCCACACTACTCCACCCTCTCTCACTCGCTACACACGTAATTATGTAACAAAATTACCGTATTTTAGCGATTTTGCCCTTCGGTTGCACGATCGTTGCAAGACAACCAGTGATCGTAGAAGGATGGTTCGGGTGTCATTGGAAAGCTCAATTTACGCCCTTTCTGGGATACATACTTGTATTATCCTCTGGCTCTTGTTTATGCATGAAAAAGAGCACGGAAACAACCCCATTTTTGGTAAAAACCCCGCTGGGCGGCACAGTGAATATACTCCACCACCAGCTCTTTGAGTGTTAAAAGTTGTTTAAATTTTATTTATAACACCACGTGATTAAGTTACAGTATGTTGATTAAAGGTTGACGCTATGAATGGTCTGATTATTATCTACAGTACCAATGAAGTCAACTGGTTACAGTGATGTTACACAGGGTTGTATTTGAGAGAGAGAGAGAGAGAGAGAGAGAGAGAGAGAGAGAGAGAGAGAGAGAGAGAGAGAGAGAGACTTGCTAAAATGATGAATGCAGGTAATTCGACGAATTACCTAGAATGAACCTAATAATGTTGTTATCTCTTTGTCATCATCTCAGAAGGAATTGTGTGATTCAGTAATCACTCGAGTATTATGAAAAAATGCGAATAATACTACGAATTATATGTAGGACATATATATAACATGAAGCTATTGGGGCTGCTTATGAACATGTAAATGAATAGTTTTCATTGGTAATGAATCTAGTGTTATTCAGAAGTTCTAAATCTAAAACATCCTGATACATAACATGGCGGTGTAGTTGTAACATTATTGGATGCTAATCTGAAAGTATGTTAGATATTGTGACTCTTCCTAATTTATGGTATACATTTAATTGTGTTCTGATCTGAGAAAATGTTCGTCTAAAATTATAGCCTAATATATCACCATGTTGAAAGGTTATTTTGTTTGAAGAAAGAATGGTGCTTCAGTTTTCAGGATAATTAGATAAACTAATTAATTCATTACCATTATGTTTTTTAGCTAATGACTGCACTCCCATAGTTAATATATAATGCAGTTGAATAGCACTACCTGCAAGTGGTGTTCAAAACATGAATCTGTAATGCACTATAATATTACATTCTAGTTCCCCTATGTCTTAATCAGACAGAAATACTTTTTATCATGGGAAGTCAAATGAAAATTACAGTGTTCCAAAATATAAATCACTATCATGGACGGTATCAAAGAGTCTCAAGGAGCATGTGGATTCAGAAGATCTTGCAGCTGGAAGTCATTGTATCGAGACTATCCTGCCACAGACATTAGTTCCAGGGCAGTAATTCCCTTTCCAATGTTCCCTTACCCACTCTAAACCACTGTTTGGACACTTGATCCTCAGTGTTTTGGAGGACAAGCAACCTAGAAGGGTCACTAGATCTGTTGTTGCTTGATTTCCTTTGTACTCCTTTGTACTCCTTTGTACTATACATACCCCCCCCCCCCCTTCTTATAACTCGAAATTAATGAAAGCAATCGGGGTGACGTTTCCATCATTTGGGAAGAGTCCACCAGGAAATATGTGTGGATATTTACAGCCAGTTTGCTCTAGGCCCTTTTTGAGTTATAGGGAGGTCAAGGATGAAGATTATTGTCAAGTTCGTTGGCGCTACCTAATACCTATAACAAAAATACTCTGACATTGTGATTATGAAATTATTTGTTTTATCTCTGCACTCAATACTGGAAGGTGCATTAATCCAATATATTAATTTGCATATGATATGTGTTTCCAGTCGTTCAATCACATGAACTTTGGCATGATAAATATTACAAGGTTATGACAAATCCATTAATACTTCCAAATCAATTACATCTAACGGCTTGTACTTAAATTATCTTAAATATCAACCTGGTATTGCCAAATAATGATAATAAGATTGGTTTAGGTAATTCAAAACTAAATATGATGCATTTGGTATGGCTCCACTTTTTCTGAAACACCCTGTATATATCACATATAAATATTATGCATTGTACCTAAAAAAACACGTTGATAGTGCGGCCATGTCATGGTAATTTACGTAATTTAGGCTAGGGTAATTTAGGCTAGGGTACCTTAGGCTATTCTAGACAAACTAAATAGTGACCCTGGCCTAAGTATGTATTCCGATTAAATGCTAAACTTATCAGCATTATATAAAGACTCTAGCCCGGTCCCAAGTGGCCAGATTTGTTATGCTGGAATAGCAATGTAACGTTGTCCTGAATTGTTACATTATTGTTTGTGATAAATTACTAACTTGTTGTATTTGCTTGGTTTTCATATTAACCAGCAAAATGCGTCTCTGAACATCGAGTTAACAGCCATCAACTTACAATACTTAAGCGGGGTTTAAGGACAGATCTCTCATAAATGAACATTTATATAAGGAGACAAGCATCAAAATATAAATAAACACTTAAACAAAGTCCATTGTTGCAGAACGCTTGTTTCTGGATAACTCACTTTTAGCTGTTTCTAAAAAAAAATAAAAATAAAAAATAAAAAAAACATTTGAAATTCTCTCTTGGAGTGTCAGGGAACAACCATCAATCATACAGTGAGTTATTGACAGACCGAGTCAGGGACTGCCAAACAAAGTTGACATGGTCCTGCTTTCTCCAGGTGAGAAACATTTATATTATATCTGCAGTGGATACTAGCAATATATCAATGCTAGGTGATAGTGAATGTCAAACATTGTATTACAGCACCAATTACAGCATTATTGTGTATAACATAATTCTTAGTTGTTGTTATATCATTTAATATAGGGGATACAGTCATAAACAACCACACGGGCCATATACAGAGACCATTTCAACACATGATACCGTTCACGTCAGTAAGGATAATAACAAATATCAGGGGGAATATCAAACCCCAAACATCCGATAAATCTCTTGTGTTCCGACTTTAGTATAGCACCAGGACAACACACTCAAGAAAACATGAGCAAAATAAAGCCCGATAAGACTGAGCGATATTCAACAACGTCGCATATTAGAGAGAGAAAGGAGGGCGTACTGTGATGTGGTGGGTGGTGGGTTTTTACCAGGCAGGGAATGTCACATGTCGGAGGAGAGGATAATGCCAGTGAGCCATTTCACACCCCAACTGTTTCTCTGTGTTGTTGTGATGACAGTAGATGCATGACAGCTCATCTTATTAGAATTGAAAATATTAAAGTTAAATGTAGTGTATGGTACTTCTTACTTTGAGCTCGAGGCATTCTGTTTATCTATTTTTTTTTAACCCTCCTCTAGCGGGTGCTCTGTGGCCGTTTTGGGCCTTTCTGGGCCGTTCTGACTGCTATATCAACCATCAGTATGAAAGGAACTTTTTAAGGGTTAAAGGTGGAAATGGTAAGGTTTAATCAGAATACGGTATTTTGTATACACATCGATATAGAGGCCCTCAAACAGGACTGCAGCGCACTACAACTGTGCCAACTACTATTACTTCAGACATTTACGTACGTATTTGTATGGGTGTACGTGCGAGCATCTGTGCATGGATATGTGTGTACGTGTGTATGCTTGCTTAATAATAATGTTGGTTTTGTCTATCATCAACTAGCTCCGTTTTAGCCAATTTCGCTCTCAAAGGTCATCATCATGTTCCTCTCGTCGCTCGTATTGTTCACCTTCCCTTTTCATCTCGGTTCATATCCTCCTACAGAGGTCGTCATTAGCAATAAAAATCACATCCATGCAGGACCGCTCGAGATCAAATGGCAATAGTATGTACTTTCGGATAATTACGTTTACCGTGGGCCAAATTGTTATTGGAAAGTGGATAGACCACGAACACGAGAACTGAACGAAATGGAAAGACACATGTGGCTTACACGAAGTTCAGACTTGGAAATGGGGAAAACAGTAATGCTTAGTTGCATTAGAGGAACATGAGCTATTAGTTATTGGTTTAATAGACTTATAGATAGGTGTGTCAAAGTGTATCGCTACCATCTATAATCCGCTACCGTAAGAGTCTTTTGATAATAGCATTGTATGAGAATAATGCATTTAGTCAAGAAATTACCGCCCTACCACAGAGTAACATAATATCCTCTCTCCCCGGCCATTACTGCTTCCCAGTCAACACTGTAAAAGACTCTTAATCATTTAATCATGATAGGAACATGATTGGGTTTCTGACGACCTAAATGGCAGGGGTGTTCGCTTCAGGACACTTCGTACAGTATATAAATCATCTCTGAAACAGTAAATAGATACACAGATTGATATGCAAATAGTCATATGTACACAATAATTACAGAGCTATATGCATATACATAAATATAGATTAATAAAAGGACATATAACGAGAGCGAAAATATAAGCACAAGATTGCTCGATTTATATAGTATAGAGCTATGAATTATACACAAACACATATATATATATATATATATATATATATATATATATACTGTATCTGTAGGGAAAACACAAACTTAATACAATGATTTATAACCTATCACTTACGTATTGTACAATCTCAGGTATTTGCGGTCACTCAGCTAACACACATTGGAAGACGGCTAACATTTACTATAATGAAGCAGACGGCGACTGTTTACCTGGTGACAGTTCCGTGCATGACGTTTGTATGTGCCAATTATTTACTGACAGCTCGGTAATTCATCAGGCAGGGAACGGAGGATCGCTGACATTTTATATCAATCAATACACGGAGGCTGGACAAGTACCAATATGTATTCTACTCATGTCTTTATAAATAGTTCTACAAACAATTTTATCGGCTAACATTATTGAAGTGTGATTGCATGCTATTCGCTAATTTGGTGCGATTTTTGTATGCTAATAGTTTGTGTTAACAGTTGTAAACAATGCCATACACGACTAATAAGTTTAAATAGTGTTTGGATGATACAACAGATAATTGACTTAACCCTCCTGGCCCGGGCAGGCTCTCAAAATGACAGTGTGGGCTACCCGGGCGATCTGGCCGAAAAACGTCTAGGCCTAGGCTACCGTATTTTTGTTTAGTTTAACTGCTAGAAATTTCCCACTCATCTATAAATGTAGTGCGGTTTCCAATCTGTAGACTGGCGTTGAGTAGAGCTCTCTATGTCAACTGGTTCAGTTGTGATGACGATTTCAGTGGAGAGCACTTGCAGGCGATGTTAGCAATATGACGATCTTTTCACTACTGAAACAACGACATACAGACATACAATAACAAATGAGTCTTCTCTTTCTTGTTTTCGGAGGTGCGGTGATGTAACGATCGGCTTTGTTTACATGCGTCGGAAGCACGGCGTTTAGACCAAGCTGAATAGGCTTTCAAGCTTACAGATTTTAAAATGACACCCGGGCACCTGCCCTTAATTCGTGGTGTCATTTTAAAATGACAACCGAGCCAGGAGGGTTAACGTAATGAATACTCTCTCTCTCTCTCTCTCTCTCTCTCTCTCTCTCTCTCTCTCTCTCTCTCTCTCTCTCTCTCTCTCTCTCTCTCTCTCTATCTCTCTCTCTCTCTCTCTCTCTCTCTCTCTCTCTCTCTCTCTCTCTCTCTCTCTCTCTCTCTCTCTCTCTCTCTCTCTCTCCAATAAAACTATTGGCTCAAGTCTTGGAAATTAATGATGCTCGGGAAAGGTCAAGGTCGACGATTGAGCTTGAGATAATGAATTAGCAATTACTAAGGACGGAGGGGAGTTTTCATAGGAGAATCATTATACTCGTATTTAAAGGTATGATATTCTCCTACTCTTCTCACATATTGAATGATAACCAACACAAAATGTGCAGAGTAGATAATGGTTTTAACCTTTTCCATATAAATTAAATTAATACAGTATATGTCACTTATAGATAACATTTATTTTTCAAGTTCTACTCAAAATGCTTTAATAACATTTAATAATATGATGATCATTACTTTGTTGAGACATATGTGTATTCAAATAAATGTAAACATATATCAACATATACGTGGACATAGTCATACGTTTGTCTCCGTTTATAGGTATGACTATAATACAAATCACCCTCCCCCCCCCCATCTCTCCCCCCACCCCTAGAAACCTCCAACACATCTATTTTAACCGAACTGCACTCATACTGGGTTGATAAAAAATCAAGACATGTTGAATGCTTGAACAATAATTGTAGGTTAGTATAATATACTAAATAATGAGATTGAGTTGTAACTAAAACTAATCTAACACACATTAGCATATATTTGTATAAGCAACCAATCAATATGTGTACTGAGAATGATTACATAATATATAAATAGTAGTACGTGGTCAAAATGGAGCATATATAATTTATTATTGATTGTGACTGTACAACCCATTCACCTCAATAGTCTGGTTCACTCAAATATGTCATTGGCTCTCTCAGCATTCCCTTGACAACCATTATCACTCTTGAAGCACATTATATGATTTTATGCATATGCTGACCTTTTTCGCTGCCTCAACTTCCTTCTGTTGAACTTAAAAGAGTACACAGCAAATATGAGGCAATATGTTATGTATGTTTCTGTTTTCATCGTCATTGCTACATATGTTTTTGTTTTATAATGGCATACAACACACATTACATATTTATCTGTTATCTGTTATAAAAATCGCCACCTGTAAGTGGCACCGATTAGCATATCGCCCATCGGTAATTTGTGTAGGTTTTTTTCCCCTAGATAGGTTGCCCACCAAGGCTATCAAGTCCCATCTATTAATGTTGCACTATGATATCATCATATATATAGTACATAGCATATTGTGTACTTCTCCATTCTAGTTATTTGCAGCAATCTTGATTCACGTGTTCAATGTTCATTCTTAATGTTTGCTTGCTATGTAAACATCACATGAGGAAAACAAACTGTGCACACTCCAAAATATAGTAGTGATACCAAGTATTTCGATTTAGTAGTACCTAACTAATAATACTAAATTCAATAGTCTAATATACGTATATTGTTTTAAGTAAGTTTTAATAATTACATTTGTTTATAAAGAATGGCCAATCAATTGTAGTCGAATGGTTAATAGCTACCGCAATCAATCCCATGACTCCAATTAGTCATTTATAATCTGAATACACTCGGCTTTTCATAGCCACCCTAATGTGACGATAATCTATTGATGAGGTTAAGTATGGAATATCATATTAGTTTGCTCGAAATATCACTAAACATATTTTTTAGGTTAGAAGTGAAGGATATGAGATAAAAAGGTTTACTGTGCCTCGCTGCTTGTTTTCCTAATATTGCCTCATCTAAACCTGCGAAACTTATTATAGTTGTGTGACTGTGTCAGACTGGCCTTGGTCGTCCTCCCCCTGCTAAATCCTGGCTTAATTAACCTTGCCACAGTGTCCCTCACTAGGCTGTCCACACTTAACATACAAGCACCTGCAGAGGATGTTCGAACAACGAGTATTTTGTCAATTATGAATACATAAGTGTTAACAAATTAGCCACTACATCTGAATACATATGTGTATGTTATTAACATTGATGAGGTCTGTTCATGTCTATTGAGCGTAATTATAATATTGTGTTCATATTTCACTATACCGTATGTTTGGCTAAGGATGTCTATACTCTCGATGAGATGTCACAAATGCCCCAATTTAGGGTTTGATAAACCAAAGCATCGGGAGTGTCCGTATTCCATATCTACATGAGCAATTGAGTTCAGTATATTGGACCATTTTCGTATATGCAGTTTTGTGTTCAATTGTTTATGTCCTTGAATATGTAGGGACGCATATTGTGTATGTGTGCAACAACGATATTATAATATTAAGTGTGCGTGTACAAATGTATTGTTATACGAGTTAGCGTACGTGTGTATGAGTGTGTATGTGTGGATTGAAGGATGAATGTGCATTTGTACCTGCGTTTGTGTATGACCAAGGGCTCGTGCGTGTGAGTACTTGCTATTGTGGGGATCTCAAGAGTCTTTATCAGTGTGTGTATGGCTTTTTGACTGGCCCTGCGAGGGTGTACGTGTGAAGAGTTGTGTGGAGAGTTGGCTGTATCTAACCACCATGACGGATCATGGTGTAGTATTAGTGGTAATAAATGGGCTATCCTCTTCAAAAATCAGCATTACATTGGAAAACATTATTTAAATCGCCTTCATACTGCATACAAACCTGTGAAAGCATGAATTAACATAAATTGTCCTAGGCTCGTGTCTTAGCAACAGAACACTGGACCCTAAGTCATTCAGGCCGCAAACAAATAGGACCGCGAATCAAAGCGTCCTCGTTCGAAAATATCATGTGTCGGGGCAACATTTTGTTAATCTGCCAGATCGGAGTTACTTAAAAAATAAATAAAAACACACACAAACATCTAGTGTCGTTATCTCTCTCACCCTCTCTCCTTCATCACCAGAACCCGGGCGGATCCCTTACAATCGTCCTTATATGGCTGTCATTCAGGTTAATAATTATTTATGATAATAATCGGATTTATGGAAAAGCTTACGTTCATTTAAATGGGTTTTTTAAATATAATATTCAGATTTCTATTATCATCTCTCTCTCCCCTATGCACACACCCTTTATATGTGAGGTTGAAGGTACCTAAGCACACATTTCATTGATCATGAGGTGGTACACATCCATGGCACTGTTAGTGAGTCCCATGAGCAGATATCGAATGCGCATATTTGTACACAGCAGTGTAAAATATTTATTACACAACTACAAATATAAGAGGATACACATTCACACTGTTACACAAACACACTTATGCACGCATGTGAATTGTACTCGCACTTGCATACGTGCAAACTCAACTCACGCATACACACTCACACTCCGTTACATTTAATTAAAGGAATCTCCGATATAAAACAAATATAAAATAATAAATTCAGCCAGAAACAGCTTCGAAAATGTTGGCATCAGCATTAATTACTGCACTGTACACTGTTACGTGGTACGTGGCCTCTTACACATTATAAACTGACACCCATCACACTCGGTGCTATTTCAAGTGTATGCATCCTCACCTATCACACACACAGACATTTGATCATACTTACATACATACAAACATACATTCATAATGCCACGCTCATGTAATACACACACATGCTCCTCTCTCACGCTCCCAAATTTAATTTTGGATTGTTAGCACTAATGTCCTCATCATCTTGAATTAAGAGTTCAATATATGAACATAAAACAATATATTGAAAGTTGAAAATCTCCAAATATTACTTGATGAGACATTTAACCTTCCTATGATTGGATCGGATCATTAACATAGTTCTGACACTTTCACCCTCAATAAGCTCTTATTGATATGAGTATAAATTTCAAACTGATAATGTTCTCTTTGTGGCTGCTCAAGTAAAAACATCATTATAATTTTTGCGATATTTTTAACTATTTTGGAAACGTTGACATTTGTATAATTACAACGAGTAGTCTGCAATAACTCTTCGTCGGTACAGTTAGGCATAGAATATTGTATTGAACCGAGTTAATCCCTTCACCACCATGACGTAATTTTCATCATATTATGGTTACCATCAGACGATTAACCCTTCCAGCCCGGGTGTCATTTTAAAATGACGGGGCATACGAAAGGCCAAAGCCCAGGTGTCATTTTTAAATCCCTATGCTTGAAAGCGTGCTTTTAAAGCTCCGTGGTGAAAATTTTGTTTACAGGAGCGATCGCAGCACCACCAAGCCTCAACTACAACGCTTATCAGTCCGTAAGTACCCGCCATAGCGAGATATAGCGAAAACAAATCTTCCGACACGTCCGTATCTGTGCAACCTCCTGCGCGCCCCACTGCTACCCCGCTAGCTATGTCGACGCCTACTGCGACCGAGAAAAAGCCTGACCGTAAGAAAGCGAAAGTTTTGTTGAGTGAAAGTACCATTGAGAGAGAACTTTTGGCCATAGAAACTGAAAGTGAAAGTTCAAGTTCTTTTGAAGAAAGCAGTGGTGAAAGCTTAGTTGACAAACTAAAAGACATAAGTGAAGTTGAGTTTGAGGGCTTCAAGGGTGATGATCCAGTCGATTTATATCATTTAACAGATAGTAGTGAGAACCCTGATGTTGAAGTGTTCGAGTAAGGTGCGATTGAAATTCAAGTGTGCTTGAGCCTAGGCATACCCCGTCGTCATCACAGCTTGGTCAGCCTAGGCCTACACCGGAACCTTCCCCTTTGCCTGCTTGTACGCCCTTGAAAGTGGGCAACTACTCTTATAAAAAAGAACTTTAGTGATAAGTGCGGCCAAAAAAGCATGCAAGGCAGCAGAGGAAATAAGGGAAGGCAACATAAGTAGTGGTACTGACAATGATGCCGACCCTGCTCTAGTCACCACCCGCTTTCCTTTGTCTCGTCGCCGTGACCCGGGACGCTGCGCGGGTCACTCACAGCCCTCAACTTTATCTCTCCCTCAGGATGAGCAAAGGGCCTCTACAAGTGGTACTAGTGGTGCGGAATTGTCCTCCCACAGTCTACCACAGGAGTCATCACATTGACAAGCTTTATTTGGAGGGGAGAAGCCCTCAGCTCGCCGCAAAAGGAGTCCAACTCCATAGGCTGAGCATCCCATTGTTCCACCCCCCGCAGCTTCCGGCCCCCCACGCCGAAGACGCCCGGTCCCTTCTTCGCCCGAAGTAAAAATGTTGTGGGTATAATGACAACGAGGTCATGGAATACCTGGTGGAGGAAACCAACAACCATCACAGCATATGTGCAAACTTTCTTGGCAGGAAAACAAGTGCCAAGATGGTGGCATGGCGACCTGTCACTGTGTATGTTTTTCTGGCACTTACTATGCTGATGACACACATCAGAAAACATGCACTGGCAGATTACTGGATAACCGCCGATCTCATCACAACACCAGCCTTCGGGAAATATATATCCAGGGACAGATATATTGACATTTTGTCTTATCTGCACCTGACCAACAACATGGCAGTCCACTTTCAAGATCGGCTTTGGAAAATCAGGAGGTTGTACAACATGATATGCCATCGGTTTACCACCTACCTGATTCCTTTCCAGAAGATGTGCCTCGACAAGTCTCTGGTCCTGTTCCCGGGGAGGCTGCATTTTTAGCAATATGTCCCGTCGAAGAGACACCGTTTCGGCATCAAGCTCTTTGTCCTCTGCGACTGGAAGACGGGATATGATCTGGACTTTGTGGTCTACAGCGGCAGTGGTGGTGAGATAGTTACTGACCACAACATAGGATTTGGCGGTGCTGTCGTGCAGAAGATGATGGAGAAACACTTCCACAAGAACCACATCCTGTACACAGACAACTACTATACGTCGCCCATCCTCACCAAGTACCTCCATGACCGTAAGACCAGAATTGTCGTCACAGTCAAGGCCGAGAGGAAGAGCATGCCAGTGTACCCGACAAAGACGAAAAAGACGGAGGTGTTCCACAAGAAAAGTGGCCCCATCCTCTCTATCCACTGGCATGACCAGCGGAAAGTAAACCTCCTCACCACATGCCACAAAGCAAAGATGGTCGCCACCGGGAAAGTGGACCGGAAGACCAAAAATCCCATCCTAAAACCAGCTGCTGTCCTAGAATATAACATAAACATGCGTCTCATCGATAAGTCCGACATACAGATGGGCTTCATCAACTGCCTGCGAGCATCCTGCACGTGGTACAAACAAAAATTTCTGCACACAGTCGACATGTCAGCCCTCAACTCCTACAATATCTACCGACTGAGGACTCCCGGACCCAAGAAGTACAAGTGTTACGATCCAGGTTCTACAAGACACAGGGCTCTTCTTCATTGGACTAGATAAGGCTAAATGCAACAATGGTAACACTAGTTCCAACCCCTGCCTTAACCACTGGAGAACAAAACACCTATACCGCCCTGAGTCGTGCCTGGACAACGAGGTATCCTATGACTCGGTAAAAGGTGCACACTATAGGCTGATGATCACTGAAGCAGCCTATACTCATACAACATACGATTACTTTATTAAGGTATACAAGGAAAAAGGTAGAGAGCGTAATTAAATCGCAGAAACGATTTAATAGCAAACTAGAAGAAGGATTATTAACGTTTCGTTAAATAATCAGTAAACTGTCACTCCTGTCTGAAAGAAAGTGAAACAAAGAAAGTCCTAAAGCATCATGCCAGAATCTTCTGCAAAAGTCAGATGCAACTAAGAACTACGTCTCGGATTCTGAACCGTGTATTATTACTGTGGGAACATATATAGTGTAGGGACATACAGTGTTATCTGGCACAGGTGTAATTATAAAACAGTCGGCAGTCTAAACTCTAACAACAAAAAGATGTGCTTTCTCCCACCAGGCACTAGCCTGCTCTGGTTGGGTCTCTCAGCAACAATCACGACTTACTATAAACATAAGGAACAATAATCTGCACACATATACACAATGAAATTATAAACCCTAACCGGGGGTCTGCCAGGTGGACAAAGTCTAGCAGGGGAGTCGTAGGCTAAGCTACCAGGGCCGAGCCACCTGCTCGTTAGCCTAGTGTCGTTCTCAAGTCTGTGCGCCTAGTTACATTAAATGACGGGGTGCTCTCTTGAGAGATCCAGGTCTCGTGTACCTAGTTCTCTCCTGGTGACCCTCCTAAGTCAAAAGCTAACGAGCTAGCACAGTTCTGGGTGGACTAGGCAAACGCCCTCATGCCAACACAGTGCTAGGCTCTAAGGTACACAGACAAGAAAATTACCTAGGCCTCCGCAGGTATTCGGTACAGTTGCATAGGCTCAACGATTCTATGCTCATAGGAAACTGCAACCTGATAGCCTCTCCCCAGTCTAGCATCGACTGACCTGGCAGACACCCAAGAAAATAAGGTTGGGGCAACACGATGAGTATGTCAAACCTCCCCAAGACAAAATGGATAACCCTCTGATCCAAAATGCCTAACTAATTACATATAATATCTCTGAGAGCTCGCTGTATAATACAGTGACGGATATATGAAATCAACGTCAAGGGAAAGGGCAGTTAATTAATAGTAGGATATACAGAGGAGAAGAAGGTAAGCAGTGGTAGAGAAAGTTCGCAATAGGGGGGTGAGGAGGGCTGATAGATTGCAAAGAGATGTTAGCGTTACAGCACTAAGAGGAGCTCTGAGGGAGACACAAGAACAGGAGCCCGCACCACCGTCCCAGGCCCGCGGCCGCCAATCACAGACGATTACGTCACCAAGCAGCAGGGCTGCTGAAGGCGCCAGGAGCCACCAGCCAATCAAGGGCACGGGAAAGCGCGCGAGCGGGAAAACTCCTCGAGTGAGGGAGGCAACACATACCTACGCACGGACACATTACCACCGCGCTCTCGCTATTCTCTCTCTCCCTCCACAATGCATCTTATATTCTACTAATGATATAAAATAATTGCCGTTGTCACAGACGAAAGTAAAGGCCACCACGGGACTGTCTGCAACAACACGAACACTATGAAAGAATGAACCACATTGTAGATAGACTGTAGCCAAATACCTTGCCCTGGCGAGTGCTAGCGAGTGGCCAAGCGAGTGGCTGAGCCCACATGGCGTTCTGCCACGCTGCAGGCGTCACACCCCCCCCAAGATATTAGACGCTCAACCATGAGCTCTATATCTGACAAGCAGAACGCCGATAAGACTCGCCACTCCTAATCACTTCGCAACATAGAAGGCAAACCTCAGTTATCATCAACACAAAAATTACAACCCCTCCCAACACAATAGCTTAATTAATTCATACTGCTATGCTCCATGAGCGAGCTTCTACTAGCCCAGCCTTCTGAGAGAAGCACAGGTTCGACTCAGAACTTTAGCTATAACATACTTAAAAATGTTATCTATTAAAGAAAGAGTTTTTATAGAATTTTCATTTTTTAATATGTTTTTGGCAGCTGCACTTACAGGGGCAAGCCAATTTTACTCCACTCTCAACACACACTGACTGAACGGCGAGGGTTCTCCTGCAAACAAACCCTCCCGTGACAAACAAACAGCCAAAACATTATCAGTGCCCTTAGCATGCCACACATCCAACTTGTGTTCCGGCAGCACAACAACACCTGACACTGATAAACTGCCCAGTTCATCACAAGACTGGCACTTCTCTTCGCTCTTTCCGGCAACGGGACCTGCCAAAAGCCTTTCACTAGTTCTACCTTCGTGATAGGCGATGCAGCCCCGATGCGGTCTATGGTGTCGTCAACTCTCGATAAGGTATAGGCGTCTGTCAGGGATAATGCACACACACTCTCGCAATCAACACACTCACTGATCTTGCCACTCAACTCAGGTTGCAAACTCACTGGCAACGACCACTCACAATATCCTTTATCCCTCAGACCCTTTTTCCACATGTCGTCTAGCTCTGTTTCCACGACAGGCTTTTTAGCAGGATTTATATGGTAGGGAATTAAACTGAGCCTCGCTCTGTCTCCAGCCTCCATGTCGGATTCTACCCCGTGCATCAGGCCTGGAGAAGCAACAAACATGCGGATGCACTGCCCCAGCCTAGTAAACAACTTATCTCGCAGAACATGCCTAGAGCCCTCCCACAACCCAGCCGAGACCGCAGCTTCTAACCTGTGGTCTCCCTCCTTCTCCACCTTCGTCCCTAGAACAGCCAGGTCATGAGAGGGACAATCAGTACCACCTGTGCAGTCACTCCCATAGTTCATTATTGCTAAGGCTACCCTGCCGATACCATACATGCGCACCCCCGCATTCCTTGCAACTACATCTGCCTGCGCAGCATCACCACTTTTAACGACATGGCCAGATACAGTCGGTCTATGGTAGGGTTGTTGCATTCGACTAGAGCAGCATTGGGAGGCTACGACGACCGGGCACATCCACTCCACAGCCAATCTCACCAATCTGCTCAATGTCCTCCTTCTGACCACCACCCTTGGCAGCCATGGGTCGACCCTGACCTGACAACCATGTCCAAGCCTCGTCGCCCACCTTGAACCACCGAAACGAGGCTAACGGTATTTCAACATTCACGTGACCTGCCCGCGGAACATCTTGCACCGCCCGAGTTGTGAGGCTCAGGGGCTCGGCACGACCAGTGGGGTATGAACCGAGCTGGTGCTGGAGCGCTGCACACTGCTGCTCAGGCAGGTGCTCTAGTGCTTCCACAGCCACCAGACTCGTGTTCCCCGCCCACTGCTCCGCCGAGACATGACAATCCCTTCTCTCCTCCACCTGTGCCCTACTGCCCCCCTCTCCTTCTCCACCTGGGCCGCTGCAGACCAATGCAGGGACAGTAGGCTGCTAAGGTGGTTGCCTCACAAACTCCTCCAACAGATTCATATGACATGTTTCCCCGTCCTCGTGTTTGATAGCCCCGTTACCACAACTCTCCTCCAACGGGGAACTACTAAGTCGCGGAGTGCCATCACGCCCAACCATGTCACTAGGGGTGACAGGTTCTAGGGCCACTCCGGAGCTCACCTCTGTGTCAAATACTAAGCCGCTAAGGAGAGCCGCAGGAGCAAAACTCACAAAACTCCCAGCTTCAGCTTGCTCCTTCCGACCGTTCCTCCGCTGGTCTGAAGACTGAGACAAAGGTTGTGACTGAACTGACGCGCAAGAACGGGTGACTGCACAGGCCATCTGGTTAAGCTGACACCTCTCGACCCACTCCCGATTCTCCCTATTAACATCGGCCGCCCTCTCGGCAACAACTAAGGGTGGAACCTCCGAAGTGAGCACCGCAAAGTCGTTGCCCAGAAGGAGGTCGACGCCCTCAACTGGCAAGCTCTTTACGATCTCAACATCAAGTTCACGACACACACCATTCACCTCCAGCTCCAACCTAATCAACGGGTATGACCTGGTAGCATTGATCCCCTGTACCACAACAACCCGAGCCGCATTTATAGGTTTGCCTTGTGAAATTTTTAAGAAGTGTCTGTGATGCCCCAGTGTCACGCAACAATTTGACCTGATGTTTAGTATTCCCCCCAGCTCACAAGCCCGCACCCTCGATGGCTGCAAAAAGTGTCTTGGACAGGTGTCGAGCCCTCCAAACCCTTCTTCACAGGCTGTGTCCCCGCAACTGATGACCTACCCGGGGCAGACGCAGAAGAGCTCAGAGACACCCCCATGTTGAGAACCAAAGACACAGGCTTAGCAGGAATATTACTTGGACATGTACGTGCAAAGTGACCCACCTTCTGACATTTAAAACATTTCACTTCACCACTAGACTTCCCCCCTTGAGGTGGTGGGGAAGGGCCCTGCCCTTTTGAAAACGGGACGGTTTTGTGTTTGTATTTATAATGGGTATCATTGCTCTTACTTTTTACAGTGTTATTTTGTGCTTCATTGACTTTGGGGGGTGGAGTGTTACGCCCCTTGTTACCTGTCTAACTACGATGAGCAGACCCGCACCCACGAATCAAAGAAAGCCAGAGGTCAGCAAGCTTAGCTGCCTCCTCTACAGTCTTAGGGCATTTTTCCTTCAGGTTTAATGTCAGGTCGCTGCCTGTGCACTGGACGAACTGCTCCAACAAAAATAACTGCTTAACCTGATCAACTGTTGTCGCATTCTCAGACCGGAGCCAGTTCCCCATAGTGTCAGTCAGTTCCCGGGCATGTTCAAGGAAAGAGCTCTCCTTGCTCTTTACAATGCCCCGAAATTTCAACCTGTAGGTTTCTGGTTGCAACTCATAGGCCCGGAGCACAGCCTCCTTCAACACCACATAGTTAGTACAGTCCTCCAATGACAGCGAGTCATATGCCTTGAAACCTTTCCCAACAAGCTTTAATGATACAAGGGCTGCCCACTTAATCTCCGGCCACTCATGCTCCCGACACTTCTTCTCAAACCGTGCAAAAAACTCAGTCACACCAGACTCATCGAACACAGGGACTAATTTAATCAAGTGCAATAAAGACTCAGACCCACGATTCCCAGAACCAAGATGCCGCCCTGTTGTCTCCACCCTAGATTTCTCAACATCCATCTCAGCACAGTACCTAGTTGCTTCAACCTGCAACTCCGCCTCACGGCATGCTGTCCTCTCCTCAGCCTGAATCTTAGACATCTCCGCCCTCTCCTCAGCCTGAACCTTAGCCATCTCAACTTCACGCTGGATCTGGATCTTAGCCAACTCCAGTTGCAACAACATATCAGCAGTCAAACCCTGAGGGGGAAGAGCAATTATAGGAGACCCACCCAGTGGCTCACCCAGGGGCAAACCACGCTGTCAGCGACTATCAGATTGCGGAAGCGTGCCAAGGTCTGGTAACCTAGGGGGCGCGATAGGAGTAGAGTGGAAGGGAGGCTTGGATAAAGGCTCCCAAGCCCCCGCTCCACCCTGCAACCCACTGCCACCACCCAACACACAAGCCACCAGGTCACTCTTAGACATGCTGCCAAAGCCGACACGCCCC
Source organism: Paralithodes platypus (assembly GCA_032716605.1). Lineage (NCBI taxonomy): Eukaryota > Metazoa > Arthropoda > Malacostraca > Decapoda > Lithodidae > Paralithodes > Paralithodes platypus. The sequence goes on along the minus strand of CM064507.1, from coordinate 5,914,759 downwards.
AGGACCGTGGCCAAACAACGCAGACCATAGCAATCAATCCCCTCCAACCGCCTCGCTGTTACTGGTATCTCCTCAAACTTCCTCGCATCAGCCTCACAATTAATAAATCTGATGCCATCATTAAATTCCTGCTGCTGCTCAACACCTGTAGGCTCTACTGTCTGATTATCCCCGTTAACTGAGCTGTTGCTAGACATGGTGTATACTGAGAAGTGTGCAAGTTTATAAAAAAAAAAAAAAAGTATCTATAATCTCTTATGCAAGCACCTATTCACCTAAAGTTATCTGAAGCCTCTTTATGTGTTATACTGCTTGCCAAAAAAAAAATATGTGTCCACTGTATTCCTCAATAAAAATAATTACTACTATACTCCCACAGTATTTCTTAAGTTCACAAAATCCTAAGCAAGGTCGCCATTTGTTACGATCCAGGTTCTACAAGACACAGGGCTCTTCTTCATTGGACTAGATAAGGCTAAATGCAACAACGGTAACACTAGTTCCAACCCCTGCCTTATACTCATTTGACATTCAAACAGCACACCACAAACATTAAAAAGAAACTGACATCCAGACTTAACGCCCTCAGGTCACTTGCTCACACAAAATTTGGACACAACAAAGAAACTACCACCACAGTATAATTATAAACAATACATAAGATCAGTGATGGAATACGCAAGCCCAGCCTGGGCTTCTAACCTAGCTGAAACACATCATAAGACCTTACAGACTATTCAAAACAAAGCCCTGAAGATAATTACAGGCTGCACAGCTACTGCACCCACAGATCACCTACATCAAGAAACCAAAATCCTCAAAGTCAAAGACCATCTGGACATGAGAGGCACTCAATTCCTGGCAGCAGCCTCCACAAACCAAGACCACCCACTAAACTACATGGCAACACACCCACAGACACCAAGAAATATCAAACAACACCCAGCACATGGTATCACACACAATTATTGTCTTCTCTCCCTCCCTGCCCACCCCGAACCAACTTCCAGAAGCACATCCATACTCATATCTCTCACCGATCCATCCACTCACTCACAGACAACACGCAGCTGCATGCACGACCTCCCGAAATCCATCCTTCCGAATCCTCCCTTCCTCGCGAGGACAGAGTCCACCTGGCCAGGCTGAGATGCGGACACCATCCAGCTCTCCTGAGCTATCAGAAGAGACTCGATGACTCCGTTGTCGACGCCTGCCCGGAATGTACCACAGCACCCCATACCATTAAACACATCATAGAAGACTGCATTTCACACAACCACTTACGCCAACAACACAATCTACACTCAATGAGAGCTCTGTGGGAAAGCCCGATCGTGGCCATGGCCTTCCTCAGGGACTCGGGGCTGTTCGGCCAGGCAGCTTCGGGAACAACAACAACAACAACAACCTTTGCCTTAACCACTGGAGAACAAAACACCTATACCGCCCTGAATCGTGCCTGGACAACGAGGTATCCTATGACTCGGTAAAAGGTGCACACTATAGGCTGATGATCACTGAAGCAGCCTATACTCATACAACATACGATTACTTTATTAAGGTATACAAGGAAAAAGGTAGATAGCGTAATTAAATCGCAGCAACGATTTAATAGCAAACTAGAAGAAGGATAATTAACGTTACGTTAAATAATCACTAAACTGTCACTCCTGTCTGAAAGAAAGTGAAACAAAGAAAGTCCTAAAGCATCATGCCAGAATCTTCTGCAAAAGTCAGATGCAACTAAGAAGTACGTCTATAACCCTTCGTCTCAAAACAACTATATCTCTCTCTCTCTGACTTTGTCAACGTCATACATCCAGTACTCCGTCTTTCTTCTATGCAACAGCTGAACTCTGAAACTCTCTCACATAATAATTCTTTCCCTCTTCCTATGACTTAACTTGCTTCAAACTCCATGTGTCCAGGCATTTTGGTTCGAACGTTCCTTGATTTTGGCCCTGTCACTCTTTCAACTCGGGGGGAGGCACTCGCTACAGGCAGTATTGCCTTTTGTCTCCCTCACTCACATAGCAAATAAAAACGCTCTTTAACTTTATACACTTTTTCCATCACTTCACATCATATAATTTACGCAAGACCAACATATACTACTGATGCTTAACCTATTTTTGGTTTTTATTTTGTTTTACTATATTATTCCCACCTCCTCAAATTGAATGTCTAGACTTCTTTTGAAAGTGTCAATGGTCTTACCTTGTACCACTTTATCAGGCAATTTGTTCCACTCGAGGACCACACTGTAGGTGAAGAAGTTCTTTGTGACATCAAGATTCGCCCTCCTAGTTTTTAATTTCATTCCATTTCCCCGGGTTAATGAACTATTATCTATATGGCAAAGTGAATCTATATCAATTTTGTCAAATCCATTTAGTATCATGAAACACTCGATTAATTGACTTCGCATGCTTCTTTTCATAAGTGTTTATTTTTATTTTTAGTCTTTCATAATAAGATTTATTTCTTAGTGACGGAATCAACTTTGTCGCTCTACGCTGAACGACTCGAGCTTCCCAATGTCCTTGCTCAGATAAGGAGACCAAAATTGCACACCATACTCAAGATGGGGCCTCACTATGCTTTTAAATAAAGGTACTATAATGTTCTTAATAATATTTTATAAGTAAAATTGCACTTAATATGCCCCAATGCTGGATTGGCCTTCTTCGCAGCTGCTGCACATTGATTTAAGGTCTTTAGGTTTTCAGATATAAGAACCCCCAAGTCTTTAACTAATGCAATTGTTTTGATTGGCTGACCTTTCATCTTGTATTCATATTGTTTGTTTTTATTACCTATTTGCAAGACCTGGCATTTGTCAACATTGAATGGCATCTGCCATTTTTCCGACCACTCTACTATTGTATTTAAATCAGATTGCAGTTGATTTATGTCTTCTTCGGTTAATACTGATTTTGCTATCTTTGTGTCATCAGCGAACTTTGAGATAGTATTATTTAGTTCAACATTGATGTCATTTATATAGATTAGAAACAAAACTGGCCCCAGGACCGATCCTGAGGCACTCCACTATAAACAGGCTCCCACTCAGATTCTACTCCATTTATCACTACTCTCTGCCTTCTGTTTGTCAGCCAGCCTTTTATCCAGGCATGAATTTTTCCTTTAATGCCCAACATTTCCAATTTCTTCAATAATTTTCCATGAGGTACCTTATCAAATGACTTTTGGAAATTTAAGTATATTATGTCTAATGATTTAGTAGAGTCGTTATGTGTAAATAGTGTATTATAAAATTATATCAAATTTGTTAATCATGACTTACTGGATCTAAAGCCATGTTGGCTTTCTCCTATTAATTTGTTTGACTCCAGATAATCTACTATCTTGTCTCTCAGAATTATTTCCATAATTTTTCCTATGATTGGCGTTAAACTGATTGGTCTATAATTATTTGCTTGGGCTTTATTTCCTTTCTCAAATATTGGAGTGATATTTGCAGTTTTCCAATCACTAGGTACGGTTTCCTGATTGAGCGACAAGTTAAATATGTTAGTTAAGGACTGTGCTATTTCTTCTTTCACGGTTTTTAGAATTCTTGGGTTAATATTGTCTGGCCCAGGGGTTTTATTAATATATAAATTGTTCAGCTTACATAACACTTTACTTTTGCTTATGGTAAAGTTTCCTATTTCATGCGTTGTTCCCGTTTGTTTCACTAGTGTTATGTTTTTCCTTAGTAACAACGGAACAAAAATATTCATTAAGCATATTAGCAATGTTTTTATCTCCTGTTACTCTCTGGTCAGTATTTATTAATGGCCCTATTCCGTTTTTAATTTGTCCATTACCATTAACGTAACCGTAAAATTGCTATGGATTTGTTTGACTTTCATTTGCTATATACATTTCGTAATTGCGCTTCTCTGTCCTGATTAATTTATTTACTTTTGTTCTACTTTAGTTAGTTTATGATATTTATTTATTTCCCTTAGCGCCTTGCAAATATTCTGATTGCACCAGGGAGGTTTGTTTTTGCCAGTATTTTCCTTAATTTTAGTGGGTATATAATTATTCTGGGTACTCATGAGTATATCCCTAAATTTATCCCACAGTTCACTTGTTTTGTCAATATTACTTAGCTGAATATGCAAGTCACTGAGGGCTTTCCTAAGTTCGTTGTAATTTGCATTTTTAAAATCTGGAGTTTTCTTTTCCTGTTTTTCAAAAGTATTTTTGCAATTTATGTCGATTCTAATAAGCTTGTGATCAGAGGTAGATAAGTGTTCACCTAAGTCAAGTTTATGTATCAAGTTTTCATTTGTACTGATACCGAGATCTAGTATGTTTTTTTATCGGGTGTCGTTGTTTCGGTTCAGAAACACTTTGATGTAGAAAATTGTCTTGTATCATTGTTTGCGAATTGTAACTATTTCCTGTTATAAGGCACCAGTCAATGTTAGGTAGATTATAGTCTCCGAGTATTGTGCTTTCGTTAGCATTGAGGGTTTGTTGCAATATTTCGTATAGGTGATTATCATCGACCTCATTTTGACTTGGAGGTCAGTATGCAGTAGTGATATTAATGTTTGAGTTTTTCATGTTTAATTTGACACACACTATTTCTTTATTATTTTTGGGGAGTGAAACCTCGGTTGGATTTAATTGAAATGCTACCCACATAGCCACTCCACCTCTAGATTAACCATTACACCTGTTTTCATGAAAAAGTCGATATGGTATTCTGAAATTTAATATCTGTTTATAAAATCGAGGTGAGTTTCTGTAACACTAAAAGAGAGAGAGAGAGAGAGAGAGAGAGAGAGAGAGAGAGAGAGAGAGAGAGAGAGAGAGAGAGAGAGAGAGAGAGAGAGAGAGAGAGAGAGAGAGAGAGAGAGAGAGAGAGAGAGAGAGAGAGAGAGAGAGAGACTCAAATCCGTGCATAAAATACCATCCCTTTTCTGCATAAACATTATTTCTCCATTCTGTCCTGAATACCTGTATAAATAAACTGCGCTATTTCCATCCATTCTTTATCTCTATTGGTTATTGAATTGAGTCTTTAAATAAACTGGCACTTCTCGCTGATGGAAATAATGGAAGAGTCTCGCCCACCAATCTGGCCTGGCGGGATGAACCTTTTTCACAACGATCACAGATTTATAATATATATTCTGACTATATATTGTAACGTTGGATACATATAGAAGAATATGAAAGTTAACTCATTATTGTTACCCCATAGATTATTAGTTTTATTACCTAAGCCGAATATAACAGTTGAGTTATAAGGATAATTTAAGGACAATTGAGTTAAAGTATAAAACAGGTTCAAACACAAAGCCAACCTTTTCTCGACTTACTGTTGCTTACATTGTAATTATATATTTATAGCAGGCAATTCCCTTGGCAATTTGGCAATTTAATGCATAAGAAGCAATAACACAAAGTATGATGGAGAGAAATCGATTTAAATACATGACTGATTTCATAATTAATTTTTACTGGCATAATTACGGAAAGGGAAGTTGAATTATATATATATATATATATATATATATATATATATATATATATATATATATATACATAACATACTGTATATATATAATTTGATTGTAATCCTAAATAATCAATAACGGAATAGTCCTTTTAACGAGATGAATCTGAGTTGTAATATATCCAATACCGATCTACAGAGGATTAAATTAAACTTAGGAAGGAAATAATGTGAGGTAGTCATTAGGCCTCTCCTAAATATAGTATACTAATATGGTAGTAACAGTAGTACACCGCTTGACCGAGGATGTTAAATGTCATGAAATTAAAATAGCTGATAGTCAATTAGCCTTTGATCTCAACCAGAATCCATTAGGGGAACGACCAACAATTAGTTTGTTTAATACCCTTTATACCAAACTTTAAGGAATTCATATTTTGTGTCCTGGCTTATGGTTTTCATTATATACTAAACGTAATTACATTAAATTTTGTTTTAATGTTGTATTTATATATCCACTTATATAATATTTTGTTGTGTTAGTAGCCTGAATATATCTTCGCATTTTAAAAGCCTGCATTCCGATTGTTTAAAATAATGCTGATTTGCACAGAATGAGGAGGGATCTGTTTTTAGCTAGTTAACATATAAATATATTCGTTAAGTACTTTTAGACAAATATCGATGTTATTCATAAAAAGGCCTATCTAATCTACTGGGTATGAATACAGTTTCATTTTAATTCAATCACCCATGTTATTATTACTCAAATACTAACTTCAATTACATAGTATGTACAGTAAGTGAGGCAGATCGAACACAGAAGCCTAACAGTGAACCATAGGGATGATTGTGAACCGGGAATATTGATTTGAGCTCATATGAAATATTATGGACAATACAATATTCCAATTCTAACTGCTTCATTATTCTGAATCACACAAATAACACAATGGATCTTATATTGCATGTGTTGGTGATTATTTATATGTGTACTTGGTTGTACAGTACAAGAGATATAGGTACGGTAGTGGTACAAGTACCTTTTTCTGTCATGTGAAATACTCATCGAACTTATTTTGAGAGAGAGAGAGAGAGAGAGAGACGGTTTGCTAAGTTATAAACATACATTTATATGCAGAGTGAGATCGCCTGAAAACAGCTAGACTTAATCATGAGACACCTTATGATTGGGATGGGTATTTATTTGTTATTGTTTGATTGTGTATTTGAGTATGTCGGTGTAGGCGTGTTTATGTGTGTGTGTATATTTGTGTGTGTGTGTGTATTATGTATATATGTATGTATTTATGTATATACTCAGGCAAATACCCCAAGGCTGGGGGTGGTCGACTCGAGACAGAGCCCGAACAGGGACAACACAACACAACACAAACAAACAAAATACAAATGCACACAAATCTAGGTCGCCCAGGAGAATTAAGACAGTGTATGTATTATACAACCAAACAAATACCTATGACTTCTTGTATATACTATGAAACTATGACCGTACTAACTACTGTAGGCTATGTGTATTACCTAATATCTACTGTATCACAAATATCAGCCCATTTTTCCCAGCTATTGCTTTTATCTACAACAATAAAGGACGGCCATAAATATATTATATCTGATGATGGTGATATGGCCATGCATCATATATCATATATCACCGACGTATTATATCCTTGACTCATTATTATCATATTCTCGGAAACACTTATATTATTTCAATTTATTGTCCTCAAGGAAGATCAAAATATACTAAGCTGTCTACTAAGCTCTTATATAACTTTCTTCTACTGACATAACGTAGTGACAAAGTAGCCTGAAATAATTTTGATCTGCGAGCAAAGTTTTCTGGATTGGCCCTTGGAAGATACGAGAACATAACCGTTTAAAACCACCGACTTTGTCACCCTGACTCCAACAGGCGTGATAAGAGGGTCCTGGCCTCAGGGAATAATCAATGGCTTCACTAATTTTGTTTAGTTTTGTAAATCGCTTTTACTCACTGTCAATCTGTCTGCCTATATGTCTCAAATGCTCGACATGATCACACTCAGGGTTGTCACCAACAAAATCTATCACATTTGCTGGTTACATTCAGGGAACCGAACAACGTGGTCATAGAGTGAATGCTTACTTATCCCATAATGAATGTGGCGTTGTTGAGTTTCCGAAAGCGTAGACTCATGGTTAAAAAAAATTGTCATAAGAAAGGTATCCTGCAAATATAGTGGGTACCAAACCAAGTGATGTGTCTTTCCTACTTACTGTTGATTGTCCACAACTTACAACCTATTATATTCTAACCAGGGAATACCAGGACCATGATGATCCGCACCATTGTCCTTCTGAATATATATCAATATAGATACATCCTCTTGTTGAAGGATATGTTAACCTATTATCCTTGGGGAAGAAGACAAATATAATTGTAGCCTGACAATCCACTGTTATACGGTTAATCAGACTAACAATTTAAGATCCTGTTTTGTCCTATATTCTCAACACATGCTTCAACAAAAGTCAAGAGGTCACCAACATTGGAGTAATCTTAGTTCAACAATCCCTTACACAAGGGCCTCCAGCTAGTTATAGAGTTCTTCCTGCGCAAACACTCAAGTCACCAGTGATTCTATTGCCGTCCGATTCTCTGCATTGAGAAAAACTGAATATTCGGTCCACTAAGCTGCCTGTAAACGCCTTAAACATTATTACACACCACTCTCTCACTTCTGAGTTATACGCAAAAATCGAAAAGTTTACCCATAACACTTTACTTTTAATTATATATAAATAATAGCTGAGTCACAGTTCCATAGTATATTTGTGTATCCATGCAGAAAGAGAGAGAGAGAGAGAGAGAGTGTGGGTGTGGGTGTGTATCCTTGTTGTATTTGTGCACGTTACTAGCTGTTTTTCAGTCCAGTTAACATGTTGAATATATTAAATAGTCGGAGACACTGATTTTTTTTTTTTTTTTTTTTTTTTTTTCTATATTCCAACTTACTTCCTCTCGGGCATAGGCTGAGAGCCTTAACATTCACCGCTTCGTGAGGTCTTGTTCCAGTCTAGGGAGTGAGACATGTGAAGCACGTAGAGTACTGTACAACGAGCACCTGCCATCTTGCCTTCACAAGAGGCACGGTGCTCACTCATGGCCCAAAATGACCCCATCTCTGAAGCCACCTCGTTCCCGTGCTTCACTGTCTCACCCCTTACACTCGGACTCTCATACTTACACACACACAACGCCACCTGTTGAGCAGATAACTCACCAGGCATTGCACCCCTATAGCATATTTTGAATATGGGAATATTCATACAGTGCTATTTAATCAGGGAACAATGAGGGTATTTTATTGACGTTTCGGTGGGCTTGTGGTAATGCACTGATACTAGGTACAGCACAAATTCCATCCCAGTAATATCTTCCCATTGATACATCGGGATTTGAACCCGGGACCTTTGGATTACCAGGCCAGTGGCAAGACCACTCCACCACACCTCCCCTTGGAGACATTTGCCCTATGTTTTTGTTCTACGTCCAAACATTCACTTTATAGCTAACCTTGCTATTCTATCCTATTATTCTCTTTGGAAAAAAATAAAATGGTTTGGCTTTTAGAGTAAATACCCATGAGCTATTCTTCCCCTACAGTTCTGCTTCCCTATATTTTCCTTCCAGCTCGTCAATCTTTCGCTTGTTTATTTAGGACTATGTCGTGAAAGGAAAGTAAAGTTGTCCAAGTCCAGTTATAGACCTAGGTTTTCCACGTTTTAGCTTCAAAACCTGTTGCTGAAATATAACTACATATGATTACTATAGTATTTGAGTCAATATACCAAGTTAAATACTGTGGTCGGTACTCACTGTATGCATATTTGTCCGTGTCTACCTGCTGGTAAAGTATCTTTAAGACGTGTACACAAATGTGATTATGCGAAAGTCGAACAATACTTTTGAACGATACTATACTCGTAGCTATATAGTACTTGCAATTCGGTTAAGTATCAATACACGTTTACAATTCCTGCAATTTAAGTCATTGGGAAAGGGAAAGACTGATTCTGGGAGAGAGTTCCAGATCTCAGCAGTTGAATAGAAGAAAGTCTGAGAATAACGTTTCACTCGTGGGTTGGAGAGCTGCACAGAGTAGGGGTGGGATTGTGTTGCAAGACGAGTACTGCATACCCTACGTAAAGGAGGTGGTATACACTGGGGAAGCTCTGAGGAACATTGATTATTATAGTAGCCATAGAATAGTGGGAGAGATGCAACATTGCGGCGAAGAGAGAGAGATTTGTCTAGGAGTGCGGCGTGAGAGGGTCCTCCCTACACATGTGAACAATACTCAATACAATACTGTTTATGATTGCATTGCTTTTACATTGATGTCTAGTATTAGTCCTGAAGTATTGAGTGTTTAGTTTTTCCGCATACGTTCTAGCTAGTCAGGCGGCATAATGATCATTCTGTTAGGTTAGGTTAACTAAGGTACGTTAAGTCAAATTAGATTAGAGCTTCAATTTGGCACCTATGTATTTGGGCCTGGTGAATTTGGCATTGGTCGAGGTCTGCTGGTTGAGTTTTCAGGAAACTAGATTTGTCTTATCTAAAACCGAGTTTTGTTTTATAAATCATAACGTGCTTTTGAATAGCTTATCCCATAAAACATGATAAGCCTCACGGAAGGGTCACTTTAGCGAACGCGATAGTCCTCACGGAAGTAAGACCATAAAAAAGCCTTCCAAAGTGCCCCAGGGGCTCTCAAAACAAAGGAATTCGTGATTAGGTGAGATAATTCCCCTCTAGTACCTTCTAACACTCATCCACATATGTCCCAACCCCCCTTTCCCCTCCCTCTTACCCCCTCCTCAATTATCAGCTATTTCCCCTCCTTTTTCCCTTCTTATACCCCCTCCTCAATTATCGGCTGTTTTTCCTTAAATTTCCCTGGTTTATCGGTTATTTTCCATAAAAATCATTTTCATGCAGTTTCGAAGAAACGGGCGAGTCATCTAGAGACCCTATAAATAGTAGTGTAGGATCACTCCCGCGGAGGTCAGTGTGTTGCTAGACGTTGCAAAGGGAGGATGTTTGTCTCTCATTCAGCCACTTCAGAATACAACCGGGCGGCGAAGATATACGTTTTTCACCCCCCAATAGCTGTTCCCATTTCTGTTATCGTTCTTCAAGGTTTGTATGTTGTTGTTGTTGTTGTTGTTGTTCCCTAAGCTGCCTGGCTGAACAGCCCCGAGATCCTGAGAAAGGCCACGGCCACGATCGGGCTTTCCCACAGAGCTCTCATTGAGTGTAGATTGTGTTGTTGGCGTAAGTGGTTGTGTGAAATGCAGTCTTCTCTGATGTGTTTAATGGTATGGGGTGCTGTGTTACATCCCGGGCAGGCGTCGACAACGGAGTCATCCAGTCTCTTCTGATAGCTCAGGAGAGCTGGATGGTGTCCGCATCTCAGCCTGGCCAGGTGGGCTCTGTCCTCGCGAGGAAGGGAGGATTCGGAAGGATGGATTTCGGGAGGTCGTGCATGCAGCTGCGTGTTGTCTGTGAGTGAGTGGATGGATCGGTGAGAGATATGAGATGGATGTGCTTCTGGAAGTTGGTTCGGGGTGGGCAGGGAGGGAGAGAGGACAATAATTGTGTGTGATACCGTGTGCTGGGTGTTGTTTTGATATTTCTTGGTGTCTGTGGGTGTTTTGCCATGTAGTTTAGTGGGTGGTCTTGGTTCGTGGAGGCTGCTGCCAGGAATTGAGTGCCTCTCATGTCCAGATGGTCTTTGACTTTGAGGATTTTGGTTTCTTGATGTAGGTGATCTGTGGGTGCAGTAGCTGTGCAGCCTGTAATGATCTTCAGGGCTTTGTTTTGAATAGTCTGTAAGGTCTTATGATGTGTTTCAGCTAGGTTAGAAGCCCAGGCTGGGCTTGCGTATTCCATCACTGATCTTATGTATTGTTCATATACTGTGGTGCTAGTTTCTTTGTTGTGTCCAAATTTTGTGTGAGCAAGTGACCTGAGGGCGTTAAGTCTGGGTGTCAGTTTTCCTTTAATGTTTGTGGTGTGCTGTTTGAATATCATATGAGTATCATATGTTACTCCTAGGATTTTGGGTGTGTGTGTATGTGTTAGGGGTGTGTTGTTTATGGTGAGTTGAGGGATGTATTCGTGTTCTCCTGTCCAACTTGTGAGCAGGGTTGCGGTGGATTTGGCTGGGGCTAGATTAAGTCTGTTTGTAGTGCACCAGCCATGTAGTGTGTTGAGATAGGGTTGAAGGAGATCTGTTGCTCTTTTTGGGTCATGGTGTGTGCATGTGAGTGTTATGTCATCTGCATAGGAGGCTAAGTTTATTTGGGGCGTATTGGGTGTAGTTATATCGTGCATGTACAGATTGAAGAGTGCGGGCGATAGGACGGATCCTTGTGGGACTCCGTTTGGAAAGTTTCTGATTTTAGATGACTGACCGGCAAAAGATACGTGTGCACATCTGCCTGCTAGGAAGTTGGCCAGCCACCTTTTTGTGTTGTTGTGCATGTTCGTGTTGTAGATTTTGTTTGTTAGGTTGTGGCGGGGGATGGCATCGAAGGCTTTACTAATGTCGAGTGTGGCTAATAGTGATCTGTGTGGTGGTCTAGCTGAGTTGATGCCGTCGAAAGCTCTTTGTGTAAGGTCTGTGAGAAGAGTGTTTGTGGAGTGCAGTGGCCTAAAGCCATGTTGTGTTGGAGCTAGGGGTAGGTCAGGTGTAATTAGTTGTAATACTAGGCGTTCCATGACTTTGGAGGGGGAGCAAAGGAGTGTGATGGGGCGGTGTGAGGAGGGTAACGTAGGGTCTTTGTTGGGTTTGGGGAATGTGATGATGATACCATGCTTCCAAATGTCTGGTATTGTGTTGTGTGAATACCTGTAGTTTGATATGTTAGTGAGTGCTTGTATGCCTTGTGGTCCCAGGTGTCTGAGGTGTATGTTGCTTATGTTGTCTAGGCCACAGGCGGGTGAGTGCTTGAGATTGTTGATGATATGCTTTGTCTGGTGATTGGTGAAGGGTGTATAGTCAGGGTCTGTGGGGAATTGTCACTTACGTCGGATGACACGTCAGTCGTCTTTGTGAGGTTTTAGGTGGCTGACATGTGATAAGTGATTGATGAGAGTGTTTGCTTGTTGTTTACATGAAGGAGTAGAGTCTGTTGTTGTGATTGCAGCATGTGATTGTGTTATGTTGCTGTTGGAAAGTGTGATGCTGTTTAGTGTTTTGTAGAGTTTTTTGGGGTTTGTTTTGTGATCAAGTGTTTGTAGGAAGTTATTCCAATTTAGTTTTTGTTGTTCTTGTATTTTTTTGTTAGTTTGGGTGTTGAGTGCTTGAATTTGTTGTGTGATGTCTTGTGTGTGGGGTGCTGGGGAGTGTTTCGGTATGTCGCGTTGTCTGATGAGGTTTTGAATTTCTGGTGTGAAGTTGGGGTTGTGTCTTTTTCTGTTAACTCTTGGAATGTGTTTCTTGTCAGCGTTTTGGATAGTTTTATTGAGTATGTGTACAGCATTGTTGATGTTAGTGATGGGTGTACTGTTGTGAAGTGTTGTTCTGTCTCATTTGTGAATGCTTCCCAGTTAGCTCTTTTATAATTGGTGTATGTGTGTTTGTGGCTAGCTGGGGTGAGTCTGGTTTTGGTGGTGATAATGATCGGGAGGTGGTCAGAGCCTAAGGTTCTGACCACCCTCCAGGATGTTGTGGGGGCGAGTTCTGGGGAGCAAAAGGTGATGTGTGATGTCTGGAGATGATGGGTTATAGAGGGCTTGGTGAGTAATATGGGTATGTTGATGGATGTCGTTAAGGATGATGAGGTTATCGGTTTGGTTTTGTAGTACCAGCCCTCTGTCTGTGTCGGGGTTGTCGACAAACCAGGCCGACATCTTGGCGTTGAAGTCACCACCCAGGATGATGTGTGGGGTGTGTGGGGTGTTTCTGATGTGTTGTAAGTGTGGTCTGTATTCATTTGGTACTGTAGGGGATGTTTGGGGAGGGATGTATGTGTTTATGATGGTTATGTTGGAGTTGTTGCCAGTGCGTATTTTAATTGACTGTATTTCTGTTGTGTTATCATTTGGGGGGAGGAGGAATTTGGTTTGTACACTGGTTACTATGTATGATATTTCTTTGTGTACCAGGGTGATGAGTCCACCGCCCCCGCCGACAGCCCGGTCTTGTCTGATGGTGGTGAAATTATGAAATGTGGGTGTTTTTTGTGTTGTGCGGAGTTTTGTTTCTTGTAAGATGGCAATGTGTATGTTGTGTTGTTTGATGAAGTGTGAGAGTTCGTGTTTCTTTGTGTTGATGCCATCTATGTTCAGGTGAAGAATGTTAATGTTATGTGCACGATGTATGTTGGGTGCTGCTGCACGGGGGTGGGGGGGGGGGGGGGGTGGGGGGGGTGAGGGGGGGGCTGGGGGTTGGGATGGGTGAGGTGGGGGTGGGGATTGGGGAGCAGGAGATGGGGGTTGGAATGGATTAGGATGGGGTGTGGTGTGTTGAGTTGATGATGTGGATGGTATGGGAAGGTTAGGTGGGTTAGGGAGGAGAGGTGGACGGGTTTTAGGGGGGGGAGTGGATGATACGAGAAGGTTAGGTGGGTTGGGGAGGAGAGGTGGACGGGTTTTAGGTGAGGGATTTGACTGGGAGAGGGAGGGGCATGAGGAACAGGTCCAGGTGTTTGTGTAGTGTTTCTTGGAGGCAAGTGTTGTGCAGGTGAAGTGGGTCCAGTTCCCGCATGAATTGCAGAGAACTGAACCCTTAGTATGGCGACTCGAAGTGATGGGTTTTGAGCAAGTTGGACATATGTATGTGTATGTGGGTCCTGGGTTGCTCTCAATGTCTCCGGCTAGAAGAAGTCTTCGAGAAATGACAGCCGGAGAGTCATATCTCGGTGTAGGAAAAACTGTGTGATGTGTGTGTATGGTGTGAGAGGTGTGGAAATTCCCAGCGCGACCGAAGCCGCTCCAAGGACCCGTGCCCCCAGGGAGGGGGCAGGGGATGGTTATGACGGTTTGGCTCCCGAAACTGCTCCCCGCGGCCGGCATCCGGTTTTCCTCCACTGGTCGTTGATTTTGTCTTCGGCCGTGGAGGGTCGGCAGCCATCCGCGGTTGGCAGCCTCGGGAGGTGGCCCCACGGCGTAGACGCCGCCACATCAGGACCTTTGTATTTCATCGTATGTTCATCATATAAGTAAAATAAACGCACATGGATGAGAAATAATGCTTTATCTCCTAAATATAACTAATTGTGCCAGAATCGAAGGGTAGAAATTACCAGTTTTGGAATTTTTTTCCCTATCTATATTTCGCATCACGCGGGTGAATAAAACAGGAAGAAATAAAACTGAATGAATATTAGATTATTTTAATGTAGTATATTTTGCAAGTTTTCATTATTTCTAATACGAAGCTCTATATACATTAATTTTGATAAATAGACAGCGTTATCACGTCCACCAGTAAAATCACTATAACTCTAACTATTCATTAGCTGTGTCCTTTATTTCCTAAAGGTGCAATACGACGAAATGCCACAATAGGTTCATATAATTATGTATATGTTGAGGTTTATCATGGTATTGGATTAACAACATAATATAATAAAACAAAATACATACAAAAAACACTGAACACAGCTATGTTACTACAGTCATAAGAATGGATATCCATTCCACAATATATTAACACCTTATTAGCGGCCTAGGCGGTTTATTTATATGTACCGCCCAGCGGGGTGTTTTTAGCCAAAATAGGGCTGTTTACGTGATCATTTTCATGCCTAAATAAGACCCAGAACGTAAAACAAGTATCTATCCCTGAAAGGGCATAAACAGAGCTTTCGAATGACACCATAACAATCCTTTTATGATGGCTAGTTTTCTTGCAATAACCGTGCAACGTGAGTGCAAAAAGCATGTAATTAGGCACTTTCCCCATACAATTCCGTATATAGCGAGTGAGAGAGGGAGGGAGGAGGTGGGATTCGTGTCAGTAGGTTCGCCGCGGTGGTCTGGAGCAGTCATACGCTCGCTGCTCTCCTGCCACCACTTGTCTCTCTCTCTCAGCAACATTACGTGCTGAAATTGCCACACGACCATGTCGAGCGCCGCCACATAGTCCAGCTTTATTTAACTCGACTAATGTTGCGCGCCGACAGTTAAGGGTTAAACAATGTTTCCATACTCAATAACACAATATTAATTAAGTAACACCCCGTTCATAACATTAATAATTAATTACAAACCCCAATGCACTTGAATAAACTAATGAAAGCATACGGTCCTCCCGGGATTCGAACTCGGGACACCACACCCATAACATAACCATCTAAGCCATTACACCACCAACACATACTACGTTTTATTCAAATGCGATTCATCCATTCCTTCACCAAATAATTAGTATATTCCCGTACGTATAACACTGTCCACAGCAAACACCAATCCACCTACTGTACATTATCTCCCCCAGACATAATTATATGACGCGACCGCGTCATATGGACTAGTGAACCAAAAACTCATATGACGCGATCGCATCATATGGACTTATCTCTATACCTCTCCAATAAGTTTATGACGCGATTTTGCGTCATATGAGCTCAGTAAGTCCGATAAGTTACCATACGATAAAACCGTTGGTGGCAACCTCATTCACCTCCGATAATTCTAACGGCCGCAGTGTTGTTGTGAGTGTAGTGCGGGGCAGTGGCAATGATCTCTGGGCTCCCGCCTCCTCGGACTTATTGGAACATAATATGTCGGAGGGAGTTAAGCCTACGTTAATCTGTCACTGTTTAACATTATACTGGGACCAGCCCTGTATACACAACACAACGCTCTGTACGGACATCAAAGATATCACTGGACCTGCAACATTCCAATAGTAGCGTCATTAATTATGATGTATAGCCAAATTGAATTTCGAAATACATCCCTACAGTATTCGGAAAGTAATAACTATTATTATCTTCCGAATACATGGAATAACAACAACAGCTAAGCTAAATACATCCGATAAAGTAAATATTAGTAAGCTTATGATATACGGTATAATATCATAGCAAGACACGGTCATATTTGTTTTCACTTTTCTTTAACACTAGATTAGCGGGCTAGCGGTTTATTTATATGTACCGCCCAGCGGGGTGTTTTTAGCCAAAATAGGGCTGTTTACGTGATCATTTTCATGCCTAAATAAGTCCGAGAACGTAAAACAAGTATCTATCCCTGAAAGGGCATAAACAGAGCTTTCCAATGACACCATAACGATCCTTTTATGATGGCTAGTTTTCTTGCAACTACCGCGCAACGCGAGTGCAAAAAGCATGTAATTCGGCACTTTCCCCATACAATTCCGTATATAGCGAGTGAGAGAGGGAGGGAGGAGGTGGGATTCGTGTCAGTAGGTTCTCCGCGGTGGTCTGGAGCAGTCATACGCTCGCTACTCTCCTGCCACCACTTGTCTCTCTCTCTCAGCAACATTACGTGCTGAAATTGCCACACGACCTATGTCGAGCGCCGCCAGATAGTCCAGATTTATTATACTCGACTTATGTTGCGCGCCGATAGTTAGGGGTTAATTCATATACAGTATATTCGTTATTTCTAAGAATATTCAAGTTTGATTGAATTACAAAATATGTGTATGCATTTTAGTTATTAATATAGTGTTTGCCAATTGGGTAAACCACATCGACATAATACTTATGTAACCTCTCAATCCATTTACAAGTCTAACTACCCTCTAAATATATAGTTATAAAACCACTCTGATCTCTATATGTCCTGCTGTTGTACTGTCCGTCTGACTCATGAGTTTCTGAAAGGTTGCAATTGAAATCGTGGAAGTATTTCTCATTTGTATGATGAAGAGAGGAAAACGATCCCCTTCATCCATTCGACCACCCGGGGTGCTCAGATGATTAAATAAAATAATTGCCATTTGTATATGCGGTCGGCGGCGCGTGTAATCAGCTGAGTCTCGGAAATTGTATTTATGCAATTACATTTTATTAGATTGCTGTAGGAAACCGAATCATTGATATGTTCTTGATTTATCCCTTTTCCGTTTTACCCATTGCAAATTTATTTATACATTTAACTCTTAAGCCTCTAATAAACCTACGGAATATACCGAGACTCTGCGGATTAAGCGAATTGACTGCTTGATAGTAAATTGTGTATGATTATATTTGGTATAATTATGTTTGTATGTATGTGAGTATGTATATGTATCTGTATGATACATAGTATGAGTATGTATATGAATGTAACGGTTGAAACAAAGTATACAAATGTGTATATATCACTATTATGTAATTGCCAGGAATACTGTTTAAATTGTCTAATGTCAAATAATGGGACGATCCTATTATTCGGGTTTAACTAATTCAGGTGTCTTTATAAGAGAGGCAACTCTCAATAAGGCACAGCCAATTATGTACTGTACTAAGATAATATTACTTTGTATTATAATGTTCTTGGGCTCAATAAACTATTTCAATTTCAATTTCAAACCCCCATGACCATCGGACATCTCAACCAATCAGACTTTCAGCGATACAACCATTCAGATAACACATCATTGTTTCCCTCAACCACCCAGAGAGCCCTGGATCGTCACACTCAGAATAGCCATCAAACAAACACTATGTCAAGCCTGACAGAATATCTGATGATTGTCTCTCTGTTTTTCACCAAACATATTACCAATACTGTTATGCGTTGTTGTAATCCAACTCGCTTAATTCATTCTATAAAGCTCCTTGTTTAGGATACTTAGAATCAAATCCTGCTTGACAGGAACACAACTAGCAATAATAATGATCTTTCTAAGTTACTCAATCACGCTCCAAACACAATAAACACACAGGGTAATTACACTAGTTTATTATAATACACACAGTGGTACATGTAAATGGTACATCCGGATCCCAACTATATAGTATGAGGCCAATGTGTAATCAAAGTGACTTGGAAAGAGTCACCTAAATTTTACTCCTTCATGAATAATTATGTCACTTACAAAGCATCAAACATGAAATATACAATTATACAAGATAAACACATAATACATTATGACAATACATGTACGGGTCATGTGTATATCGAGAGGAATAATAATTAATAAATGTGGGTAGCTGAGATCATCTACTCAGGTACTCACAGGTACGCGTGGCTCAAAATACAAATAGGTCGCCAGGCGAGGTCGGCGGTCAAAGCTGCCATGCGAAGGTTAAGGTCAAAAGTACTGTGGTCAGGCTGAATAAACACTTGATTTAGTGCAACGTTTAATCAGAATCAAAAGAAATGAACTTAGCTTTACTCTTATTGGTATGGTAATTAAATTTACAATTTAACTATACAAGAATAATTGTGAATTATCTCTCACACGATACACAAAAAAGAAATTCAATCGTAAATGAGCTAAAATCACACTCAAGGAGGAACTCAGATTCAACAAATATGTATTGAATATATATAGCGGAATATTAGCTATAGAAGCAGTGAGATTGAATGACAAAATTGACTTACTACTATCAATAGAATCAGACACAGAACGAAGTAGTGACAGATAATTAGCCGAACGAGGGCCAATGCAGGAGTTTGAATGAATTAACAAACTACTGGGATTGAAATAAAGACACAGAACGAAGTAGCGATTTAGAATAACCCGAATACAGGTTGATAAAGTATAAAATACTATTAAGACACAGAACTACGTAGTGTTTGATTAACGCCTTACGAGCGGGCGGGTCACTTTTTTCCACTACGCGCCCAGCGTTTTTTTTATACCATAAATGGCCTTGTTTCCGTGCTCTTTTTCATGCATAAACAAGAGCCAGAGCGTAATACAATTATGTATCCATGAAAGGGCGTAAATTGAGCTTTCCAATGATACCCGAACCATCCTTCTACGATCACTGGTTGTCTTGCAACGATCGTGCAACCGAAGGGCAAAATCGCTAAAATACGGTCATTTCGTTACATAATTACGTGTGTAGCGAGGGAGTGGTGGTGGATGTGTGTGGAGTAGATGGCAGTAGGCCCACGGCGGACATGGCGAGCGGTCATGAGGAAACCTACGCTCCTCCCGTCGCTCGTCTCTCTCTCAGAGCCAAAATTGCACACGGACTAAACTCGGGCCCCGCCACATAGTCCAGATTTTTAGATACAGACTTAAGTCGAGCCCCGATGGTTAGGGGTTAATAGCCGAAATAAGGGCTGATGAATACAGGGATGCGTAATCGGAATTCCTAGCTTGGCTGTGAAATAATATTATTAACCGGGTAGCGTAATTGATCGGATTATTCACAAGAAGTAATATGGATTAGAAATCTTGAACATAGATTAATTCAATCTCAACGGGATGGGTTTCACTTTTAATATAGACGACTTGGTACTCTAAGTGATCTCTTATGAAAATTGGACGTAGCTCCGTCCTGAGTTTGTATTTACGTTTAAGGAAGGAAAATTGCTCTCGGTACACATGTGACGCTTCTGCATAGTAGCCACGTGCGGGCATGCGCGCGCGTCGGCTGCCCAGCCGTTTAGAAACCGGCTGGTGGCAGCCAGCCGGCAGGCTTTTCCTTAGTATATATCCTACGACAATGTAACTAATGTCTGGGATATTCTTATGTTGTTTCACAGCTTGAAGCTGCCCTTATTCTTAACCAACGCATCTTAGTATATTTTATTCTCGATAGTTGATTATTTCATTATAATATATAAGATGTAAGTCTAGTGAGGACGGGAGGAGACGAGCGGGAGAGAGAGACCGGCTTGGGACGTTGCTTCGCTTGCCAGCTTGGGACGAGCCTGAAGCGTTGCCATATGCATTTGATTGCAACGTTAGGCTTAGTTTCAACTCACGCACGGGGTAGAGGATTTTGACCCGGCAACTGTGTTGAGTGTTGCCAAGCATGGGATGTATTCTGCATGCCTAGGGTGGGGTCCAGACAGATTCAAGACTTAGAGCTCACCTCACTGTCGTACCCTTCGGACCCCCTTGATATCTATCCCTCTCAACCCCACTTAGAAACTTTCTCTCTTACTTTGTATACCTTCTTTCCACTACTTTACCAATCTATTTAATTATCCCATCCCCTTGATAGACCTTATATATATTATTGTATTAACGACGAGCTCTCAAATAACTAGATAGGATTTTGGGCCTTATGCAGAGATGTAATTGTTAATGAGACCTAGAAAGCTTTTTTGTTGTCTCATATTTGGTGGTTTCATGCTTGCTAGTGTGTTCTTGTATCAGGTTAGCAGGGGCTAGACCGGAGGGGAGGCTTTTTGCGATCCTTTAAGTAAAGTCTGCTGGTGCGAGTCCTGTGGACCCGCACGACTTTACTAGGATACCCGTGGGAGTCTGGGGGCATTTTCTTGTCTGTGTCCCTGTGTGTCTAGTGTTGTGTTGTGTGAGGGCCCTTGCCTAGTCCACTCAGCACTGCGCTAGCACGTCTTGCTTTTGTTTTAGGGTCGCCAGCAGAGAGTCAGATACTTGGGATCTGAGTCTCTCAAGAGAGCACCCTTTCAATTAGAGTAATTTGGCCCACAGACTTGGGAACGTCCCTAGGCTAGAGCAGGTGGCTCAGCCCGGGTATCCGAAGCCTATATCCTTCCGGCTAGACCTCTGCCACCTGGCAGATTAACAGCTAGGGGTTTATCATCTCTATATGCTTGTTATTGTGCCACAGTTTACCGTTTTTGTGAGCATTGTGAGTCAGGGTGTGGCTTAGAGACTCTGTCCGAGCAGGCTTGCCTGACTAAGAGTGAGAAGCACACCTGTATGTGGTTATGTTGCGAGTTGCTACCTTTATTTAATTATACCTATGCCATTATACACTGTATGGCCTATCACTAGTATTTATTCCTGCTTATGAGTTAAGAGTTCTCTAAATCCGTAACGTACTTTCTTTGCTAAGCATCAGATACAGTAGCCGCATGCAGTTTAGAAACCTGCATCTTGTCTACCTGTACGATGTTTTGAGTGAGAACTGTTTGCTTTCACCTTCTTTCACGCAGGGATGATTAGTTGTATTAATTAACGTAACATTAAATGTACTTTCTTCTAGTTTGTTATTAAATTGTTTCTGCAATTTAATTCCGTCATCTATCTTTTCCTTGAAGCTTTAAGTCAACTTAATTGTGTGATCTTTTATATAGCCTGCTTGACTATCAGCAGTCTATAGTGCGTGCACCCTGTAACCGAGTCATAGGATACCTCGTTGTCCAGGCAGGACTCTTGACGGTTTAGGGTGGTTTGTTGCCTGGGTTTATAGATAAGGGTTGGATCTAGCGTTTTCCGTTGTTGCTTGTTGCCGCATACCTAGTCCAATAGAAAGAGCCCAGTGTTTATATATCCCAGGACGTAACACACACTTCACTACGAACTTGGACACTCAATCAATAATAACATAACTGAATAAAATCTGTGAGCGTTCCCTAAGTATTACGTATAATATAGAGTATGTAACGTAAGTAAAAAATATGGTGATGTTGATTTTGACGAAAATTGGTTAAATCACAAATATTATATACAGTATATAATTTACCTGCACAGATAGAAGTTAGATTCTCGTACTATGTGAACACAGTTGGGCAAGGAGAGTCCAGAGAGGGCCTCTAAAATAAAGTTAAATTGAACACTCGCATATTTTATATTACCTTCACAATAATTCCCAAAACATAGTAACACAGAGACACTTAGGGTATGGAGGTGGAGGAGAAGTAATATCCATGAGAGAGAATCTGGACGACGTAGGACTCGTAGTTTCTTCCTCGACTGGATACCAAAGGGAACTGTCTTTCACACACAACTAGAGACAGTCACTTCTAATTCCTCTAACACACTTCTGGGTCGCCACACTCATTGAACTATTTATAGGGAAAATGGCTAGCCTTTTTCGGAAGTAACTCCGACACTGGTAGATACCCACTCAAAACTTAGCTAGGAGAAGGTATTGCCTCGTGTTTGCCTATCGATCATATATTTCGGTCAGGCTATATTTGAATGATAATTTGAGTCTAATTTAATTCATTTCGGAATAGTAGGGACATGGGGATTTCGATCTTTTAATTAATGTGAAGTTAATATATGCCTTAAAAATATAATTAACACAGGAATAACATGGATATAGTTATTCTTTATTTCTTAAGATTACACTCATATTTTTGAAAGCTTGCATGGGTGCAGGATAAATGTTTTGCATGTATTTGTCTCTTCCCTGATTTTCAACGTTGCATGCAAAGGCTTTCGTTACTCTTTATTTATCAGCTATTGTGGATATAGGTGATTCTCTGCACTGCTCTTTTGGTTCCATCTGTGGAAATATGACATTGGATGGTGATGAGGTATTAGCATAAACTCTTCCTCATTATAATTCAAATCTGGTTCCTGGGGTGGGTACGCCTTTTTCATGTATCCCGGATCCTGTGATTGGTCCGGGAGGGACCCCTGTAATTGGCCCAGAAATAGGTCATGCTCAGTAAGTGGCCCTGCATTTCCTGTAGGTCCCGGTAAGTGGCGTTGTTATTATAGGTGCGTTGTTTGCTGGTCCCGTGGAGAACGTGAATCACTGGTCAACACGATTTTTCTGGCACAAGGTATTCCAATGGATTTTCACTAATTTTGGTGTGCTGAATCCAAATCTGTCATCAGTTTTTGTCTATCACATCAGGTTTTCTAGATATAAAATCTTGCATTTTCGCAAGAAACTGCAATTTATGCTCATAATGGAAGAATTAAACATACATAAATACAAAAATTTAACCCTCTCCGACATATGACGCGATTTTGAGCCTACTAGAGATACTTTAAAGCCTTTGTTACCATCAGGGGTATTTAGAAGATAACAAAACTATGCACAAAAAGTCTATTCATTGTGGTCATGTTACAAGTGCATAAACTTCCTCTTCTTTGACGATCTCTGATGTACAGCTTCTGGAATGTCTCTCATCAAGCTCCAGCAGTAATCTGCCATCATGTTTGAGTCCCATCGGCCTTGGTAACGTTCTTCCATTACTTTAATGTCTTGATGAAAGCGTTCACCTTACTCTTCGCTCACATCACCCAGGTTCTCTGGAAACTTGCCCAAGTGACTATGTAAGTAGGGCAGCTTGATGCTCATTCTACATCCAAGTGCTTGCAAACTCAAGAGCAGCTCCTCCACAATCTTGATAGTTGTCAGCTTTCCTGTTCCCAAGGAAATTCTGCACCACATCAGAGAATGCATTCCAAGCTCTAGCCTCTGCCTCATCAAATATTCCAGCCTTTTTCTTCTCGTCACTGAGACTTGGAAAGGTTGAACATATATAGCTGAAGCAGTCTCCACTGTGATCAAGAGCTTTGACGAATTGCTTCATCAAACCAAGTTTTATGTGCAGTGGGGGAAAGACAATGTTTTTCCTATCAACCAGAGGGTCATTAATGATGTTCTTGTCACCAGGCGTCACACTGTTTCTTGGTGGCCATTGGTTTTTCATCCAGTGGTCTACTGTAGCCCTACTGTCCTAGTAGCACAGGAAATAGGGGTATTCTGTGTAACCTCCTTGCTGGCCCAGAAGAAGGTTCACCATTTTCAAATCCACACAAATTACCCACCCATGAACATGGTATTGCAACCTCTCCAGAACAATCTTGATGTTGGCATACTCTTCTTTCATTTTTACAGAGTGTCCTATTGGGATTGAACCCTCACTATTATAAACACACTATCCTAAAAATAAAACACCATATTCTAACAATAAAGCAATCACTGACCATCCGCAATGAGTAACGAAATGTTAATTTTTGGTAAACTCCATGAACATGGGGTATACCGATAGCAAAAAAATGTGATGTGATAGAGCAAATCTGAGATCAGATTTGGATTCAGCACCCCAACATTAGTCTAAAACTGCTCTAAGTTTTCATGCCAGAAAAAAAAAAAATTTGTGTTGACCAGTGATTATTTATGCTGGACTGTGTTGTTTCTTTCTCGGTCCGGATATGTGCCCTTTGCTTCGTTCTTTTCCTCTCCTTTTTTTTTTTTTTTTTTTTTTTTATGTGAGGGAGACAAAAGGCATAACTGCCTGCTGCGAGTGCCTCCCCCAGATTTCAAAGAGTGACAGGGCTGAAATCAAGAGACGTTTGAGCTAAAATGCCTGGACACACGGGAGTTTGAAGCGAAGTTTGCTATCCTGGCTCCGGTTGGTTGAGTCTCTTCTTGGTTTATGAGTGTATCTGAGGGGGTTGCTAATTTGGTTGCTTGCAACCCGTCATCTCAAATACCGGTACTGTATTCAGCTACTCTACTATTTTATCCGTAAACAATGTAACATTCGCCCTCCCCATTTTCCTCTTCACTCTCATCCGCTCCCTTATTTGAAGCTACTTTTATTTGTGACATTTCCTTCCACTTACCTCATTGATAATATAACGCACTATACCAACATTGATAATATAACGCACTATACCAACATTGATAATATAACGCACTATACCAACATTGATAATATAACGCACTATACCAACATTGATAATATAACGCACTATACCAACATTGATAATATAACGCACTATACCAACATTGATAATATAACGCACTATACCAACATTGATAATATAACGCACTATACCAACATTGATAATATAACGCACTATACCAACATTGATAATATAACGCACTATACCAACATTGATAATATAACGCACTATACCAACATTGATAATATAACGCACTATACCAACATTGATAATATAACGCACTATACCAACATTGATAATATAACGCACTATACCAACATTGATAATATAACGCACTATACCAACATTGATAATATAACGCACTATACCAACATTGATAATATAACGCACTATACCAACATTGATAATATAACGCACTATACCAACATTGGCTTAACGTCACATTCAATGATATTGTAATGGTTCGGAGAGGGTTGCCTTTCAGCAATCGTACTGCAGTAAAATAATAGTCATGTTATACCAATGCCCCATAATGTCATCAATGTTTGAATTATGCTAATCATGCCTCAAAAAGTCTTACCATCTTCCCGACTTCTTGATTTTGACCCTGTCACTCTTTCAACTATGGGGGAGGCACTCGTCACAGTCAGTTTTGCCTTTTGTCTCCCTCATCCACATAGAAAACAAAAATGTAACACCTACACCTGCATTATCTGCAACCACACCCACCTCAACAAATCAAAATTAGACAGTGCCATAATACTGTCTTGATTGTTGGTGCATACTAATTGCCATCCATCCTTCAGTTGTCTTGTATAACAGAGAGTAGGGTAAGTGGGGCATATTATTAGTATACGTTAAATGTGAATGCCCCTTACCGCCAGAGGTAAACATTCTGTAAAAGTACTTTGTTTTAAGTTTTGCTTTAAAATGAACTTATCATTGCGAATGTACTAACACTGAAGACAAATATCACACAATGCAGTATAACTGTCAATACTTCCATACTTATTTGCATTGGTATAGTCAACTAGATTTAAGATTGAGTATATTACTGCAGTAGGATTATAAATACACTTTAATTCAAAAGAAGCCAATCCACATAAGCCGATAACATTGCTGGGACAATAGCCTTACGCTTCTTCTGTTTGCTCCTCATCAAACTTCCTCTCTCCTGTCTTTTTTCGCGCTCACAATATCGCCATTCACTCTTTGTTTTATGTTTGCACTGAGTCAACTGTGGAGAAAAGCTTAGCTTCCTTTCCTGCCTGCCTTTCTTTGCCTCTGATGGATGTGTGGATTTGTAGTGTTCAATTTGTTAATATTGATATTTATTTACCATTATACCAATTTATAGTGTTGAAATATTTGTCTGTGTAATTAGATTCAAAGAGGTGTTAATATTGTATTCCTTTTATCGGCTGTATATGTCTAGAAATTCGTCCAAACTAAAGTACAATCGCTTTGTGTTAGCATTACGCTGACGTATTAGCATGACATAAATATATAAAAATAGAAACACAGGTATATATATATATATATATATATATATATATATATATATATATATATATATATATATATATATATATATCATTATATATATCCCTACACACATCCCACTATATTACAAATTGTTCCATGCGAACAAACACTTTTGTAACAATGGTTTATGTATCGAAAATAATATATGACTATAGTCCAAGTGGGTGTGAGTGTGTGTACAAAGTACAAAGGAGTACAAAGGAAATCAAGCAACAACAGATCTAGTGACCCTTCTAGGCTGCTTGTCCTCCAAAACACTGAGGATCAAGTGTCCAAACAGTGGTTTAGAGTGGGTAAGGGAACATTGGAAAGGGAACTACTGCCCTGCCACTAACGTGGCAGGACTAGGAAGTTAGTAGGGGACATATGGGTTAGTAACTGAGGGGAGGATAAAATAAAGTTATTCATATACAAACGCAGTCAGTCGCGGATTTGATGCGAGATATTTGTCTAGGCGGAATTTAAATGAATCAACGGTGCTGCAGTCTATAACGTCTCGGGGTGTGTGTGTGTGTAAGAGAGAGAGAGAGAGAGAGAGAGAGAGAGAGAGCTACATAGATACACAGACCACACAGACCTCAAGGTCCTTACTAGGCAGTCCGGCCTTACAAACTATATATATATATATATATATATATATATATATACACATATACACATACATATATACATACCGTACATACATATATATACATACTGTACAGTGCACATGCATACACATATATACATACATATATACACACATACATGCATATATACAGTACCGGTATATATACATATACATCCATATACATACACACACATATACATATACATACATACACATACATATACACATGCACACACATACATATATACACATATATTATTATTATTATTATATGAGATGCCGAAGTCTCCAACCAGGGTGCAGAAACACCATCAAGATCAATCCACACAAAACACCCGGAGGCACTGGAGAGAGACTATGGCAACTTAGGAAAAAATAAAAACATACACTGTATACTGTACTGTACATATACACATATTAAACACAGACAACATATTATGCAGTGGAGGATATCAAGCTTAAATATAATACAATAAAATAGAATAAAATAAGTTTAAAAATTAGAATTAATGCTGCAAAAAAGCATTAACTCTAGACTTAAAAATGGAGATATTAGCTGAATTGACTAGGTCATTTGGCAACTTATTCCACAAGTCAACCATGGCCGGCACAAAACACCGTGAAAACTGTGTAGTAGAAAAATTAACACGGCTCATGGCAAGATAATTAAGATTCCTTGTGAATCTAGTTGCACGAGCCCGGACATAGGGCCCAGGCAGAACCCCATGTAAGGGATGCTGAGGGTTGTTAAACACTTTAAATAAAAGACTAAGGGCACCAACTTTACGTCGATGACACAGATCATATATACATATATGTGCTCAATAGGTGGCGTTCTGAGAGTGAGGGTTTGAGTGTGGAGGGTGAGACGGTGAAGCACTTGAGCAAAGCAACCAGCCGCTTCAGAGATGGAGCTGCTTCGAGCCATGATGGATGCTTCACATGTCTCACTCCCCAGACTGGAACGAGACCTCAAGGGCTTCACCGTGTTGAGCGGTGAAATGTACAGGCTCTCAGCCTATGACCGAGAGTGAGTAGTGGGAATATAGAAAAAATAAATAAATATATATATATATATATACAGTATATACATACACACATATACAGTACATATATATATATATTTTTTTTCTACTCACCCCAGCCCTCTGTAGATAGAGGTCAAGCCTTCCCTTGAAAGCGTTTATTGTGTCGCTCTCCACCACTCTCGCTCGCTGGTAGTTTATTCCACTCTGTCGCCACACTGTAGGTGAAGAAACTCTTTGTGACATCTAGGTTTGCCTTTTTGGTTTTTAATTTCATTCCATTTCCGCGAGTTTGAGTAATATTGTTTAATGCGAATAGTGCATTTGCATCGACTTTCTTCGAAACCATTTAGTATCTTAAAGCACTCAATAAGCTGACCCCTCAACCTCCTCTTTTTTAATGAGAACAGGTTCAATCGTTTAAGTCTTTCTTCATATGGTTTATTTCTTAATGAGGGTAACATCTTCGTCGCTCTACGCTGTACTGACTCGAGTCTTACAATGTCCTTGATCAGATAAGGTGACCAGAACTGCACACCATATTCAAGGTGGGGCCTTACCATACTTTTGAACAGTGGCACTATTACGTTCTCATGTTTATATGTTAATTTTCGATTAAGAAAGCCCAATGCTATGTTTGCCTTATTTGCAGCTGCTATACATTGGTCGGAAGTTTTTAGGATTTCAGATAATAGTACCCCTAGGTTTTTTACTACCGTTGCGGATTTTATTTGTTTGCCATTCATTTCGTATTTGTATTTCACATTTCTGCTACCAACCTGCAGCACCTGACATTTATCGACATTGAAGGGCATCTGCCATTTTTTCGACCACTCTGATATCTTGTTTAAATCAGCTTGCAACGCATTTCTACCTTCTTCATTCAGGACTGTATTTCCTACTTTTGTATCGTCGGCGAATTTGGAAATGGTGTTGTTTACCCCTACATCAATATCGTTAATATAAATGAGAAACAAGACCGGTCCAAGGACTGAACCCTGTGGTACTCCACTAGTGACAGGCTCCCACTCGGATTCCAATCCATTTATCACCACTCTCTGTCTTCTGTCTGTAAGCCAATTTTTTATCCAAGAATGAATTTCGCCTTTGATACCTATCTTCTCCAGTTTAGCCAATAGTTTTCGGTGTGGCACCTTGTCGAAAGCTTTTTAAAACTCCAAGAAGATTATATGTAGTGATTTCGTCATGTCATTATATGTGAATACCTTGTTATAAATTAAATCAAATTTGTTAGGCATGACTTATTTGATCTAAAGCCGTGTTGACTATTTTGTTATTAGGTTGTTTGATTCGAGGTAATCTACTATCTTATCTCTAAGGCTTTTTTTCATGATTTTTCCTGCAATTGAAGTTAGACTAATTGGTCTGTAATTACTTGCTTTGGCCTTGCTACCCTTCTTGTATATTGGCGTAATGTTCGCATCTTTCCAGTCACTCGGTACAATCCCCTGTAGTAATGATAAGTTAAATAGTTGTGTCAGGGGTTTTGCTAGTTCGTCCTTAACATTCTTAATTATTTTCGGGTGGAGCATGTCGGGTCCCGGGGTCTTATTTACATTTAAATTACTCAATTTGATTTGTACTTCGCTAACACTGATGGTGAAATCTCCTATCACATGAGTTGAGGTGTTATTTTCAGGGGTATGATCGATAATTTCTGTGAAACCTGAACCAAAATATTTGTTGAGGATATTTGCCGTGTTTGTGTCACCTGTTATCGTCTGGCCATCTCCTATTAGAGGTCCGATACCGCTTTTGATCTGTTTATTTTTATTTACGTATCTGTAAAAAAAATTGGGGTTTGTGGCACTCTCTCTGGCAATAGTCATTTCGTAATTTTGTTTGTTCGCCCTAATAATTTTTTTCACTTCCCTTCTACTATTTGTGTACAAGTTTTTAATTACTTCAGTGTTTGTGTTATTTTTTACAAGTTTGTGGAGTTGATTCCTTTTCCTTATTGCCTTGCCAATGTCTCTACTGTACCAAGGGGGCATACTTGATTTCGTATTACATTTTAGTTTCAAGGGTACAAATTGTTTATGCGCTTCTGTAATTGTAGACTTAAAATGTCCCCATAGTTCATTTACTTCGTTTATATTTATGAGGTTTGAGTGTATGTTTGATAGCAATTCCTTAAGTCCGTCATAATTTGCGTTTTTAAAGTCCGAAACCATTCCTGTTGTTTTTACTGTGGAATATTTGCTTATAACGTTGATTCTTTAGATTTTATGATCGGACGTTGCCAGATGTTCACCTACATCTAGGTTTGATAATAGATGTTCTTGGGTAGTGATTACGAGGTCTAATATATTCCTATCTCGTGGTGTCGGCTGTTTTACGTGTTGAGTCAACAAATTGTCCTGGGTGAAGCTTGTCATTAGGCGTGACTCAGCATTTTTTCCGGTCAGGGTTTTCCAGTCAATGAGGGGGAGGCTATAGTCACCTAGTAAAACGGTTTCGTCGGAATTAAGGGTTTTCTCTTGTATTTCGTAAAAAATTATATCATCGGCAACAGTTAGTCTCGGTGGTCGGTACGCCGTAGTGATATTTAAGTTCATGTTTTTTGTATTTATTTTGACGCACACTATTTCTGCATTACTTTCTGGGAGAGTCATCTCAACTGGGTTTAAGTAGGTTGCAATGTACATTGCAACCCCCCCTCTTTGTTTTCCATTATTACGGAGAGAGAGAGAGAGAGAGAGAGAGAGAGAGAGAGAGAGAGAGAGAGAGAGAGAGAGAGAGAGAGAGAGAGAGAGAGAGAGAGAGAGAGAGAGAGAGAGAGAGAACAACCAATGCAAATATTAAATGAAAGGTATAGGCAATATACTAATAAGGCGTACGGTCCGGACGGTGTTCCTCCTGTTGTTCTCAAAAACTGTGCTTCCGTGCTGACTCCCTGCCTAGGCAAACTCTTTCGTCTCTGTCTATCCTCTAACGTCTTCCATTCATGCTGGAAATTTGCTCACATTCAACCTGTCCCAAAGAAGGGTGATCGCTCTCAACCCTCCAACTATCGTCCAATTGCTCTCATCTCTTGTCTTTCTAAAGTTTTTGAAACTATTCTTGCTTCCAAATTTCTTAAGCATTTCTCTTCTCATAATCTGCTCTCAGATCGCCAGTATGGCTTCCTTAAGGGTCGCTCTACTGGTGATCTTCTTTCATATCTTACTAACTCTTGGTCATCCTCCTTTCGGGAATTCGGTGAGACTTGTTCTATTGCACTAGACATATCGAAAGCCTTCGATAGAGTCTGGCACAAATCTTTAATTTCTAAACTACCCTCCTTCGGTTTCTATCCCTCCATCTGTGCCTTTGTCTCTAATTTCCTTTCCGGCCATTCCATAGCCGCGGTTGTGGACGGCCATTGTTCACTTGCTCACCCTATAAACTCCGGTGTTCCTCAGGGCTCAGTCCTATCTCCTATTCTCTTTCTAATTTGTATAAATGATCTCCTCAACTGTACCTCAATTCCCATCCATTCATACGCAGACGACTCAACCTTACACTACTCCATTAGTTTTTCAGAACGCCCCAGCCAGCAATCCCTCAACGACAAATGTATTGAAGCCATAGAACTCTTAAATTCTGATCTAAATACTATCTCCAATTGGGGCAGAGAAAACCTTGTTACCTTTAATGCTTCCAAAACCCAATTTCTCCATCTATTTACCCGTAAGGGATTCCCAGCGGACTATCTCTTATTCTTCAACAATACAAAAATCAATCCTTCATCTTCTCTCAATATTCTTGGTGTCTCTTTTTCTTCTGCTCTCAGTTCGAAGGACCATATTACCACTCTTGCTAAGGCAGCCTCCCAGAAGGTGGGTGTGCTCAACCGCCTTAGGGGTTCTTTTCCCCTGCACAGCTTCTTGCTCGGTACAGGGGCATAGTGAGTCCTTGTATTGAGTATTGTTCACATGTGTGGGGAGGTTCCTCTCACACCGCTCTCCTAGACAAAGTTGAAAGGAAGACCTTTCGTATCATTAACTCCCGTCCACTCACCGGCTCTCTGCAATCTCTCTCTCTCCACCGCAATGTTGCATCTCTCTCGCTATTTTATCACTACTATAATAATCAGTGTTCCTCAGAGCTTACCCAGTGTATACCACCTTCTTTACGTAGGGCACGTGGTACCCGTCTTGCAACTCAATCGCACCTCTACTCTGTGCAACTCTCCAACCCAAGAGTGAAACGTTACTCTCAAACTTTCTTCTACTCAACAGCTGAGCTCTGGAACTCTCTCCCAGAATCAGTCTCCCTCTTCCTATGACTTAAATTGCTTCAAAGTCCGTGTACCCTGGATTTTGGCTCGAACGTCCCTTGATTTTGGCCCTGTCACTCTTTCAACTATGGGGGAAGCACTCACTATTGGCAGTTCTGCCTTTTGCCTCCCTCAATCACATAGAAAAACAAAATCAACTATGAAAATGTCTTAGACACAAAGAATGGTTGGTACAGGAGGATTCATGTGTTAGGTAAGGGCAAGACTAGTGGGTGTAATAAAGGAAATGTTCAGAGTGAACAAACATCGCTTCTTGTATCAAAGCCTCAAAGGAATAATTTCACAGTAGGAGAAATGGAAGAACACCTTTGGAGATCTGAGGATATACGTTTAGCCTTCGGTATTACAATATTCATGAAGGTACTCTTTTCAGTAGTGGTGTTACCTTATATTGTCTGTCACCAAATATATTTACTATTTAAATAGTAAATTATAATAGTCCTTATAGAACGTAATGGTAAGAACACATACTGTCTGTTTTTACATATAGTACTTAGTATTGATATTGTACAGTGTATATTAATAACAAATGGGTGAACGATTAACGAGCAGCTAAATTATATATTTAAATTGGCATTACTTATATTTCAATAGCAGTTATAATATTTTAGTAATTTAATTATTGTTATATTATTTAAGTTATTATATATTTGGAACATTGTGTTTACCAAACTATGAAATGTAGGGTAAAGGAGATAGACATTAGTACATTATTTCCTGAGATTCTAAGCTAAGCTTATGTTCTTCAGTTATTAACCTTTTCACGCTTTTATGACGCAGAAGTTGCCAGATTAGCAATAAAAATAGAGTTCTCTCACTCTTATAATTACCTCTCCAAAATTAGTTTTTTGCCCACAGCTAACTCAAAGACAACTGCAGAGGTTGAAGTAACTAAGCTAAAGGTTTCTAATTACCCCTGATGGTAACCAAGGCTTTAAAGTATCCCCAATAGGCTCAACATTGCGTCATATGCGTGAAAGGGTTAAAATATTCATCATCTCCTTAGATTACAATTAACATTAATTTGATGCTTTGATTTACGCTATTTCTTAAAAGTACAGCAATCATTGTGTTAACTGTATTAACTGTAGTTCTCATGAAACAACTTCACTATATTGTTAACATTCAAATCGTATAAAATTAGTAGATACATATTACTAGCCAGATGTTAGTGTTAGATAAGTATGGCATATTGTAGCAGCTTCGTTTTACATAAATTTGTATGCATCATTCTAGTAATTAATTCATAAAATCGAGACACTAATGGATCTGTAGATTTGCATGAATATCCTTTTTAATCGATTAACTGTATTGGTTTATATGACAATGACAGTGATTTTAAAGTGCCACTAGAATCGTCAGTATACGTGTGATTGAAAACAATAGATGTTCGTTCAGTCTCCATTGTGAGAAAAAATGCTGACTTTATCGGAAGTAGTGCGAGCTGTGCCATTACTTTCAGAAGTGTGAGAGGAGGAGAACCAGAGTGATGGAGAATTATTGGGCTAACAAATGGTAGCAAGAGAAAGAGAGAGAGAGAGATATTAATTGATTGATTGATGGATTGAGGATGGGGCTTGTATTCATCCCAAGGACCTTGCCAGAGACAAGCAATTGGTTAGCCAATGTTCGGTGTGCCGATATATTTCTACTACTGTCGCTCAACTTCTATCAACACAGTAGACATTTGTATGTGCATTTGCAGGTACTACAATATCCTAATTCCAGTATTTATTCAATGTCTGTACTGCTAACAAAGCTACGGTTTTGGAGAACTTGCACTGTTGTGAATAAATTACTAGACAATTGTAACTCACACAAATAGTAAGTGAACAATAGTGAATCGAAATTCAATAGATAAATATATATACTTTGAATATTCACTGACATAGATATCTTTATAGACAAATATACTGTAAACTAAATAGATATACACAGGGGTACGTACATGCATACATATATACTGTATGTATCTATCTAGCTATATTTATATATGTATAATTATATATATTTTATTTTTATTTTTGTTTCTATGTGAGTGAGGGAGGCAAAAGGCAGAACAACCTGTAGTGAGTGCCTCCCCTATAGTTAAAAGAGTGACAGGGCCAACATCAAGGGACGTTCGAGCCAAAATGCCTGGACACACAGAGTTTGAAGCAATTTAAGTCATAGGAAGAGAGAAAAGACTGATTCTGGGAGAGAGTTCCAGAGCTCAGCTGTTCAATAGAAGAAAGTTTGAGAGTAACGTTTCACTCTTGGGTTGGAGAGTTGCACAGAGTAGGGGTGGGATTGTGTTGCAAGACGGGTACACTAGGAAAGCTCTGAGGAACACTGATTATTATAGTAGCAATAGAATAGCGAGAGAGATGCAACATTGCGGCGGAGAGAGAGAGATTACAGAGAGTTGGTGAGTGGACGGGAGTTATTGATACGAAAGGCCTTCCTTTCAACTTTGTCTAGGAGAGCGGTGTGAGAGGAACCACCCCACGCATGTGAACAATACTCAATACAAGGACACACTGTGCCCCTGTACAGAGCAAGAAGCTGTGCAGAGGTAAAGAACCCCCTGAGGCGGTTGAGCACACCCAGCTTCTGGGAGGCTGCCTTAGCAAGACTGGTAATATGGTCCTTCCAAATGAGAGAAAAAGAAAAAGAGACACCAAGAATATTGAAAGAAGATGCAGGATTGATTTTTGTATTGTTGAAAAATTAAGGATAGTCCGCTGGGAATTCCTGACGGATAGATAGATGCATAAATTGAGTTTTGAAAGAGAGAGAGAGAGAGAGAGAGAGAGAGAGAGAGAGAGAGAGAGAGAGAGAGAGGAGAGAGAGAGAGAGAGAGAGAGAGAGAGAGAGAGAGGAGAGAGAGAGAGAGAGAGAGAGAGAGAGAGAGAGAGAGAGAGAGAGAGAGAGAGAGAGAGAGAGAGAGAGAGAGAGAGAGAGAGAGAGAGAGAGAGAGAGAGAGAGAGAGATACAGAGAGAGAGAGAGAGAGAGAGAGAGAGAGGGAGAGAAGAGAGAGGAGAGAGAGAGAGAGAGAAGAGAGAGAGGAGAGGAGAGAGAGAGAGAGAGAGAGAGAGAGAGAGAGAGAGAGAGAGAGAGAGTAATACTGAAGGATAAAATATCCGAGGAACAATTTGAAGCATATCACTGTAATCACACACTTGAAATACAATAACTCATTAGGCCTAAGTATTAAGAATAATTACTTCCATTCGTCAGAAAAGGGGCAACAAACATTTTTGGATTTGTTTTGCATTGGAAAGTTTTACCCTACGATTATAATAATATACATAATTATACGTGTGGAAACATATGAGGTAGAAGTGGCTGGGAGGAGAGTCGAGCAAAAAGTGTATAGGTATAACTGGCAAGGGGAGAGAAACTCGGAAATACTCTTGTGTACGAGCAGCATTTAATGTAAGTGTGAAATAAAAGTAAGTAATCAAGCATTAGTATAGATCAATATGGCTTCCTCATTAATGATAATCAAGGGTGTTTAATTCTTCCTCTTAATGATAATCAAGGGTGTTTAATTCTTTAAACCATTAACATATTAACCCGGAACAAACTCTTTCAAATGTTAGGATTTCATTATCATTATAGTGAATTTATGAAATAGAGGTAAGCTTCGAGCAGTCAGTCAAACTCTTAATAGCTTACATATCACCATCACCATTTTTAACCTTTTAATGGCGTACATTAGTTGGCATATATTGTTATATGCTAATTTTTGCGTTCATTGGTATGTGATTCAACGAACTAATATAACGTTATAGTTTACTATTGTCCACATAGTTGAGTATCGCGAGACACCAAATTTGCGCTACTGTTCTACTGTATATGTACAGGGTATACACAATTAATAATAATTACAATAATGTTAAACATAAAGGAGCTACTTACATTATCGTTAACATATTCTAGAGACTTAGGGGACTTAAATTTGGCTAACGTGATGTACGGAAAAATAAATAAATATGATATATAATGCACACTGACTATATAATGCACACTGACTATATAATGCACACTGACTATATAATGCACACTGACTATATAATGCACACTGACTATATAATGCACACTGACTATATAATGCACACTGACTATATAATGCACACTGACTATATAATGCACACTGACTATATAATGCACACTGACTATATGTTTCCTTAAACAAACAGACAAGAACTGAGAGCGAAGAGAGACATGGAGAACATCTTATTATTAGCGAGCCAGATATACAGTATACCAGTTTCACAACTCCCTTTCATTACAGGATATTAGAACCACTCCCTGTAATTTACAGACGGAAAGCCAGACGAGTGTGAGAGAAGAGATAACAACTACTGGGCTCACTTTTAGTTGTAATGTACTGTACAATAATTACTGCACGGTGTTGAGTGATTGTGTTTAATATGTTGGGTGGTGAATCAGAGGACTATTTGTGTACCTACAATATAATGTTCCGTCGTTTGTACCGATGCTTTTATTCATCTGGATGTGAGGGAAACAGCCTTCCGTATTTGACTGATTACACCTACTTACATATCGGGTTGTACAAATAATTTACATACTTGTTTTTTACCAAAATCGAAGAGGTGCTGCACGAGAAAAAACCTTGGGTATAAAATTAGTTGTATATTATTGAATGTGTTTGCATCAGTATAGTAAATATACGTTTAAGATAGAAGCAAACCTCTTGAGATAAATAATGACATTGTGTTTGTTAGTACATTAATTGAATACATATACAGTACATTGTTTACTATTTACATTTTGTATAGTGTTATTACGTTGTGTGGATTACGAACATCTTAGTTGGAAACCAGTTCTTGATACAAAAACATTATATGGATATACTCCTTACTTACTATGTCCTATCTTACAGTAACAAGGTTCATATTTATAAAACATTATATGGATATACTCCTTACTTACTATGTCCTATCTTACAGTAACAAGG
This sequence comes from Paralithodes platypus, assembly GCA_032716605.1. Taxonomy (NCBI): domain Eukaryota; kingdom Metazoa; phylum Arthropoda; class Malacostraca; order Decapoda; family Lithodidae; genus Paralithodes; species Paralithodes platypus. The sequence goes on along the minus strand of CM064507.1, from coordinate 5,877,301 downwards.
TTCATATTTATAAAACATTATATGGATATACTCCTTACTTACTATGTCCTATCTTACAGTAACAAGGTTCATATTTATAAAAACATTATATGGATATACTCCTTACTTACTATGTCCTATCTTACAGTAACAAGGTTCATATTTATAAAACATTATATGGATATACTCCTTACTTACTATGTCCTATCTTACAGTAACAAGGTTCATATTTATAAAACATTATATGGATATACTCCTTACTTACTATGTCCTATCTTACAGTAACAAGGTTCATATTTATAAAACATTATATGGATATACTCCTCCTTACTTACTATGTCCTATCTTACAGTAACAAGGTTCATATTTATAAAACATTATATGGATATACTCCTTACTTACTATGTCCTATCTTACAGTAACAAGGTTCATATTTATAAAACATTATATGGATATACTCCTTACTTACTATGTCCTATCTTACAGTAACAAGGTTCATATTTATAAAACATTATATGGATATACTCCTTACTTACTATGTCCTATCTTACAGTAACAAGGTTCATATTTATAAAACATTATATGGATATACTCCTTACTTACTATGTCCTATCTTACAGTAACAAGGTTCATATTTATAAAACATTATATGGATATACTCCTTACTTACTATGTCCTATCTTACAGTAACAAGGTTCATATTTATAAAACATTATATGGATATACTCCTTACTTACTATGTCCTATCTTACAGTAACAAGGTTCATATTTATAAAACATTATATGGATATACTCCTTACTTACTATGTCCTATCTTACAGTAACAAGGTTCATATTTATAAAACATTATATGGATATACTCCTTACTTACTATGTCCTATCTTACAGTAACAAGGTTCATATTTCTAACACTATTTTGCATTGCCACACTGTAGAACAAATTATGTTGTAATAATCTATTCTATAATTAACGATCATTCCTGAAAAGGATGCAAGCTTTCAAAATGTGTTCGCACACAATTAGTAATGCATCATATTATTGGCACGCTAATATAGTTGCTAGCGTTTGTGTGTGAGGTATTTGTGTGTATGGTATCTAGCTACGTGATCACGAGTCGGGGCGGGTGGTGGTGGATGGGATATAATTCGGTATCTAGCTACGTGATCACGAGTCGGGGCGGGTGGTGGTGGATGGGATATAATTCCAAATGAAGCCATTACTTTTAAGCTCCTCGGTGGTCTAGTTGGTTAGGTGCTGGAGTGCTGCACTCTTCGAACCCTCGCTGGGGCATGACACAACTTATTAATTATTGTTGATCAGTTGATTTGATAAACAGACCTCCCTAAAACAATATAATTTTAACAGGCAATGGTAGATAAACAAAACACTAAATCATCTGAAATTGCATAGGTATTAACGTGATAGATAGATAGGTAAATATATATATAGATAAATAGATGGATTGATAGATATTAGAGAAGGGTTTTATATATGCTTGTTTATCATAGTCATTAGCTGATGTGAAAACAACTCGGACTTAATTTACTCAATCCCATTGCAAACATGTTGTTAATTTGCTTCTACATAATTTGAATAATGAGTAATGTTAATTCAAACGAGAATATTAACTATGTTTGTTATTAACACCTAACGAGCGGCCTAGACGGTAAATAATATGTAGCCACCAGCGGGGTGTTTTTACCAAAAATAGGGTTATTTACGTGATCATTTTCATGCCTAAATAAGACCCAAAGCGTAAAACAAGTATCTATCCCTGAAAGGGCATAAACAGAGCTTTCCAATGACACCCCAACGATCCTTGTATGACCGCTAGTTTTCTTGCAACAATCGCGCAACACGAGTGCAAAAACCATGTAATTCGGTACTTTCAAAGGAGTACAAAGGAGTACAAAGGAGTACAAAGGAAATCAAGCAACAACAGATCTAGTGACCCTTCTAGGTTGCTTGTCCTCCAAAACACTGAGGATCAAGTGTCCAAACAGTGGTTTAGAGTGGGTAAGGGAACATTGGAAAGGGAATTACTGCCCTGGAACTAATGTCCGTGGCAGGATTAGGAAGTTAGTAGGGGACAGATGGGTTAGTAACTGAGGGGGGGATAAAATAAAGTTATTCATTTACAAACGCAGTCAGTCGCGGGTTTGATGCGAGATATTTGTCTAGGCGGAGTTTAAATGAATCAACGGTGATGCAGTCTATAACGTTTCGGGGAAGCCCATTCCACAAGTTGACAACTCGATTGAAGAAGAAATTCTTAGATTCGTGTGAGTTAAAAGATTTACCAATAATTTTGCAACCGTTTCCCCGCGTGTAATTAGATTGGTCGATAGTGAAGTACTTACTACAGTTCATATTGTCGATGCCTTTGATGATTTTGAACACTTGAATTAAGTCACCTCTTAATCTGCGCTGGGTTAAAGGAAATAAATTTAATTCTCTAAGACGCTCTTCGTATGGTTTGTTCTTTAGGCTAGGTATCATTTTGGTAACTCTACGTTGAACTCGTTCTAGCTTGTTTATATCTTTTTGGTAATAAGGGCACCAGGATTGAACGCAGTATTCCAGAAGAGGGCGGACTAATGAATTGTAAAGGGTTAGGATAAGTTCTTTGGATTTATGCTCAAATGACCTGCCTATAAAGCCAATTATTTTGTTTGCCTTCTTAACAACTTCTGAACATTGTTGACTCGGTTTTAGGTTACTCGATATTGTTACTCCCAGATCGGTTTCTCTGTTTACATTCTTAAGCTGAGTGCCATTCATCGAATAGTTTGCTTTCTCATTTAGGTATCCGATATGTAGTACTTTACATTTATCCGCATTGAAACTCATTTGCCAAATTTGGGCCCAACATGACAATTTATCTAGATTGTGTTGCATATCGTCAACTTGTTCTTTTGAGAGTACGCTATTTGCAATTTTTGTATCGTCAGCAAATTTTGAGATTGTACAGGTGAGACCCTCATCTATGTCGTTGATGTAAATATACATAATACATAATTCACTGTGTAGCGAGTGTGAGAGGGTGGAGGAGGGTGGGATTCATGTCAGTTGGTCCACCGCGGTGGTCTGGAGCAGTCATACGCTCGCTACTCTCCTGCCACCGCTTGTCTCTCTCTCTCAGCAACATTACGTGCTGAAAATGCCACACGACTTATGTTGTGAGCCGCCACATAGTCCAAATTTCTTTCACTCGACATATGATGCGCACCGCCAGTTAAGGGTTAAGCGTTGATGGTTATGGATTAAAATGTTAACAGCTATTTGTGTATATAGCATTATATGCCTTTGTGAACTTGCTGGAGAAGTTACCATCATTAACCATTGCCATTGTGGTGGTGAATTTATTGTATTGGAGGTTTGTTCTTGGGAGCTGTTCTATAATTCGTCTCCTCCAAGCGAGTAACTATGTCACATACGTTCTATACGAGGTCTCCCTCTTTATTATGGTCGAAAGAGAGAGAGAGAGAGAGAGAGCGAGAGCGAGAAAGAGCGAGATAGCAAGAGAGAGAGAGAGAGAGAGAGAGAGAGAGAGAGAGAGAGAGAGAAATCAACAAAACACAGTGACGCCAACAATATAAAATGGGATAGAGAACATGGTATGTTTGCCAACAAATTGCACGAAAGCTCGATTTCGTTCATGTACACATTATATCAACAAACATGGATATAATGTCCGTCCCATTATTATTATTTGATATAAACTACACTGCAAAGCCGTCAGCCTGGTTTGTCGACAACCCCCGGACATAACTAGAGGGCTGGTCCTACAACGCCAATCACACACACTTTGTACCCTTAACGACACCCATCAACATACCCATACTTCCCACTAAGCCGTCTTCGACCCATCATCTCCAGATATCACCTTTTGCTCGCCACCACAACATCCTGGAGGGTGGTAAAAACCATAGTCTACGACCACCTCCCGATCATTATCACCAGCAAAACCAGACTCATCCCAGCTAGCCACAGATACACATACACTAACTATAAAATAGCCAACTGGGAAGTTTTCACACACGAGACAGAACAACACTTTGAAATACTAAGCAGCACACCCAACACTAACATCAACAATGCTGTCCACACACTCTACTCAACTATCCAAAACGCTGACAAGAAACACATTCCAAGATGTAACAGAAAAAGACACAACCCTAACTTCTCACCAGAAATTCAAAACATCAGACTACGCAACACACTGAAACACTCTCCAGCACCCCACACACAGGACATCACACAACAAATCCAAGCACTCAACACACAGATTAACAGCAAAATACAAGAACAACAAACACTAAATTGGAATAACTACCTACAAACACTTGATCACGCATGCTCTCTCAACATATGTCATTAAAAGAGACGAGGTATAATGGTTATCCTATGATGCATAATGTAAGGCAGGAATAAAGTAGTATACTGTCACGTGGTGATAATAATTAGTGGTGTGAGATGTTAGTTGTGTGAATATTAGAACGATACATTGTTGATTCATTCGATTTACGTATTCAAGGGTTACACAGATAATATAACTTGTGTACAATTAAATTTTAGTGCAATTAAGATGATAGAGATGATTCAATTCAGTTCAGTGCCTGACCCGAGTATAATGTATAAATGGATATAGATAGGATTTACGTTAATGGTGAGGTGTTTGTGGGAGTTCGCTGGATTACTCGCTATGTAGGTAAGGCACATATAGAAACAGTGGGGGAAGCCAGGAAAATGAAATAGGACATCCAGCAATTCCTTATCCTTATCTCAAACACACACACACACACACACAAACACACACACACACACACATATATATATATATATATATATATATATATATATATATAAAACTCGCTAGGAACATTGAAACAATGGAACACCAAGCTTTCGTCTATTCTCTCAAGACATCTTCAGGGTAATACAAGAAAACAGGGGGAGAGTGAGGCTTAAATATCCGTCCTTAATCATGTGTGAGTTGCTAACTAGCATATCAATACAAAAAGTGTTGCCATCCTACTGCCTGTTGCCATATTTTTTGGAACATACTTCTTTTACATACAATATAAATGTCTTACAAATTATATACAGTATACTTATACATATATATACATATACATTGAAATATGCCTAAAATACAATTTAATCATATATACAATTTGATACAAATCAATGAACTTGCAGATCCCTTTCAAACTTTGATCTAACTTAGGTAAATATGAAGAAATACATAAAGATATACATATAAGTACATATACATACACATATACATTAATACATTACATACATACACATGAGAATTACATATATAAGAATGAAAGCAAAATGGGAGTCTTCAGAAAGCCGATTGCTCCACACAAGGCAGATCCTTCCCACACCCAACCCTAATTATAAGGCCGAATTATAGGCCAAACTCACTAATACTATGGACCCTATGGACCTTCCCAAAATGGTCAGATCAACATAAAGAAAAAGGAGTCTGTAGAAAGCCGAATGGCCCACACCTGCCATATCCCCCTCACAACTAAACAATATGTATACATAAACACACATATATATATATATATACTGGTGAATTTAGGGTAAATATACTTGAAAAGAGAGAGAGATATATATATATATATATAAACTGGTGAATTTAGGGTAAATATACTAGAAAAGATATTGGCTTAAGTCGAAACCAAAAAACAGTAAATTGTAACCTAGCCTATGCTTTAATTTAACAAACAAAGCCCTGGGAGGCGATTAATATGAAGAGTGCGCCTGGAATTGTGGTGGGCGGGCTTGTGGCTTCGGCTCCGCTGCGTGTCTTCCTGCCGGGATCAGAGCCTCTCAGAGTGGTCGGGGGCCGAAGGAGTGCTGGGGGAACCTTAGTGACCCTGGTCTCTGGGTTTTCTCCTGGGTGACCTAGATGTGTGTGAGTTTGTGTTTTGTCTGTGTGTTCGTTTTATGTTGTGTTGTGTGTTTTCCCTGTTCTTGCCACCCCTCCCCCCCCCTCCAAAAAAATAAAATAAAAATTAGTGTATGTTAGAACAAATGTATACACATTTATTTTAGTTTTCAGGAACATTTTAAATGTTCTTGAATCCAATATTGGATGTTGAAGTAATGTATTTTAGATGCATACATATTGGGTTTAATGAGTATTTGCAGTTGGTAAACAAGTTAATGATAATATAATTTAATCAATATACATCAGTATACAAGCAAATATTTGCTAGTGCTAGTTTATGCAGAAAACGACAGTACTAATAATTCACAATATATTTAAGCTAACAAACATGGATGATTTAAGTTGTCAATAATGTTATGAACATACTGCAAACCTGTTCACCATTATATTGCTAGCATTTCTTAAAGCTATCGTCGTGAAATGTGCAAATTAGGTATGAGTGTTAATGAGTAATACGAAGGTTTACTAGAAGCATTCGTCGCCTTGATAGTAATTATTATTTCACGTAAGCAGACAGGTAATATAATTAAACACAGAGAGGAGAGACCAAAGAAACTAGGCTAATGAGAAACACTCGGCTACGGTAATTTTATCTTGCCTCAAGCGACCTCCAAAAAATGTAATATTTACATAATGAAAATCATGTGTTCGGGATAGAAAAGCTCCCCAGACTTGGAGAGTCAGACCAGATAGGAAGGGAGGGTGTAAGACGTGAACCGGGTTATTCTATATTTCTGGACCACCGTTTTCACGCACAAGTAATTTAGCACATAATGTATATCGTTTACATGTGTTTTCTTTAACTAACATATTGTTTTCGATACATATGCTCACCTCCTAGCTATGTTAACATAATCAATGCTTAACCAAAGCCTTACTTAACCTTGCATAGTATGGCGTAACGTAACCTACCCTAGCCAAAAACTACCTTACTTTATTTCTTGAAACACTTTGTTCTTCTCTGTGTATAAGGGAGACAAAAGACAACTCGAAACAAGTGCCTCCCCCTGGTTGAAAGAGTGACGGAGCCAAATTAATGGCGATAAGTGGTCATCTCAAAACATTTGCTTTTTGGTGTATTTGAAAGAAGTGTCGTGTGCTTGTTTAGTGCAGTGAAAATAATAGGAGGAGGTGTTTGTGATAGCTAACTGGATTACTCTCTGTGTAGGTGAAACACAAACAGAAACAGTGAGGGAGGCAACACAAATTAAACTTAACCTAATCAAACCATATTATTTGTTCGTATTTGTAACATTAGTGTAATTTAACCTTAGCTTAACAAGGTTAATTCAACTTGTGTGGGAAGATAATCATTTAAAAGAATATATATTGGGAGTGAAATGATTAGCAGGCAATTGATATTTTATAAAAGAGAGCTTGGAGAGGTTTTTAATTAGTCAAAGTGTTAACTTCTGTGTATTATTGTGTCATTAATGGTAATATTTGTATTCACCAACAACAATTTATGAGATTAATGGTTGGGACAACATAAATGCAATTATGTTCAATAATCCTACAGTGTCCTACTCCTAAAGGTCGTTGCACACTGACAGGAAAGCCCCTCCAGGCGAATTCACGACTCAAAAATTTCAGCTTGATACAGCGAATCGGCAACATAATCGTTGATATCGGAAATTAGTTGTGGGTGACACTTTCGGTCCAATCGACGTATCGGGGGTCGATAAGACATTTTGAGCTGTTCAAAAGTTCGCGGGAATCCCCCGGCATGAGTCTGGTCTTCATCGCGAACTCGCCGTTTCAAAATTGTGTGGTCTGTATCAAAAGGTCATTGCACACTGACAGGACAGCCCCTTCAAGACTGGCACGAACACCCACTACACATACAAATGTGTAGTCTTGCCGAATTTACTAGAAATCGCGGCGAAAATGGCTGGCATCGTTAGAGTTGTATCTCTACTGTATCTCTTCCGCACGACTTGAAAAGACTCTAGCGATGCCGATACGGTGGAGAAACGAATGCTACAAAGAAGATAGGAAAAGTCATGCGAAGGGTACACGACTAGTCCACGGAAAAGATACGACCCAAAAGAATGCGACACAACTCAGAAGAATCGTATTAACGCCGTATCGACGCCGTGAGACTTGCAACCGGATTGAGGCTAAACGTTTTTTTTTTTTTTTTTTTTTTTTACCAACTTAACCGTTGCCAATTTTCCGCACGGAAGAGATACGGTCCGCACGGCAGGCTTACGCACCAGACGACGTTGATACGGACCATACGGTTTTGATACGGACCATAGTCTTTGATTCGGACCACACGATTGTGATACGGCGAGTTCGTGATGGAGACCAGACTCAAACGATTTTTTACAGTTGCCGGGGGATTCCCACAAACTTTTTAACATCTCAAAATCTCGTATCGACCCCCGATACGTCGCTTGGACCGTGAGAGTCACCTACGGCTAATTTCCGATATCCACGATTATGTTGCCGATTCCCCGTATCAGGCTGAAACTTTGAGTCGGGAACTCACCTGGAGGGGCTTTCGAGTCAGTGTGCAACGACCTAAAGATTTATGGTCCGTTTCAAATTCATATGGTCCGTATCAAAGATGTATGGTCAGTATCAAAGACGTATGGTTCTCCCCAGCCCACCAAACCTCATCAATAGAAACACTGCATCACGAGGACGAGGCAATCTAGTGAGAGTTGATGTACACTTTACACTGATAAATAAATAAACATTTACAAATAGTAATAATGTGTTCCATTATTCACATACACAATTACATATCGTTGTATATTTATGTAGGTTGATAAATATAAATAAAATACAAATGAGAGTCAGACATGGTGGAAAACTTGAGTGAAGGTATAATATATGAGTGAACAATATATATATGTATCTATGAAATACAATTAAATACAATTTCATAGTAAGTAAATACTAAATAATATATAAAAAATAAAGACAAATGTTACGACCGGGGCTCGTATAAAACAAGGGCTCTTAATCATTGGACTAGGAAAGAGCATAGCCACAACGGTAACACTAGATCCAACCCCTGAACTTATAATGCCGGCGCACAAAAACACCTATACCCTCCAGAGTTAAATCTGCGATAACGGGGTATCCTATAACTCAGTATAAGTGCACTACTACTACAGGCTGATGATCTCTGATACAGCCTGATCACAACAACATACAATTACGTTAATAAGGTAAGCTAGGAAAAGATAGAGATCTTAATTAAATCACTGCAATGATTTAATGCAAACTAGAAGAAGGTATATTTAAAGTTACTCTAAACAATAATGAACTGTCACTCCTATACTAAAGAAAGTGAACGAAAGTCCCAAAGCATCGAGCAGGAATCTTCTGAAGAAAGTCTGATGCTGGGGTAAGATGATCGTATCGGACTTTGAACTGTTATATAATGCAGGAACAGGAAATGACAAGTGTATGGACATATAGGGTTAACTGGCACGGGAATAATAATAATTGCACAATAGGATTGTCTCCAACAACAAAAAGAAGTACTTCCTCAGGCAACGCAAAAGCCTGCTCGGGTTGTGCAACTCAACATCAACCAATACTTATAAACAACGTGAATAACAATGCATACATATATATCTTAATAAGAATAGCTTATAAACCTAATCGGGTGTCTGCTAGGCGAATAAAGTCAAGCTGGGATGTCGGAGGCTAGGAAACAATGGCTGAGCAAGCGGCTTGTAGCCTAGCGAGGTCCTTAAGACTGTGCGGCCAAATTACGTTAATTGACGGGGTGCTCTCTTGAGAGATCCAGATCGCTAGTATCTGGTTCTCTCCTGGCGACCCTCCTAAAGTCAAAGCAAACCGAGTTAGCACAGTGTTGGGTGGCAGAGGCAAAAGCCCTCACTCGCAACACAATGCTAAACTCACAAGGTACACAGTCAGAAAGACCACCTATGATTCCCAAGTATCCGTTGCGATTGCACGAGTTCAACAAACTCTTGTACACATCGGAAATCACAACAACAATAGCCTCATCCCAGTCTAGCATTAGATAACCCAGCAGACAGCCAAAAACCAGGCAGGGAGACACCGTGAGTGTGTCGAACCTCTACAGACAAAATGGTAAACCCTCCAAAATGCCTATCTAAACATATATTATCTGAGAGCTTCAGTATATAATACGATGGCCGATATATGAAATCGTAGAGAACCAAAGGGGAGTTATGATATTAAATAGATAGGAAGAATGAGAGGTAAGAAGTTGAGAGAGAGAGAAAGTGCTCTATAGGTAGAAATCGGGAGACAGGGGGGGCAAGGGACATGTGAAGGTTATGCTAGTCAGGCAAGCTCTGAGGAGAATAGCTCCTCTGGACCCCTCCAGGATCACACACAAAGGCACGGTGGTCAGCCAATCACAGGCCGCTACGTCACCCGGCAGCAGGCCTGCAGAAGTCACCAGGAACCACCAGCCAACCAAAACCAAGAGAAAGATCACGTGAGCGAGGGACTCATCGAGGGAGGAGGGAGGAGGAAAAACTACCGTCTCACTGCCAGCTCGCTCTCTCTCCTTCCTTCACTACAATGCATCTTATGTTCAACTCATGATAAAAAATATAATCCCTTGTCACAGGCGAAAACAAAGACCACTTCTATACTGCCTGTGACATGATGATTCACAGGAAAGAAAGTACAACATTGTAGATAGACTGTAGCCAAATAAATTGCCCTGGCGAGTGTTAGCGAGTGGCCAAGCGAGTGGCTGAGCCCACGTGGCGTTCTGCTGAGCTGCAGGCGTCACACCCAACCCAAGGTATAAGACACTCAACCATGAGCTCCATATCTGACAAGCAGAACCCAGAGAAGACTCGCCACCCCTAACCATTTCGCCACAAAGAAAGGCAAAGCTCAGTTCTCATAAAAAAAAATACATTTTCAACATAAATAAAATCTTATAAACCCTCCCAACACAATAGCTTAATTCATACTGCTATGCTCCTAGAACGAGCTTCTACTAGCCCAGCCTTCTGAGAGAAGCACAGGTTCGACTCAGAAATTTAGCTATAGCATACTTAAACAAAATTTAACTATTAAAGAAAGAGTTTTTATAGAATTTTCAATTTTAATATGTTTATGGCGGCTGCACTACAGGGGCAAGCCTAGTTTTTCTCCACTCTCAACACACACTGACTGAACAGCGAGGGTTCTCCTGCAAACAAACCCTCCGTGACAAACAAACAGCCAAAACATTATCAGTGCCCTTAGCATGCCACACATCCAACTTGTGTTCCGGTAGCACAACAACACCTGACACTGATAAACTGCCCAGTTCATCACAAGACTGGCATTTCTCTTCGCTCTTTCCGGCAACGGGGCCTGCCAAAAACCTTTCACTAGTTCTACCTTCGTGATAGGCGATGCAGCCCCGATGCGGTCTATAATGTCGTCAACTCTCGATAAGGTGTAGGTGTCTGTCAACGATAATGCACACCTACTCTCGCAATCAACATACTCACTGATCTTGCCACTTAACACAGGTTGTAAAGTTACAGGCAACGACCACTCACGACATTCCTTATCCCTCAGACCCTTCGTCAACACGTAATCCAGCTCTGCTTGCACCACAGGCTGTCGAGCAGGATTTATACGGTAGGGAATTAAACTGAGCCTCGCACTGTCTCCAGCTTTCATGTCGGATTCTACCCCGTACATCAGGCCTGGAGAAGCAACAAACATGCGGATGCACTGCCACAGCCTAGTAGACAACTTATCTCACAGAACAACATGCCTAGTGCCCTCCCACAACCCAGCCGAGACCGCAGCTTCTACCCTGTAGTCTCCCTCCTTCTCCACCTTCGTCCCTAGAACAGCCAGGTCATGAGAGGGACAATCCTTACCACCTGTTCAGTCACTCCCATAGTTCATTATTGCTAAGGCTTCCCCGCCGATACCGTACATGCGCACCCCCGCATTCCTTACGACTACGACTACATCTGCCTGCGCAGCATCACCGCTTTTAGCGACATGGCCAGGTACAGTCGGTCTATGGTAGGGCTGTTGCATTCGACTAGAGCAGCATTGGTAGGCTATGCGACGACCGGGCACATCCACTCCACAGCCAACCTCACCAATCTACTCAATTTCCTCCTTCTGACCACCACCCTTGGCAGCCATGGGTCGACCCTGACCTGACAACCATGTCCAAGCCTCGTCGCCCACCTTGAACCACCGAAACAACGAGGCTAACGGTCTTTCAACATTCACGTGACCTGCCCGCGGAACATCTTGCACCGCCCGAGTTGTGAGGCTCAGGGGCTCGGCACGACCAGTGAGGTATGAACCGAGCTGGTGCTGGAGCGCTGCACACTGCTGCTCAGGCAGGTGCTCTAGCGCTTCCACAGCCACCAGACTCGTGTCCCCCGCCCACTGCTCCGCCGAGACATGACAATCCCTACTCTCCTCCACCTGTGCCCCACTGCCCCCCTCTCCTTCTCCACCTTGGCCGCTGCAGACCAACGCAGGGACAGTAGGCTGCTCAGGTGGTTGCCTCACAAACTCCTCCAACAGGTTCACATGACATGTTTCCCCGTCCTCGTGTTTGATCTCGACAGCACCATTACCACACTTCTGAACTTCCGGATCCTCCAACTGCAGTTTACAAATATCTGAGGGAACCAACCTGTCTAGATGCTTCCGAAGCAACCCAAGTCCTCCCCCAATATCCAACTGAGCATCCCTTTGTTCTCTCTGTGCGTAACGTTGCTGCCTCGGAGTCTCTTCCTGCCCTACCTCCTCACTAGCTGTGACAGGTCCTGGGGCTTCTCCAGATTCCAACAATGGTGCCAATACTGAGTTGCCAAGAAGAGCCGCTGGTACTAAACTCTCCAAACTTTTACCAACATCAGCCGTCTTCTTCCAACCGTTCCTCCGCTGATTAGAAGACTGAGGAATAGGCTGTGACACTTTGGATGCAAGAGGTCTTGTAACAACGCACGCCATAGGTTGTACTTGACACTTCTCTACCCACTCATGTTTCTCCCTACTCACGTCGGCCGGCTTTTCGGCAACGACTAAGGGGGAAACCTCAGAAGTAGGATCCGCAAAGTCGTTGCCGAAAAGGAGGTCGACGCTCCCAACAGGCAAGTTCTCCACAATTCCCACATCCAACTCTTGTGTCACACCATCTACCTCCAGTTCCATCCTGACCAACGGGTATGTCCTGATAGCATTGATACCTTGCACCACAACTACCCGTGCTGCGTTTATTGGTCTACCAGTAAAGTTCTTCATCAAAGTCTGAGAGGCACCCGTGTCTCGCAACAGCTCTACTCCATGTTTCTTACCAGCCCACTTCACGCAGCCACGCCCTCGATGGTCGCAAAAGACATCGCGGACAGGGTTCGAGCCTTCCGGATTCTTCTCCACTGGCTGTGTCCCAGCCGCTGACGTTATACCCCGGGCAAACTCAGACGACTTCGGGGACACCCCAATGTTGCGAGCCAAAGACATTAGGCATTAGGGAGCTTGCTTGGACAAGCTCTTGCAAAATGCCTCTTCTCATGACAATGAAAACACTCCAACTCCCCCTTGGGCTTCCCTTGAGGTGGGGAAGGGCCCTGACCCTTGCTAAACGGGACGGTACTAGGTTTATGGTCAGTTTTGGTGTCGTTGCTCTTGTTTTTAGTGTAATTATGTGTATCAGTGTTTCGGGGAGGGGGAGGGTTACGCTCCTTATTGCCTGCATCACTTCTCTGTGCAAGACCGCAACCACGAATCAAAGATAACCGAAGGTCAGCCATCTCAGCTGCCTCCTGAAGAGTTTTCGGATTTTTGTCTTTAATATTCAACGTCAGATCGCCGCCCGTACACTTGAAAAATTGTTCTAGAAGCATCAGCTGTTTCAACTCCTCAAACGTCGATGCCTTCTCAGAACGCAGCCAGTTTCTAAATGCATCGGACAGATCCCGGGCATGCTCAAGAAAGGTGCACTCACGACCCTTCGTTACACCACGGAACTTCAATCTGTACGTCTCTGGTTGTAACTCATATGCCCGCAGGACAGCCTGCTTCAATACCTCGTAATTGATGCATGACTCCAAGGGCAACGCATCATATGCCTTGAGTCCTTTGCCAATCAACCTAGAGGAAACAAGGGCTGCCCACTTAACCTCGGGCCATTGGTGCTCCCGGCACTTCTTCTCAAAACGCATACAAAATTCAGTGACGCCCGCCTCGTCAAATACAGGGACCAACTTGAGCAGGTGCGATAAAGATTGATCAAGACCTCGATTCCCAGAACCGAGACGCTGCCCTCTCGACTCCACCCGAGACTTCTCAAGATCTATGTCTGCACAGTACTTAGACTTTCTCTCCTCAGACTGAATCTCAGCCTCACGTACGGCCCTTCTCTCCTCAGTCTCATATCTGGCCCTTCTCTCCTCAGCCTGAATCTTAGCCATCTCAAACTGCCGCCGCTGCTACTCAAATTCCCGCTGCTGGTTAGCCATCTCAAGCTGGAAGAGCATCTCTGCCGTCAAACCTTGAGGAGGAGGAGATGCAACAATTGGAGACTCACCCAAGTGCACACCACGCTGCCAGTGACTATCAGCCTGCGGGAACGTACCCGGCTCCGGAGCCCGAGGGGGCGCCAAGGTAGGAATCGAGTGGAATGGGGGATGGGCCGAAGGTGCCCCAGCTCCCGCCCAACCCGAAGCCCCACGCACCCCGCCGAGCACCCAGGCCAACAGGTCACCTCTCGACATGCTGCTAGTGCCCACATGCCCCATGACCGTGGCCAAACACTGGAAGCCATACCGATCAATCCCTGACACCCGGTCAACAGTAATAGGTATCTCTAGAAACATCCTTGCATCCTCCTCACTAGTTATTACTCTAATATCCTCTAACGAACCCCGCTGCTGCACCTCAGAGTCTGCTTCCCTTACTGTGTCCTCACTGTACACTTATCCGTCGTCCGACATAGTGTCCACCGAAAATTCTCAACGTTTATAAACAAAAATAGAAGTACCTAAACTCTTATGTAGCACTATTCACTCAAAATGCTTGAAGACTCTTAAGTGTTATACTACTTGCCAAAAATTCCACGTGTCCACTATATTCCTTTAAACAAAAAACAAATGACCACAACACTCCTGCAATATTTCTCTAAGTTCACAAAATCCAAAACAAGGTCGCCATTTGTTACGACCGGGGCTCGTATAAAACAAGGGCTCTTAATCATTGGACTAGGAAGCACACAGCCACAACGGTAACACTAGATCCAACCCCTGAACTTATATTGCCGGCGCACAAAAACACCTATACCCTCCAGAGTTAAATCTGCGATAACGGGGTATCCTATAACTCAGTATAAGTGCACTACTACTACAGGCTGATGATCTCTGGTACAGCCTGGTCACAACAACATACTATTACGTTAATAAGGTATGCTAGGAAAAGATAGAGATCTTAATTAAATCACTGCAATGATTTAATGCAAACTAGAAGAAGGTATATTTAAAGTTACTCTAAACAATAATGAACTGTCACTCCTATACTAAAGAAAGTGAACGAAAGTCCCAAAGCATCGAGCAGGAATCTTCTGAAGAAAGTCTGATGCTGGGGTAAGATGATCGTATCGGACTTTGAACTGTTATATAATGCAGGAACAGGAAATGACAAGTGTATGGACATATAGGGTTAACTGGCACGGGAATAATAATAATTGCACAATAGTATTGTCTCCAACAACAAAAAGAAGTACTTCCTCAAGCAACGCAAAATCCTGCTCGGGTTGTGCAATTCAACAACAACCAAGACTTATAAACAACGTGAATAACAATGCATACATATATATCTTAATAAGAAGAGCTTATAAACCTAATCGGGTGTCTGCTAGGCGAATAAAGTCTAGCTGGGATGTCGTAGGCTAGGAAACAATGGCTGAGCAAGCGGCTCGTAGCCTAGCGAGGTCCTTAAGACTGTGCGGCCAAATTACGTTAATTGACGGGGTGCTCTCTTGAGAGATCCAGATCGCTAGTATCTGGTTCTCTCCTGGCGACCCTCCTAAAGTCAAAGCAAACCGAGTTAGCACAGTGTTGGTTGGCAGAGGCAAAAGCCCTCACTCGCAACATAATGCTAAACTCACAAGGTACACAGTCAGAAAGACCACCTAGGCTTCCCAAGTATCCGTTGCGATTGTACGAGTTCAACAAAATCTGGTACATATCGGAAATCACAACAACAATAGCCTCATCCCAGTCTAGCATTAGATAACCCAGCAGACAGCCAAAAACCAGGCAGGGAGACACCGTGAGTGTGTCGAACCTCTACAGACAAAATGGTAAACCCTCCAAAATGCCTATCTAATCATATATTATCTGAGAGCTTCAGCATATACCGGGTAATACGATGGCCGAATAATGAAATCGTAGAGAACCAAAGGGGAGTTATGATATTAAATAGATAGGAAGAATGAGAGGTAAGAAGTTGAGAGAGAGAGAAAGTGCTCTATAGGTAGAAGTCGGGAGACAGGGGGGGCAAGGGACATGTGAAGGGTATGCTAGTCAGGCAAGCTCTGAGGAGAATAGCTCCTCTGGACCCCTCCAGGATCCCACACAAAGGCACGGTGGTCAGCCAATCACAGGCCGCTACGTCGCCCGGCAGCAGGCCTGCAGAAGGCGCCAGGAACCACCAGCCAATCAAAACCGAGAGAAAGATCACGTGAGCGAGGGACTCCTCGAGGGAGGAGGGAGGAGGAAAAACTACCGTCTCACTGCCCGCTCGCTCTCTCTCCTTCCTTCACTACAATGCATCTTATGTTCAACTCATGATATAAAATATAATCCCTTGTCACAGGCGAAAACAAAGACCACTTATATACTGCCTGTGACATGACGATTCACAAGAAAGAAAGTACAACATTGTAGATAGACTGTAACCAAATACATTGCCCTGGCGAGTGTTAGCGAGTGGCCAAGCGAGTGGCTGAGCCCACGTGGCGTTCTGCTGAGCTGCAGGCGTCACACAAAATATAATAAACACGAATGAAGGTATACTATATAAACTGACCAATATATAATAATTTAAATAATACTTAAATAATACATAATACACTGAAGATATACTAAAAAAGAATGAGGGTATACCATTTAATTGAACAATATATATAGGTATAATCTATAATAAACTGTATCTATAATAACTAAATAGGGTATGAAAGCAAATATATTAACCCTTAATTAGCGGCGAGCAACATAAGTCGAGTTAAAAAAAGCTGGACTATGTGGCGGCGCTCGACATAACTCGAGTGGCAATTTCAGCACGTAATGTGGCTGAGAGAGAGAGACAAGTGGTGGCAGGAGACTAGCGAGCGTATGACTGCTCCAGACCACCGCGGCGAACCTACTGACACAAATCTCAGCTCCCTCCTCCCTCTCTCACTCGCTACATACTCAATTATGTACTGAAAGTACCGAATTACCTGCTTTTTGCACTCGCGTTGCACGGTTATTGCAAGAAAACTATCCATCATACAAGGATCGTTATGGTGTCATTCGAAAGCTCTGTTTATGCCCTTTCAGGGATAGGTACTTGTTTTACGTTCTGGGTCTTATTTAGGCATGAAAATGATCACGTAAACAGCCCTATTTTGGCTAAAAACACCCCGCTGTGCGGTACACATAAATAAACCGCATAGGCCGCTCGTAAGGTGTTAAAGGTATATTAAGCATAAAGGAATGAGCGTATAACACATAATTGAATGCTATATTATACCGTAGGTATAATAAGTAATACAAAATATCTATCCTAATATAAATAGTTCAGACTGTGTGATTGGTGTTCAGGCACACCCCTTTTGTACCCTGACAGCCCATCGGTTGCACATCTCATGGCTAAGTTACGATGTTCAAATTCCATTCTTCTCAGTTGTATCGCAGGCTTCTGGGTCATATCTTTTCCGTGGATATTTTAGTATACCTTTTGCACAACTTTTCTTATCACCCACGGCTAATTTACGATATCCACAATTATGTTGCCGATTCACCGTATCAGGATAAAATTTTGAGTCGTGAACTCGCCTGGAGGGGCTTTCAGGTCATTGTGCAACGACCTTTACTAGTCTACACATGTATAGTCGACGTCCAGGATCGAACGAGGGAATTCTCACACATTAGCCAATCATTATAGCCATTAGCCAATGGGTAACTTACAGTCATAATATATAGTTGAACGAAAACCTTGACACAATAATTTTAGTGGAATATCTTGAGAGAGGTATACAGCCTAAGATCTAAGATGTGAAAGAAACGCTTCTAGTTACATGTCAAGCTGGTAAGAATAGTGCATCATAACATAAAAAGACCACATCTTATGCGTACATTTTTGGGGTGAACAATTGAGTGTTTTTATTATATTTATTTGTTTGTATTTGTTTACTTACATATATTTTCTTTGGTTTGTACATAATAAGCAAAACAAAATATTACTGAATATAATTACTTACAAAATGTATGAATGGAGACACCGAGGAATAGAAAGTAAATCTATTTAGTTAATGCATATGGCCATGACGTAGCAGGAGTATTTCCAGGATACAATGTAGAAAATGTGTCAGACAAATACATTTTGGCTCTGAGTGAGTGCCGAGAGTGAAGCCATTGGTGGGAGCTGTGTGGGAGCTAAGCTGAAGGATTCTAATGCAGGGAAAAATTGGAAAGGCAGACACTCAGGATATTCAAACATGCAGTCAGGCAGACAAGTACATGCACACATACAGTAGATATACAAACAGACAGACTGAGTGGTAAGCAGAGACACGGCCAGTCAGGCAGACAAGTACATGCACACATACAGTAGATATACAAACAGACAGACTGAGTGGTAAGGAGAGACACGGACAGTCAGGCAGACAAGTACATGCCCACATACAGTAGATATACAAACAGACAGACTGAGTGGTAAGCAGAGACACGGACAGTCAGGCAGACAAGTACATGCACACATACAGTAGATATACAAACAGACATACTGAATGGTAAGCAGAGACACGGACAGTCAGGCAGACAAGTACATGCACACATACAGTAGATATACAAACAGACAGACTGAGTGGTAAGCAGAGACACGGACAGTCAGGCAGACAAGTACATGCACACATACAGTAGATATACAAACAGACAGACTGAGTGGTAAGCAGAGACACGGACAGTCAGGCAGACAAGTACATGCACACATACAGTAGATATACAAACAGACAGACTGAGTGGTATGCAGAGACACGGACAGTCAGGCAGACAAGTACATGCACACATACAGTAGATATACAAACAGACAGACTGAGTGGTATGCAGAGACATGGACAGTCAGGCAGATTATACGGTAGAAAGACGTATACATTTATAACTAACGAATAACTCTGAATGTAAATATTTCTTGTGAATGATTGATAAAACAAATATATTACTAATCAATAAATTTGTTTGTAAACTGAACATGATTAATAAGTAACCCAGTAATATAAACATTTGTATGCATATTCATCTACTAATTATATATTACCAAACATGGTGTTAACAAAATAGCATATCCTTAATATAATAACAAACAGTCTACAGGTATCTGGCGTTTTGAACAGATACAGACTATTAACAAATCTGATATGGAGCAGATCACAGTCCAGATACGGAAACAATAATGATGTTACCTCTCTAAAATCAAGATGCAGATAACAGGCCCATGCTATTAACAACTGTCTACAAGTAAACTCTAATAGTTGGGAATTTTCTACCTCATCCAACACAAAACCATATTTTTAACACTGAACTATAATAATGTTGCTCCTCACACAACAAGCACCACAATGCACATTATGTACAGCATCACACTACTGTATGTTCACACTACATATGGAACACGTTGCTTACCAACACAACATATTGATGATCGAGAAGCTCCACGAAATGGAACTCAAATATCTTACAATCAATACAATTCCACACACTTGATTCTACACATAGAAAGCATTCCCATACGAGTAACACAACCCCATTTATATTGTAAACTAGACCCATATACAATAGAATGCACCCCCATACACAACATAACTCAACCCCGCATACAGTACAACCCCCGACATAACACAACCACAATTCCATACATTGGCAACAAAGAAATACTGGTGGGAGTGTGAGCTGGGCAGCTTGTCTTGCCGGTGTAATTTACATGTATGTCCCGGGACGCCCGAGCGTTGTGACAGTGACTGGAGAAGGAGGCGAGAACGGGGAAAAACTATCCCAATAATATGCAAATACTGGTTCGCACACATTGTACGTAAAGACGGTTTGTCTAAGGAATGTACAGTTGCATAAATGTGTGTGTGTGTGTGTGTGTGGGTGTGTGTGTGTGGGTGTGTGTGTGTATGTGTGTGTGTGTGTGTCCAATTAATGACAGGAAGGAAAGGAATACGTCATAATCCATGCACTTACTGGTTTTCTGCATTCTTATAATTATATTAATTGATTTAGACAGTGTTTGTTTTGATCGTTTGAAAGGTCCTCCGGTTACATAATATACGGGTGAATTGGTCTGTATATTGTTGGCCTTATATATATGTTCTGTTCCTGTTATTTTCTTCGTATTAATTTCCTTTCTGAAGCTCACCAGATATTTACGTGTTTTAATATCTCCCTGTTTTTATAATGTTGGTTCTAGTGTTTCTTCGCACTAGTTTGACTCCTCCTGGCTCTAACACGTTATTATGTTATTTTCATATTCTGCACTGTGTTCATTTGGTTTACTTTTATGTGTTCCTCTTGTATGCTGTGTTCCTCTCCCGACTGTCAATCTACTTTACGTATAGGCAAATGCTGACAGCTTTATAACTAAAAAGGTTATTTCCAAATAAATATGATTTTACCCTTACCATATGACATTACCCATTGATTTTACTCTTATCATATGACTGTTAATATGCATATCCGACTGGGTTTATGATCTTTAGTGAAAAGAGTTATACAATTTAAACATAGATAATGAATAATAATATAATAGCAGAGGTCGTTGAGAGTGTATATATATAAAGGATGATAGAGAAGGCACGATACTGTGAAGGAATTTTAACAATTATATATATATACTGTAGGTGGCATGGCTGCAAGAGAGAAAGAGCGATAAGATGCGAGGGGCAAGCGCAACAAAGACTACGAACTAGAGAGAGATCAAACATTTTGAGATTTAAATTGAAATATTTTATTTAGTCATAGAAATACCATACATTATTGGTTATTATATACATTGCAAAATGGCTGAGCCTTTTGAGAGAAATCTCTCTTATAGGCACCTTGCTAGTAATTCGATATATTTATAGTTGTTTGTGGCCAACAATTAGGCTTGAGAGTATTCATATAACCATACAAGTACATAAATATACACACACATACCAAACGCATATACACATGTATACTCAAGTATTATGCACCTACAAACATATGCACACATATAAAATACACACACACACACACACACACACACACACGCACAAACTCATAAGTAAGCATAAACATATATTCACGTATATACGACAAATATACAAACACACATTACACAAAATACATATACATAATCATCCTCACATATACTGTATACATATTCATACCTGCACATATACATGGTATACATTTATTATAAATTCAGAAGTAGTACAATAATTTTACGTTGTACGTTTCAGTGAACTACAGTTATTGGGTAGTTGGTTGTTGGTACTTCATTAATAATTATGATTCAAGTTGAGTTTTAAAACTGGATATGGTTTCTATATTTCTTAAATCTTGAGGCATTTTGTTCCATACTTTAACCCCGCGGTACTTTATTGACGTTTGAGATTGACTAGAGGACATTAGAGTGATTTCCAGTAAATTAACACTTTTTAAAGCATACCTTGTATTAATATTATATATTAGTATTTCAACATTATTTAAATTATGCAAAAACTTGAATACAAATAGAGCACTGCAGTAGATATTAGTGTCATCCAACTTTAAAAGACCTAGCTTTATGAAGAGGTCGTTAGTATGAGTATATCTTGATTTATGTGTTATTGTACGTATGAATGTATGTGTTTATGTATTGGAGAGAGAGAGAGGGAGAGAGAGAGAGAGAGAGAGAGAGAGAGAGAGAGAGAGAGAGAGAGAGAGAGAGAGAGAGAGAGAGAGAGAGAGAGAGAGAGAGAGAGAGAGAGAGAGAGAGAGAGAGAGAGAGAGAGAGAGAGAGAGAGAGAGAGGCAACACAGAACTAACATACTGGGAACACAAATGAAAAGTGGAGGGGAATTAAATTGTTATGAACATGCAACAATAAGTTTGGAATAAAAGCAGACGCCAGAATGGAAAGTAAGGGGAAAATAGCCAATGTCCACCACCAATATAATCCCATCAAGTATTTGACAGAACTCCAGAACAATTTTTTGATAGGGAATTGATCACGCAACTATATTTTATTTGTGACGTGATTAAAATAAAAAATAAAATAAATATATATGTATATAATAAAATAATATATATGTATATAATAAAATAAATATATATGTATATAATAAAATAATATATATGTATATATATATATATATATATATATATATATATATATATATATACTGTATATAATGGAAGCAATGTATTCTCCTACTGGGAAGCGGCTTTAGTAAATCAGAATTTCATACTTCTTTCATTATCATCAAAAACTGTTTGTTTTTGTTCAACGAATCCCTGTACAGACAAACGGACGGAAGTTAGAACTAGGTGAATCTACCCGGAATGTAAACAAAATTCCTTGCGGGCGAAACGAACAGGAACCACCATTTATTCTGACTTGGACAAAATATAAGTGTGCCTGTACATCAAAAAACAATTAATCTAATTATGTGTAAACTCACTATCATATGCCATCAAAGACAATTAAGCTAATTATGTGTAAACTCACTATCATATGACTTCAAAGACAATTAAACTAATTATGTGTAAACTCACTATCATATGACTTCAAAGACAATTAAACTAATTATGTGTAAACTCACTATCATATGCCATCAAAGACAATTAAGCTAATTATGTGTAAACTCACTATCATATGACTTCAAAGACAATTAAACTAATTATGTGTAAACTCACTATCATATGCCATCAAAGACAATTAAGTTAATTATGTGTAAACTCACTATCATATGCCATTAAAGACAATTAAGCTAATTATGTGTAAACTCACTATCATATGCCATCAAAGACAATTAAATTAATTATGTGTAAACTCACTATCATATACCATCAAAGACAATTATACTAATTATGTGTAAACTCACTATCATACGCCATCAAAGACAATTACACTAATTATGTGTAAACTCACTATCATGTGACTTCAAAGACAATTAATCTAAGTATGTGTAAACTCACTATCATATACCATCAAAGACAATTATACTAATTATGTGTAAACTCACTATCATATACCATCAAAGACAATTATACTAATTATGTGTAAACTCACTATCATACGCCATCAAAGACAATTAAGCTAATTATGTGTAAACTCACTATCATATGCCATCAAAGACAATTAAGTTAATTATGTGTAAACTCACTATCATATGACTTCAAAGACAATTAAACTAATTATGTGTAAACTCACTATCATATATTATCAAAGACACTTAAACTAATTATGTGTAAGCTCACAATTATTGCTATCAAAGACAATTCAACTAATTATGTGTAAACTCACTATCATATGCCATCAAAGACAATTAAACTAATTATATGTAAGCTCACTACTATATGCCAGGCCCCAGCTATCCGATCGACTTATTTAGATGCAAAGTGAAATTAACTTCGTTGACCTGGAAAATAATGGTCATGAAATATAAATGGGACCGGAAATATTTTGAAACGCTCTCTATTTTGTGTCAGACGATGGATTATAGAATCTCAGTTTTGTCGTTCCTATTACTAATAACACTACCAGTTTTCTAGATCACTTAATACCCCCGCCGCCCGTTTCCCCCAATGTCTCCCTCTCTCTCTCTCTCTCTCTCTCTCTCTCTCTCTCTATATATATATATATATATATATATATATATATATATATATATATATATATATATGCAGTGACGGGGTTGGATAGAACGGGGTTGGGAAACACCTGTAGGATTGCCAGCCTACAGGTGAGTAGGAAGGACAAACTAAGAAATAAACAACCAAGACACCTCTCCATACCAGCCCCCCATGATGAGGAGAAACAAGAAACAGAGGAGTACCCCACTTTACCTGGTCATTCCCATTTTCTGTCTACCAAGGACGGTCACCTAGGTCAGTCACCCCTATTAAACAATGGAAAGGTCAGCCAATTACCATCCAGGTTTCAAACCATCCCCACCAATCACCAACCTTCATTAGACCAGCAGCCAGATTTGCAGTACACAGAACAAATGTTTATGCAAATTCCACATCAAAGGCCTGAATGTTACCGACATAAGTGGGGACATTAGAATCTACAATACAAGACTGTTACAAAGAACTCTGGACCAACCCAAAACCTAGAGAAGATCAGAGTTACTTCCAGATTCACAAATAACCCGCAATTATAATAAAATCACTAGAACTGCTATTATATCCTTCCTAGACTTAGTAACTCCTCCCGGAGTATTAAATAACATACTTTAGATGATTAGGTACCTTATGATAACCACCATGTATTTTTAAGTTAAGTATTTACTTCACTATTGATGTCACAATGATTTCACTATATCCCTTTAACATTGAATTACTATAAGTTGAAGCTCAGAAAATATCTGAACATGTACTCAACGAAATTGTTGAGAAAGCAAGCACTTCCACCTCGGTAAAGTTCTTAAGTCTGAAAAGTCCGGAGCATCTAACTAAAAGTGGCAACTGCATTCCCCTCCCCCTCGAGCCTACAACGAGCCCTGTTGTGTGCCTCTGACGTCTGGACGTGGGATTCCTGACGGTGCGAAGCAGCCCTGAAGTCTGACCATGCGAACCTACGCTTACGTCGACCAGAACTTTTTTTCGAACCTCAATTCCCCCCCAACTCCCCCTAAGTGTCTCTGAGTATCTTACGTTGTGATTATTGATGTGAAGGTAAGGTAAAATATGTGAATATTCATTGTTAATCTCTGTGCTTGATCTGTGCCTAAGATCCTTCATTTATTGCGTATGCCTTAATCCTGTAGTAAGCAGATTAAACTTTGTGTAGATCTCTGCCCAAGATCTAGTGTTAATTTTTCTGCTAAATTCATAATCCACATTCATTCTACACATACGTTACATAAGAGTGTTAATTCATAATCAAGCCGAATACTCACAGATTTTCCTTGTGTATGTCCATTCTATTTTATGTGTGTACCAAGTTGAAGCAGAAGTGTATACTGTGAATTGATTCCCTTCTAACACCCTCACTTTTACCTAGAACATACCTTCAACTTCATACTTATTTGTGAACTCAGTCCCCCCCCCCCCCTATTACGCCTTAATTTGATGTGGGTTAATAGTGTACTTTGTGAATAACGTATTAGTTTATTCTCTTATGATATAGATAATTTCGATCCTGCTCGTCTAGGAATTCTAGTTTCTGTGTAGATCTATTGTCTAATTATTCACCAACTCGAATACAACGCCAATTGTTCTGTATTCCATATAGAAATCTGCTAACCAGTTCAGACCTCCTTCATACCGTATCAGGTATTTCCATCTAAGTACAACTTCATCGTGTACGCCATATTTACCTTGTAGTCTTATTGCCACTACTGGTATACGCTGATTTATTGACGCATTCTTTAATCTACTGCAATCAAACTATTGCCTGATTCAGTTAGGTTAATTCCAACCTTCGAGTATCCTTCAGTAGATGTAAATCATTAAATCTGAATTCCTCAACTCTTGAGATTATCTTTGCATATAAGAAGTAATTGATTGTGTGCTCATGATATAAAGCCTCACCTGCTAATTTAAGTATATCATTAATAGTAAAATAATTCACTTCCCCTCCCCTTTGAAGTTCATTACGTTTCCCCCCTTCATCAGAATAATATCGCACTAACTATATTTACTATTTTGGTCATCGCAGTCAAACATATGACCTGAGCGAACCACCTAGCCAAAAATAATCTGTGTGCGTGAGCCCTTTAAATCTCCCCCCTTCACTCCCCACCAACCGCGAGCAAGCTTCTTCCCAGTCCCCCTCATTCACTTTCCCTTTTGCTCTGCCCTACCTTATTGCCGTGCAGTCATAGATTTCGTTCAACCTGCCTGAAACTTACTCAGAATAATACATAGTAAATACTCGACTCTCATATATATTATTATCAAGGGTTTTATCTATGTGTATATTTGTCTGATTATTATTGCATACTTCCATCATAATATTATTCCTTGATATATATTCATTGTGTGTCATTGCCCGACCTTAGAGTGTGATACCCATTAGTATTTGATCACTGGCTATTCTTTATAATAGTACGGTAATCATCTGTCTACACTGTTGGCCCATTTACATGTGCAAAGTACCTGTCATATTGTGTATAGCTATGCCTCTACATTCCTGGATATTCCCTCATAATAGTCAAGGAATATTCAACCATACATATATGTCCATTGAATAAACAAAGAGTGTATACTTGTCAGTGTGTAATTCTTGTGTCATCTTAACCTGATTGAGTACCTAATTTGTGAATAAGAACGTGTTCGACGTGACCCTGTTGAGAGGATATTGAGTCTAAAAGTCCATAGTTGGATTTGAGTAAGTACCCAGAACTAAGCTACGTTGTATTATAACCCGGCATAACACTGGCGGCAGTGGTGTCTCAATACGGCATATCAACACGAGAGTTCTTATATACATTATTTTTTTCCTGGTACTCAATTAAGGTTTTGACACAAATTTCACCATGGCAGCCATTAGATCACTTGATATTGCGGTGTTCAAGCCAGAAGATTATGACATACATATATATATATATATATATATATATATATATATATATATATACATTTTAATACATGATTTACATAATGTGAGTACAATCCAAATTTTGTCCATCAAAAAGAATATATATACATATCAAAGAGGGCTTTATCAGTTCTCTTCAGTGATTATTAAGATAAACAAATCCACATGCGAAATTACCACGCAATAAATAGCCAATTAATACCAACATATTTGCTTTCTTACAGCATACTGTATGCCATTACGTAACAGGTTTAAAACCCTGTCAATATATTTGCACAGTTCACCACAGTACAAACATGGAAATAGTCAAACCGGTCCTGGACATTATGTTCGGGAACGAAGATGCTTCCAAGATCCACACGATAGTAGTGAAGTTAGGGAAGTATGATTGATTATCCTGAACCGAGAGAAGTTAGATAGTGTGTATTATTTGTTACAGGTAGTAATGAAAGTCAATAGAAAACGAAGGTGAGGGGTTAGAAAGTATTCAGGCTCTCATCACTCAATTACTTAATATCTTGCGTTGATTGTAAATGTATGTAGGGTTACCCTCTTAATACCGTAATAGTCATGATAATATGACCTTCATGTTCTATTGAAATATGTATTAACTAAATATTGACATCACATTAATTGAAAGCTATCCTTGCACATGTCCTTATAATAAGTCACTGACATGCGATTTTGTCATTACTCCACGTAATGAGTGACGACGTTTAGCACGTATTCAACCACATTTTACATACTAGTCATTCAAATTTCCATATTAATTAAGAATACGGTTTGTATATCATTACTCCTGCCTTCATGCCTGTCTTGCTAACATCTACCAAATGGTCTGACAATGATCATAGCAGTGAAGATTAAAGCCTTCAGTGAGGTATGGTTTGTGTGGCCGGACTATGACCACCAGTTCCTCATAGGGTACGGAACATTTACAGAAAATAAAATGAAGTGATATAATATGCCTACGTAACTTTAGTAAGAAATAAGAGAGAGTGAGAGTGAGAGTGAGTGAGAATATATATTGTTCACAGGGTCAGATCTTTATACCTTACATCACCATGGCCTTCCTTTCCATTTCCTTGTTAAGTCTTGAACTTACTGCCACTCACCACAGCCATTACTTCCCGTTAAGCAGGTTACCGGTCATCATAGGTGGTAGTGTAAACAGTATAACCAATGGTATTGACTGCCATGAAACAGACGGTATGATTAAAATTGACTGGCGCTGCCCACCACTCGGCATTACAAACGTAGCCTCCCGGTAATATATGTGTCCTAAATTTCACAATTCCATTCCATGTTGCCCAATTATAATGTTACTTGTTGATCATCTTTCATCTCTCCCTATTGTATAATATTGCCTCTGTGATGTTTACCTGTTTATATTATATACCTCTTTAACATTGTCTACCTATCTGTATTATCTTCACATTCTTACTTTAATACCTCTGTCTCCTCTCCTCTAGCTGTACTCTCTGCTACCTTGCTGTTCTCTTATGTATCTCGAAATAGCTGTTATGCTGATTTATCTCTGTCCCGTTTTACTTGGAAAAAAACAGATATCAACTGCATATAACAGCATCAAATTCAACAATATCTAATTTTCATTCAAGACTTGTAGATTCAATGGAACTTTTTTCAAAAGGCTTTATTGTTGCAATGTTGTATTATAAATAAACATACGTGCAACATTGATATATGTTTGCATTATGTGACAATGATAATTTTACTCCACCCGGCATATATATACTGTATGTCCTCAAAGATGTAAGGCTATGATTATTATTAAAGGTCAGCACAGACAGAAGAGAGGGCAGCGAACACCAGAAAGGTATGTATGTATATATATATATATACTCAGCCACATACCCCATTGCTGGGGGTGGCCGACACGAGACAGAGCCCGAACAGAAACAATATTCTAAATTCCTATTCTCAGGGTCCGGGACCACTTTCACGTTCCTTCGCCCCTTTCTCTGTTTCGTCGAGTAGGAGAATTATACAAGGAGAGGAGGATTCCTAGTACCAGAAAGGTATTACAACAATATAATAAGAAGTGGAGCCCATCACAATACTATAATTTTCTTCTATGCTCATACTCAAGTTAAGTAAAGTCAATAACTTGGAAAAACACACTTTACCGTTCACAGATACTGTAGGTGTTACAAAGAAGACTATGTATATATATATATATATATAGAGAGAGAATAAATAAGATGACGAGAGCAAACATCAACTCCATTTTCATTGTTTATTAATTAAGCTTTGACAATATTTCGAACAACTCTGTTCATCATCAGGTGAAACACCAACGATCCTAGAAAACAAACATGATATCTGTTAAAACTTTGTATTTAATATATGGATCTATTTAAACAAGTTTAATGTGACAATTCTACATAATACTTTACTTAAAACTGCTAGACTATAAGTTAATAATTGAAAACAATAACAAGATTTACAAGAATATTACATAATCCTAACTTCATAAACCTGAACATGTAATACAAAATATAAAATAACATGCAACAAACCATTTCGACCTGCACCTTACGACTATTCCGGGAGAACTAACTAGATTAACTGACTATAGTGCATTATATATAGCAAGGGATCCTAAAGCCCCAAGCTATCAACTACCTGAGCACTGAGTTTAGGTTTGGTTTGAGTTTGTCTATGAAATATTTCTCCCCAATGAAAGTATCGTTCTTGTTTCTGAATTTAGCCAATATCTTAAAATCTTTTTCATTAAATCTGTGG
This sequence comes from Paralithodes platypus, assembly GCA_032716605.1. Lineage (NCBI taxonomy): Eukaryota > Metazoa > Arthropoda > Malacostraca > Decapoda > Lithodidae > Paralithodes > Paralithodes platypus. The sequence continues at coordinate 5,847,611 of CM064507.1, read as the reverse complement.
TCCAATTCGAAAGAGTGATTCCTTACTGCTGAAAAAGGCATGTTCGTTAAATATTGACCTGTTCGGATACTTTTCCCCAAATGCTCCAATATTCTAGCGCGGAATGAACGAGACGAACATCCCACATACCCAGCAAGGCAGCTGGGACAGTTAAATTCATAAACAATATTGGAACATAAGTTATTGGGAACTGTATCCTTTATTCTAAAAAAATGAGCGAATGTTAAAATCATTTGTGAAAATTATGCGAAAGTTAACAGCTGGGAATCTAGAATGAAGTAATTTTTGGAGCTGTTTACGAAAGTCGTAACTGGATTTACCATAGAATGGAAGTTTTATATATTTCTTAAGTTTCGGGACTTGAATTTAAGACTTTGGAAAACTTCTTTGTTAAAAATAATTATAGAGTTAATTTAGTCCAGAAGACCGTTAAGTCATTTTTAGCTAGTAAATATGTAACTAAAACCTGTGTGCACGAGGTCCCGAAACTTAAGAAATATATAAAACTTACATTCTATGGAGGAGGTGTTTGCGAGAGCTAGCTGGATTACTCTCTGCGTAGGTAGGGCACAAACAGGCACAGGGAGGGAAGCCAAACAAATGAAATAGGAGTTCCAGCAACTCCTTACCACATGCCTATATGGACTCCCCTGGGTATTGCCCTGTTCAATTTGTGTCTACAGTCCCCCAAATCCGAATATAGGATATAGGTTGGTTGGCAAAGAATCAAGTCACATGTTTCAAATTCCTGCATAAATGTATTGCCTAAAGTATTCAACAGCAAATCTAGACATCAGAGAAACCTGCATGTATTGTGGGTGTGTGTGTGTGAGAGAGAGAGAGAGAGAGAGAGAGAGAGAGAGAGAGAGAGAGAGAGAGAGAGAGAGATAGAGAGAGATATGAGTGTACGTTTATAAATAGGTGCATAGTGTGGTAGATGACTTATCCTACTTCCAGTCTCCTGTGGATGGTTGTATGTTCCATACTTATTTAACATATCTCTCTTGCTTAAATAATAATTATATATATATAGTGTGTGTTCCGGTACTCCCAACCCCAAGCCAGAACACTACAGTCGGCTACAGTGAGACATCTACATATACTGGACAGGAAATGAGAGGTTATAATTCCGTGTTAAACGATGGTATGAACATGAGGAAAAGTGGAGGAGGTAGTCGGGAGAACAGGAAGCTTTATATATGTGTATATATTATTACGTATTAATCTTCATTCCATATGTTTGTATGCGCTTTAAATGGATGTAATTGAGTGATCGAATTTCCTATTGCTGTTATTTATGGTGTTACTTCTAGTTGGGCTGTGGAATCATTGGGATTTGTCGCCGTATTTGTGGCGCTCTTTACCTGAAATAAAATATGCAGCATATATAAACCACTAAACTGGTGATGATAATTGAGTAGTAAAGCTTTATACTCAGTCCAGGAACGTTATGGGTTCATATGACCTATTGGAAGGCTTTGGCCCATATTCCGTTGCTCAGTTTAAGCATTAAGCATTAACCCCTTCTGTACTGGCGACGTCTTTGTAATGTTATTTCTTGCTATATTTATACGATTTTGTACAGCATAAGAAGAATCTGCGGTAGTAAAATAGGTTAAGGGAGATCGTTGGAAGCCTGTTCATTCTTTTGAAACTGAATAACATCATGTAATAGTAGCCAGAATAAAGTTAAAAATACGTCACTGGTGCAGAAGGGGTTAATATTGATCATACATTTGAAGATTTTCCCAAAAGTGAAGAACAAAATACATATATCCCAAGCAAATAACACACACTAACACGCATAATAGCAAACATAAATACGCGTGGAAATACACAGGAGCGGCAGCCAATATTCGTGTATTGCTTCCGGTAAATAACATTTTAGTTCAATAATAGTTGTTGGGGCGGAATATACTGAAACGTGTGAGTATCTATGTAGCACAAGAGAGAGAGAGAGAGAGAGAGAGAGAGAGAGAGAGAGAGAGAGAGAGAGAGAGAGAGAGAGAGAGAGAGAGATAATTACCATAGATTTACACAGATACACTGGCCACACAGACCTTACGATCCCAGCGAGGTGGTCAGGACTTAATTATAATAGGGATAGAGAGAAAGAGCATAAAATATTGTTAACAGAAGAGTCAGATATACTGCACTATACTGTAACATGCTAAAATATAATATTAATTTAACCTTAGCAGGATAAATAAACCATAAATCATTATATATGAACACTTAAGATAAATTATAGAAAACAATGATGGAGGATGATTAAATGTAATTATTACATTTGGTGAACTGTGCAGGTATCGATTATTTATGACATGTCAGAGATTGAACGAAACTATATAGCAGGCAAATAATGAAAACCTAAAACTCCAAATGCAACAATCTACTAAATTCTCAAAGTGTAAGAATCCTCGGATTATTATGTTACCTATAAGTCTTTACTTTCCACTCCTCTCTCTCTCTCTCTCTCGCTCTCTCTCTCTATCACTCACACACACACACATACACACACAAACATACATGTCTCACTTCCCTTACGCCATATTTTGTAGTCTTCCTCCAATCCTTCCATTATTATGTTCCCTCCACCAAACGTATCTGTATCTTCCTCATACATTTATGTCCTTTTCGCTAGCCTTTCACATTAGTCCAATCACCTACGTTTGTCTGTTTTCCTCACTGTTATTCATCAAGACACCTTGTGTATTTATCTATTAATACTAGCCTATATGGGTTTCATATATTTTTGCTCAACGTTATATATTTGGTATTTATTTATTATTATATTTTGTTTTCCCGAAACGTATTCTCTATCCTTCACCTCTCCATAAAGTATTTGACCTTTGAGTCAAGTTTGTGAACATTTTCATTTGTTCGGGCTCTCCTGATTTCGTTGTGTCCTATACCTTGCAGTTTGAAACTTGTGTTTAATTTGTATGTTCACTTTCACCATCCTATTTTTTATTTCTCGCACTTTTTCTTTCTTCCCTTTGGACGTTTGTGTTCTCCTCCAGTAAGGTAGTTAATATACATGTTTATGATTTATCTTGGATAGTTATATTTCTTCATACTAAACCATCATAATTTAACCTATTTATGTTTTTAGCATCTCAGTTCCGACTCGAATACTAATTTTATATGTATTATATTTCCCATTTTTTGAGTATTTTTAATCCTTTTTGTCTTTATAATTATTTTGTTCGTATACAATATATATTATTTCATCTTTACCTCCTCGAATAGTCGGACTCGGACACCTGCACATGACATCTCTTACAACCTCCCTTCGACATTCCTGTGTATATGTGTATATGTGTATATGTGTATATATAACTGCATATTCTCAACTATATTGAAATGTTTCCATTATAAGGAATAATATAATTATCATGAACAGTACTCAAGATTGATATCAATAACTTTTCCGTTACAACACTGGACAAGATGTTTGATTTTGTGACCAGTGCATACTTATAATGTACCTAAACACACAACTCACATCTGTAATATGACTGATGATAGCTTATGTAGGGCATTGTGCGCCGCTGGTTGGTACTATAAGATGCCTTATCCGTCTTGTACCTACGTATCTTACCGTCTGTGTGATCACTAAACATTACTCCAATTATAGTATTATGATGTCAACGAATCCAAGTCATTGAATGCTGGAATAGTTTTTGCAGAGGTATGTGTTTGAGTCTAGTAGCAGATAACACTAATTTGCTAAACATGAGGATTTTGTCGTATGTATTGTTTTCAAATTTGGGAATATATAATATGTTCTAAGTCATTAGGTGGCATGAGGTAGAATTACGAGATGGCGAAACAAGAGGTGATACAGTTTACAATAATCAAAACTGCAAGTTTGTAAATAACCTGTCAGTCTTGTTACATATTAAAACACTGTACACATGTGTTTTATCATATCATTTGTCTACACCGTATTATAAACGGTACACCACAGCTACAATAATAATGACAACTATATAAGTGTAATGACAGTCATGTTTGAAAATGTTGGTAATGAACAGCTAGGGTAATAAATAACAGATATTCCATTTGAAAAAGAACACTAGATGAAATATTTATTGCATAAAACAATAAGACAACACAATCACAAATAATGTTATATCTTAAAGACAACACAAAGTTGATTTATGGTGCGTACATAAATATTCAAGTATAATAATTCTGTATATGGTGATTGAAATTATTAAGCACAATGTAAATCCGGGTCTAGTACAGTAATATATTTCTCGGAAAACTAATAAGTATAATGAGTTTTTAAATAGGTAAAGTATCTCTCTCTGTCTGTCTCTCTCTCTCTCTCATATGCCCTAATAAAGTGATATTTTCATAATATTCAAGGATAACATACAGGGATTTTTACAGTTACCCTTCTCCTTTATGTAAATAGGAAAAGGTTAAGTATCCTTTATCACGCCGTGGTGTAGTGAAATAAAACATGGACACTCGTCCTCACTGTCGGTGGTTCGAGTCCGAACAGGGTTATTAAAATGTATATATAAATAAATAAATATATATATAACATATATATATATATATATAATATATATACCATCAGAACGATAGCCGACGCTTAATCAATTACACCACGGCAGTCTAAACCCAACCAGAGTTGCGTCGGGACACTCAAAAATCCGTGTATGGTATTCTGGAAATATGGATCCTACAACTAGGTTTGAATTGAAATATATTCGCCTAGTGGGTTTCCCTTCTCCCTAACATAAATAGGATAGAAGGCTGAGTGTCTTAGACTGCCGTGGTGTAATTGATTAAGCGTCGGCTATCGTTCTGATGGTCGATGGTTCGATCCCCACTGAGAGACTAGAAACATTTAGTGGCTCACGTGTATTTGTGATATATTCTCAATATATATATATATATATATATATTCATATGTATATATTCACATTGTAATTATGAAATATAGCTACAGTTTAGAGTTCTTTATGTATTTTATAACTCCATGATATAAACATGTTGTTTTATGTGACTTTTTTCTTAATTGGGTGTGTGAGTCTACGTTATGGTATTTCATAAGACATAAATATATAGGATGAATATTATTATATGAATAAAGTATTGGATGGTTGAGGGAGTAAACAAAGTAAAATATTAACTTATTGTCTACACCGAATGGCTAGCTGATAATGAGTGGTTAAGTTTTATTATGTGATTAACTTGTGAATACTCAACTCTGACTTATATGTTTGGACGGTATGTTTCTAGGTAAAAGAAAGAGAATGACTGAAGAAAGAGAATGACTGAAGAAAGAGAATGACTGAAGAAAGAGAATGACTGAAGAAAGAGAATGAAGAAAGAGAATGACTGAAGAAAGAGAATGACTGAAGAAAGAGAATGACTGAAGAAAGAGAATGACTGAAGAAACAGAATAACTGAAGAAAGAGAATGACTGAAGAAAGAGAATGACTGAAGAAAGAGAATGACTGAAGAAAGAGAATGACTGAAGAAAGAGAATGACTGAAGAAAGAGAATGACTGAAGAAAGAGAATGACTGAAGAAAGAGAATGACTGAAGAAAGAGAATGACTGAAGAAACAGAATAACTGAAGAAAGAGAATGACTGAAGAAAGAGAATGACTGAAGAAAGAGAATGACTGAAGAAAGAGAATGACTGAAGAAAGAGAATGACTGAAGAAAGAGAATGACTGAAGAAAGAGAATGACTGAAGAAAGAGAATGACTGAAGCTAGAGAATGACTGAAGAAAGAGAATGACTGAAGAAAGAGAATGACTGAAGAACGAGAATGACTGAAGAAAGAGAATGACTGAAGAAAGAGAATGACTGAAGAAAGAGAATGACTGAAGAAAGAGAATGACTGAAGAAAGAGAATGACTGAAGAAAGAGAATGACTGAAGAAAGAGAATGTTCGCATCAAGGGAACGGATGGGTAAAGTTCAAGCGATAGGGAGGAAAAACTGTCTACTACACTTTTATGGTTGGAACTTTGAAAGATTTTTGATAAGTTGCCTTATAAGTTATTTTACAACGATATTCTGTGTAAGTTTATGACTGAATATGTGTAAGTTTATGACTGATATCAAGCCCCAGATAAGAAATTTTAAATTATTTGTGTAAACCTTGAAATGTTCTAACACACATATTGATGATAGTATCTTAACCTACCTCTGTTTGTGTTTACCTTCAATGCAGATAATGTGTATACCTATCTATGTTGTGTAATTTGACTGTAAACTTCCATGACAATTGACTAATTGATAAATATATATAATAATAAAATGCCATGGGGGAGGTTATTACCATTAACCTCTGCAACATGCTATATTTCTCCTACACTCAATACAATCGCCTGGTGTTGATACTTGTCAGTCAATTAAAGTAACAACAATAGCAGACACAAGTTCAAGATCATTGATATATATATCTAACAGCTACAGGAATTTCAAGAAAGATAAAACGTTGATCAAATAAGGAAGGTGGCAGAGGATGGAGGACTCACAAGGAGAGAGAGAGAGAGAGAAAAAAAAAATACTGGTGACCTTTTCACAGGCGAATATATTATGTCTTAGAACGACTATCTATAAACGACGTCTTGCAATAAAATTAATTGAGGCATACATGCTCCATATTGCATAATTAGGTAATAGACTACCCCAAGTTGATTGCAATCTTCTGAATATACTGTATATAGCAAAGATTGATATTAATGTAAAAATGGCTGAAAAGGGTGAACGGTAGAAAGCGTTTTGGGATAAACCTGATTAGAGTTTTATGGAATTCGCTAAACTCTATTGACTCTTAATGTAGATCTATTGTGATCTTATGGTTAGGAATTTGGTAGCAACAGAGCTTAATAGATTATCTTAAGAAAAATCATGTCAGGCACACATATGAACAGTTGTAAAACAGTTAAGATAATACAATATTAATGATAATATAAAAGTTTCACGGTGGAGCGAGTTTGACAAATATCCAGTCAAGATCAAAACTTGAATATAGACCTGAAACCCTACCAATTGTCCACACTTGGTCGAAACTATGAGGCAACAGTTTAACTAAATATGGGTTCCAGTCTGAAAAATGTTTCCCTAAACCTACATATATATATATATATATATATATATATATATTGGGGGGGGGGTGTCAAACACCGTTAAAGCAATTTCAGAACGTATTTCTTTTAAACCCTTGTTACAATTACTGTTTACACTGAAGCAAATGTGTTTGTGTATACATTAGGCCTACCATAGCGCGGTTGGGAATATGAACATGATTAGATTAATATCCAGTATTCGAGAATGGATAATAAGTCGTAGGCGTGTGCATAAACCATTAACCGTCCTGGTGGTGTAATGGTTAAGGTGACAAAAATATGTGTGTGATAACCCAGGTTCGAATCCCGGTGGATCACAAATATACTTTAATTGGTTTCATTGGGGGTGTTTGGTGTTGTGGTGAAATTAATAAAATATAGATAGTGTATGAATAAGGCCCACTATGCACACATCTTTTTATTACACATTTAATGGCTGTTATATATAATGTGTTTGTGTATATACAGTATGAATAAGGCCCACTATGTACACATCTTATTATTACATATTTAATGACCGTTATATATAATGTGTTTGTGTATATACAGTATGAATAAGGCCCACTATGTACACATCTTATTATTACATATTTAATGACCGTTATATATAATGTGTTTGTGTATATACAGTATGAATAAGGCCCACTATGTACACATCTTATTATTACATATTTAATGACCGTTATATATTGTATTTGTGTATATACAGTATGAATAAGGCCCACTATGTACACATCTTATTATTACATATTTAATGACCGTTATATATAATGTGTTTGTGTATATACAGTATGAATAAGGCCCACTATGTACACATCTTATTATTACATATTTAATGACCGTTATATATAATGTGTTTGTGTATATACAGTATGAATAAGGCCCACTATGTACACATCTTATTATTACATATTTAATGACCGTTATATATAATGTGTTTGTGTATATACAGTATGAATAAGGCCCACTATGTACACATCTTATTATTACATATTTAATGACCGTTATATATAATGTGTTTGTGTATATACAGTATGAATAAGGCCCACTATGTACACATCTTATTATTACATATTTAATGACCGTTATATATAATGTGTTTGTGTATATACAGTATGAATAAGGCCCACTATGTACACATCTTATTATTACATATTTAATGACCGTTATATATAATGTGTTTGTGTATATACAGTATGAATAAGGCCCACTATGTACACATCTTATTATTACATATTTAATGACCGTTATATATAATGTTCCTCAAATATATAATATATAATAGCTCACTTGTTGAAACATGCATACACAGGGCTCAACGTAAGTACTTGTTGAACTACTTTTGCAATTATTGTTGGTTACAAATATTGACTAAAATAAAAATAAAATATTATATGTATTTAGAAAGAGAGAGTGTGAGAGAGAGAGAGAGAGAGAGAGAGAGAGAGAGAGAGAGAGAGACACCTTTAGTTAAAATTATGTATTATGTTAAATAACCATTATTGCAGTATAATAATAACATTTTACAGCGTCTACCATATGAACAATACAAACTATAAATACAATATATATATATATATATATATATATATCAAGTCACACCAACCTACCGATGTAAAAACATCTTTATTGATTTATCAGTGACAGTTTCGACATTCCTTATGTGATACCATTATCACCTTAGAAGTATGTACTAGTTACAATTATAAGATAGGGTAATAGGTACAGTTGGTCAAGGATGAAAGTATACAGTTTTTCGTCTGCTATAGCCACACATGGTTTGTCATGTTGGTAGCCATGACAGCCTTTCCACTAGCCCAAACCGGCGCTCGCCTCCGTTTCATTGCCCTTTGGATCACATATAATCCAGTCTTGGGGATGAAAGTGAAATATCAATATTTACCTACTTATTAATTAACAAGTATTATTAGATTCCTCTTTCTACTCATTATTTATTATGAATGTTATAATGTTAAGTGTATATCGTAATATATTTTTTAGCCACTCCATATTCGTCTACTTTAGATACACAACATTATATTTCCTAAACGTGGACGTAAGGAAGCCTGTGTGTTCAATAGGGTAATGACCCAGCAATTTTACTCATCTTGCGAGCGCCATTGCTTTATGAGTCATTCCTCGAAGCATAATGAGGCTTAACTTGTGATTTTTATTTATTTATTTATTTATATTATTATTTTTATTTTTATCAGCAGAACACCTGCAAACCAACTGCAACATTGATATCACCATACCCTACATTATTAGCCACATATTACCACGTGTGAAAATGGACCTGTATTCCACTGAAATATCGTATATAGGTAGACGTTTTGATTTTCGTTTTCACTCTCGCATTTCTTGTATATCTATCAATAACATTAAGTGTTTAATATCTCCTAATTGATATTCACGTCAAAGATTATAGAGCAATATATTCATATTTCCGTCAGACAACTAAGTCCAGGAACACGTTTTTAAACACCCTGTAAAAGGTGGGCGGGCTCTGAGATATGGCTACCAGGGCTGCCAACATGACAAACTATGTGTGGCTATAGCAGACGAAAAACTGTATACTTTCATCCTTGACCAACTGTACATCTAAGTAGTTTATTACGGGGTTTATTTTTAATCTTTACTTGTGTCTGGTTTAAATTATGTTTGTATGTTATGTTTAATAACATACAAGTAATATCTTAGCAATTAACTAAATTATCTCTAATATAATTTTATCATTCTTTTTTAGGTCTGATGATGACATAAGGAATGTCGAAACTGCAAAAGATATGTTTTTCATCATTACGTTGGTGTTACTTGCCGTTATTCGCTTCCGCTTCCCACCTGGGGTATCTGTTGCTACAACTATATATATATATATATATATATATATATATATATATATATATATATATATATATATATATATAAATGCACGTTAATTATGTATTCTGGTTCCTTTATACATTATCCTCTCGTGGTTATCCCTACTCATTTTCCAATTGGTATTCTCAATGCTCTCTTTCTTTCTCTCTCTTAACTCGATTTACCTGTGTGTTTTTTCCGTTAACACTTTATATCTGCAATCCTTCCAAACCCTTTACTGCTTGTCTCCTTTTCTTTAATATATTTCAATCTCTTCCCCCACCCCCCCCCTAAGTATATTACCCTTTTCTGTACCGGTACCGTCCTTGTTTAACTTATTCTGGCTAGTATTAGACGATGTTATTCATCCATTAAATATAGGTAGAACATAATGTAAAAGAGGTCGCTGGTACAGGAGGGGTTAATCTCATGTTGATTATATGACCTGCATTAAATATAGGTAGAACATCATGTAATAGAGGTCGCTGGTATAGGAGGGGTTAATCTCATGTTGATTATATGACCTGCATTAAATATAGGTAGAACATAATGTAATAGAGGTCGCTGGTACAGGAGGGGTTAATCTCATGTTGATTATGACCTGCATTAAATATAGGTAGAACATAATGTAATAGAGGTCGCTGGTACAGGAGGGGTTAATCTCATGTTGATTATATGACCTGTATTAAATATAGGTAGAACATAATGTAATAGAGGTCGCTGGTACAGGAGGGGTTAATCTCATGTTGATTATATGACCTGCATTTCATCTCCTTATCACTAAAAGGTTCATAACATTTCCTGATAATCACTGATGCATATAATTATATTTGTTTTTGCCTTACCTTGTTCACTTAACCCAGTCTTATGAGTCTGTTTCGCAGTTCATGAACATTAATGTAATTCCAAAATTGAAGCTGGTGTTAGTAAACATTCTTAAATACATTGAATCATTCATCATCAAGCTAGAATGGTTTTATAGGAACAATTTGAATGCCTTTTTTGCTTGACGTTTGCGGCCCATAGTTTTTTCAAAGAACTAACAATTAATATTTGTTTACCATTATACGGGGACCAGCCCTACACAACACAACACAACACTCTGTACGGACACCAAAGATATCACTGGACCTGCAACATTCCATTAGTAGCGCCATTGATTCTGTTGTACAGCCAAATTGAGTATTGAATTCCCTTGCCACACTATTTGGAAAGTAATAACCAATATTATAATCTGAATGCATGTAACAGTAACATCCTCTAAACGAAATACATCTGATAAAATTAATATAAATAATTATATGCCACGCATACACATATATAATAGCAGTACATTTTCATATTTGTGTAAACATTTATTTGATCTATTCCTTATTTCCATGAAGATTCACTGTTTATTAAATTGTTAAACATAACAGCCGGTCTATATCAATGTTGTTTAATTAATATAGTTTTAGACATATGGTTAACCACATGGACATATTATTCTAAATACCTGTTAAGCAATTGATATGTCTAAATACCCTCTAATTATAATGCTAAAGACCTTTTGATCTTTACATATCCTGTTATTGTTTGGTCTGCCTGACTAGCATGTTTCTGAAAGGTCGCAATTGAAATCCTGGAAGTAATTTCCAAACTATGCTGAAGGGTGGAAAACGACCCCCATCATCTCTTCGACCACCCACTTAGAAAACCTCCATGGCAATCAGGCATTTCAACCAATCAGACTTTCTGCGATACAACCATTCCAATAGCCTATCGTTATTGCCCTCAGCCTCCCGGAGAGCCTTGAATCTCCACGCTCAGAACAGCCATCAAGCAAACATTAAGTGAAGACTGGTAAATGATCATCTGTTTGTATTTCACCAACCAGATTACCAATAATGTATCCAGCCTCTCCCCTTGTTTATTCGTAATATTTATAATATTGTTTGATAGTTATGAACATGTCAAGTATATAATGATATTGATGTATCATATTTTGCTTGTTTTCGTTTCAATGCACTTGATTCTAAGGAACTCTTCTGATGTCATAGATACAATAGGGCAGTTCAATGGAACAGGATAGCAAGTCGACAGTATTGTAATCTAGCCACAGAGTATATGTAATATATTTATTATGAAACTAATTTGTCATTTTCTATACTGGTTAAATTGCTGTCACAGTCTGTCAGAATATTTATAACTAGTGATAAGACTCAATACATACAAGTAGATTATAGATCTGCATTACCATAAGGAATGCAGTATGCATATCATTATAGTTGGAGTTGAAGTAATAAAATGCCATTTAATTATCTACTTCCGAGCTTCCTAGTGGAAAACATTTTGAGTTATATACAAGCGATATAAAAGATGCCTTAGGGATATTGCTAAATTACCAAATAACTCGTAGCATATATATCTCTAGATCCGGGTACCTTCCGTGTGACACCACCATTAATCCGGCCAGGGGGAGTCGTAACCCTCTAGCTATCCTGTGGACTCGGGGATTGCCGTTAAACATTCATAAATATAGTTCTCCCAATCTCATAATTACCTCTCTAATATTAGTTTTCTGCCCACACCTCACTCAAAGGTTGAAGTACACCTACACCCCTGATGGTCACAAACACTTTTAAGTATCCCAGAAAGGGCGCAAATCGCGTCCGGTGCGTGAAAGGGTTAAGAGCAATATGTGATTATATTTTCTTAGTAGTTCTAATCTGGTAAAATGTGCAACCAATCATCAAATGTCAGTTTTGTTGATAATATGTATGCAGTATTCCCCTGAAGTTTTAAAATAGTATGTGTCTCCCTAAAATACAATTGTGGTTGTTTAATATTATGTATACATCAAAAATCAAACTCCTTCAGAGCACTCTACTTTTGTTTGTTTACCAAATCTTCCATACGGCCACCCGATCTGCCCAGCCTGTGGAGCTTGTGGCACTTTGGCGCTGCCGACTGGGAGGCTCTCCGACAGTACTTCTTTGATTTCCCATGGAATGACTTTTGCTTCCGTGGCCGAGGACCCTCGAGGAATGCTGAACGCATTACCGAGGTAATCCTCTCATGCATGGAAGCGTACATTCCATTTTCTTTCTCTCAGTCTAATGCCAAAAAAATCTTGGTTTACTCACGCTTGTTCTACTGCTGTCCGCAACAAGGAGGAAGCATTCAAATGTTTCTGACGCCTTAAGATTTAAGAATCTAATTTTTCCTATGTTTCTGCCCAGAATCAAGCCAAATCTATTCTTCGACTTGCCAAACACTCTTTCATCAATAATAAATGCAACTAGCTCTTCCCAAGCTTTCTGGCATCTAGCCAAAAACCTCTCCAACAATTTGTCTTCCTCGTCTTTCCCTCCCCTTTTCCACTCTAATGGCAAAACCATCACTTCTTCCTCTGACAAAGATGAACTCTTCGCTCAAACATTTGCTAGAAACTCCATCTTGGATGATTCCTGTGCTATTCCTCCTTCTCCACCACCCTCTCTCCTACATATGCCTAATATCCTAATATCTTCTAAAGATGTATTTTCTACCCTCACTGGGCTTAATACTAAGAAGGTGTACAGTCCAGACGGTGATCCTCCTGTTCTACTAAAAAACTGAGCTTCTGTGCTGACTCCCTGCTTAGGCAAACTCTTTTGTCTCTGTCTCTCCTCTAACGTCTTCCCTTCTTGCTGGAATTTTGCTGTCATTCAACCTGTCCCAAAGAAGGGTGACTGCTCTCAACCCTCCAACTAGCTATCGTCCAATTGCTCTCATCTCTTGTATCTCTAAACTTTTTAAAACTATTCTTGCTTCCAAATTTCTTAAGCATTTTACTTCTCATAATCTACTCTCAGATCACCAGTATGGCTTCCTTAAGGGTCGCTCTACTGGTGATCTTCTTTCATATCTTACTAACTCTTGGTTATCCTCCTTTCGGGATTTCGGTGAGACCTTTTCCCCTGCACTAGACATATCGAAGGCCTTCGATAGAGTCTGGCACAAATCTTTAACTTTTAAACTACCCTCCTTCGCATTCTATCATTCCATCTGTGCCTTTGTCTCTAATTTCCTTTCCGGCCATTCCATAGCTGCGGTTGTGGACGGCCAAGGCACACTTCCTTATCCTATCAACTCCGGTGTCCTCAGGGCTCTGTCCTATCTCCCATTCTCTTTCTAATTTTCATAAATGATCTTCTCAACTGTACCTCCATTCCCATCCATTCATATGCAGACGACTCTATCTTATACTACTCAATTAGTTTTCCTGAACGCCTCAGCCAGCAATCCCTCAAAAACAAACGTAGTGAAGCACTGCAACACTTATCTTCTGATCTAACTACTATTTCCAATTGGGGCAGAGAAAACCTTGTTGACATTAATTCTTCCAAAACCAAATTTCTTCATCTTACTACCCATCTGGAACTCATAGAAGACTATTCTTTACACTTCAACAATAAAAAGTTCAATCCTTCATCTTCTCTAAATATTTTTGGTGTCTCTTTTTCTTCTGCTATCACTTGGGAGGACCATATTACCAGTCTTGCTAAGGCTGCCTCCCAGAAGCTGGGTGTGCTCAACCGCCTCAAGTTTTTGTTTACCCCTGCACAGCTTCCTGCTCTGCACAGGGGCACAGTGCGACCTTGTACTGAGTATTGTTCACAAGTGTGGGGAGGATTCTCTCACACTGCACTCCTAGGCAAAGTAGAAAGGAATCCCTTTCGTATCATTAACTCCCGTCCACTCCCTAAGTCTCTGCAATCTCTCTCTCTTTGCCACAATGTTGCATCTCTCTCGCTATTGTATCGCTACAACAATACTTAATGTTCCTCAGAGCTTTCCCAGTGTATACCACCTCCTCTACGTAGGGTATGTAGTACCCGTCTTGCAACACAATCTCACCCATACTCTGTGCAACTCTCCAACCCAAGTGTGAAACGTTATTTTCAGTTTTTTCTTTTATTCAACTGCTGAGCTCTGGAACTCTCTCCCAGAATCAGTATTTCCCTCTTCCTATGACTTAAATTGCTTCAAGCTCCGTGTGTCCAGGCATTTTGGCTCGAACGTTCCTAAATTTTGGCCGACACTCTTTAACTCTGGGGGAACCACTCGATACAGGCAGTTATGCCTTTTGTCTCCCTCACTCCAATAAAAACAAATATAGACATACTCCTAACTGGATAATAAATGAGTCCGTGCGGATAAACTGAGACTTGGAGTTAAAGGGATTAATGTAGATAACTCAAATGGAGCCTTACAGTAATAGAGGTTATGGGGCTTATTATGTTGCTAGGGTTAAGTGTAAACTCAGCATACTTTCGTATTTAAGGGGGAGACGTTGTTTACAGAGTGTTTATAAAATGTAAGTATACACAATTATAATACATATATCAGTGTGATCAGATTACTATAATGGTTATGAAAGTGAAGTTAAATTTGTGAATTTCTAAAGGGGTTAAAAGCTTAAAAGTGGTTAACCCTTAAAAAGCGGCTCACCACATAAGTCGTTTTTAATAAAGCTGGACTATGTGGCTGCGCTCGACATAGGTCGAGTGGCAATTTCAGCACGTAATGTTGCTGAGAGAGAGAGACAAGTGGTGGCAGGAGACTAGCGAGCGTATGACTGCTCCAGACCACCGCGGCGAACCTACTGACACGAATCTCAGCTCCCTCCTCCCTCTCTCACTCGCTACATACTGAATTATATGGGGAAAGTACCGAATTACATGCTTTTTGCACTCGCGTTGCACGGTTATTGCAAGAAAACTATCCATCATACAAGGATCGTTATGGTGTCATTCAAAAGCTCTGTTTATGCCCTTTCAGGGATAGATACTTGTTTTACGTTCTGGGTCTTATTTATGCATGAAAATGATCACGTAAACAGCCCTATTTTGGCTAAAAACACCCCGCTGGGCGGTACATATAAATAAACCGCATAGGCCGCTAAAGAAGGGTTAATATATAGTAGGATGTAATATGAATAAAAGTGACAACAAGGGTGGGCTTAAATATTAAGTGTGAATAACAATGTAACTAATATGTTACAATTTGATTCTACTTAATTTGAACAATTAGCGATGTTAAAAGACAATATGAACTATGTTATAAAGCGATGTTGGTTGTGGATAAGATACAAGTGGTTATTATTGAATGTCATGGGTTTAAAAATAAATTATATACCGAAGTTATAGTAATCATATAATCATTCGCTCAATGGAAGCTATGTTTAAGATGTGTATTCTACTCTGATTAATATAAATACATGATTTTCCTGATTTACATATAAAAGCACAGGTCATTATAATTGAACAACTATAAACACAACTTTTCTAAATGATGTGTGTATACAGTATAGTATTATATGTCTGTTCCTCATAGCTGCAGAAGGTTTTAAGTATAATGTTGTTGGTAAATTATATGTTCCCACCTTACTGCATACAATGTGCCTTTGTGAACTTGCTAGAGAGGCTACCATCTTTAATCATTGGGTTCAAGTGGTGTTTTACAACTCTGTTACTGACTTACTATCAACATTTCCTCTGTGTTTTATTCATGTATCACAATATTGTATTGTATACAACTTCTAACCCCGCATTTCATTGCCATTGCATCCACGTTCTATCGCTAATTTTAGTATTGCCGTCTACAGTATATCACCATATTCAATGTACTGTCCTCTAGTTCATCCGGGCCATATGATTTGTTGAACCTATTATGATGGTGGGCACATGTCTTTAATGGTCCAATTTGGCTCTAGTGGCTAGCACTATATTGCACCAAATCAGTTTCCTACAATCTTCAGTATATCGTCTTTTTGTTTGTTAGGGCTGAGTTTAATATGTGCCTTACTTAGATTATCTCATTAAGTATACTGTTTCTTTAATGTATCCTTCCTAATTATGTTGTTATATGTTTACTATGATATTAATTTGTATCAGCCGCTAATGTATTATATCACCGTTTGCTCTCTATATTACCTCTAAAACACCAATTTTAACACCTGTTACTATTTCCTTGTATTTACTTGTCTATACCCATCCACTATACACATCCGTGACCTATAATTTGAAAAATTCGCAAATTATACCACACGAGAGAGGCACTCTGCAGGTCCATTATGTAAACATAAATGTAAACAATGAGCCAATTGTGTTGATGTGTGTCTGTATTTAGTCCATGAGCCAAGACCTGAAAATGCACCCACGGGTATCATTTGAGTGGGCAAATTCTAGTTGTGATTTTTGACTTGCTAGACATCTCTACTTCACAGTTTGGTATGATAACCATTGTGGACTGGTAGCTTAGTGGCAGTTATCATGCGTTGAATATGTGAACCTTAGAGTGGAAATCCGAGGATCGCGTATAGTGCATTTTCGGTATTTGGGGCTTGGTGATTACTCAGGGTGCCTAAATCATTCTAATGTACAATTTTCTTTGTATTCATATCCCTAGTATAAAAATAATAATTGATTCACCTTAGGAATATGATATTTATGTCTCCGAATTTGATGAAAATCAGATACCCATGAAAGAAAGTCTTTTATTCTTTTGGCAAGAACAAAACATGTGATGTAAATACAATTAAAATTAAAGAATGAGCTTCTGTATTATGTCACAGATAATTTGAAGCACAAATTATCAGTCTTTCAAGTGTGAGGGATCCCTCCTTAAGATCAGTCCTCCATTTTAGTCGTCTGTTTCAGAGTCAGTCAGGTATGCTTCCGAGATCATCATGTCAATGTCCTCGTCTGTGGGTTGATTGGCACATGTCTGCAACTTGCACATGTTTGTACATTTCAATCCATTGCTCATGCACTGGCATTCCGGTAGCTTGCATCCACAACTGCACTTGCAGGACAGCAGCTGCAGCACTGCATCAGGGGCTGGAGATCCCCACATCCATTCCACGGTGAGCTGGCCATCGTCATTTTTGGCCCAGCCATACTCGACTGGGCTTGGGACTTGTGGATGTTGCTGAAGACTGCCTCTCCAGATGCCTGCCTCATAGTTGGCACGCATGGCATGCTTAAAAAGGCAGTCCTTGCATGGTGGCATCTGGCTAGACTCAAGCTCCCCATGCCTTGCACAGAAAAGTTGATGGTGGGCTGTATTGATGTCCTCTGTTGTCGTGGATGTTGTGTACAGTTTACATGTGAATGCTTGCAGCTTCTTGTATAGGTCCGTTGATAGTTCCCAAGACTGTCCCAGCTCGCGAAACACTTCTTGCCAATGCTCTGATCTCATGAGTTTTAAAGCTCCAAGCTTCCCACGACCTGCGAAGGCACTCACCGTATCACATATTGTGTATGCGTGCATGCCAATCAGAGCAGTACAGACACTGTATCCCAAGGCCTGGCGTAGCTTGGTGATGTCAAGATACCTAACCCGGTTCTTTGTTCTGCATTTCTGGAACAAGGGACAGGAGATATCAGCAGAGAATGCCAGGCATAGCACCAACACATCGGTGTCATGAGCTGTTATTACTACAGCACTGTAGCCTTCCTCTGCAGCATGAGCTGCATGCACAATTATTCTTGTGTCAGCCTCTTCTTGGTTCGACTGCAGGCCTGCAACCACTGCCCACTGGTTCTTGGTGATGCACAAGCAGCTTTCCTCACTGGCAACATAGAGTTTCTTGTCATTCAGTTTGTCCCTCAGCTTGGGTGTCTTCCACTCGGCCACCAGGAACCTTATGAGGTTGGCCTTGTTAGCCAAGCTGCTGAGAAACTTTCTCCATTGCTGTATCCGGTGACCTGGTGCAATGTTTCGAAACTGTATTCTTGTGGTGCACCCCGTGTTCACTCTCTCTGCATTTTTTATTGAGTCCTCCCGATATACATCAAAGACAACATCGATTCTCTTGCTCCTGGCTCCTTCATGTAGGATTTGAATCAGTGCTGATCTGCAAGTTGAGAACATGTCTGGTCATTGCCCTTCATCTTCTGAACCAGACTCATCCCATCAATGATTGTAGCAGACAGCATAGGGATATTCTCTGCAGGTAAGACCTACTTCTCTAGCTCCCTGGCCAGAGCAGCATTGTTTGTCTTTCTCAGCGTCCCGTCTCCATTGGCGAGTGCCCATGGCAATGGCCTTAGTGGGTGGAAAAGGACATCACTCATCTGGAGATGGCGGCTCTCTGCCACCAGGACCATGTGGGCAACCAATGCAACTGATTGAGCTCTCATAGCATCCAACTCAACCTGCAGAGCATGTGTTCTCTTCACAAGGTCACTCTTTGAGAGACTGTTAGTGCACACTAGAAGTTTTCTGTTATCATTAGGGCAGATGTGGATAGATTCTCCCAGCTCTTTTTCTATCTTGCGACGTAGATTTTTCCTAGACGAATTGGTGACTATACTGATGTCATACATTGATTCCTCAAATCGCTGCCTGAGGGTTGCCATGGGCACAATATCTTGGCAAGGGAGAAGTTGGCTCCTGATGTACGAAAAAAGCTCCTCATGAGCCTGTGTTTCTGCGGTCTTGTAATGATCATCAGTATTATCTGCAGCGTCAGCAAGTCCACTGCTTGCAGCTGGCTTCCCTCTAGTGTAGGAGCGATAGCATGATCTGTGGTAGTGCCCTTCCGCTGCAACAAGCTCCCTGCTGGTGATTGACAGCATTCTGTCATCTAGCTTCTTAACAGCTGCATCTCGTATCCTACTGTCTGCCCGCAGCTCACAGCACTTGATCATGTCCTCCCGGGTCTTTTGACCTTTGATGTACTTGCTGGTTTTGTCACAGAAAATACACTTCTCCTCAAGAACTCTCGACGTGCTTGGAGTAACGCGTGGTGGTCTGGCTGAACTCCCTGCAGCCTGTAACTTCGGGACGTAGGCATCTAGTAGTTTCTTCATGGTGAAGATGCTCCTGCATTTCCTGTGGTACCAAACCCAAGGCACCTCCCCTTCAGGTGTTGTTCTTGCGAGGCCCATGAGGTTAGCATGGTTCCTTATCTCCGGCGCCCTGACCAATGTCTTCCAGGAGTCCACGTCTCTGGGTGACACCAGCTCAGAGGTGTCATCGGTGCAGTGGATGCCACATTCCTCAGGTTCCATTCGTTGCCTTTTGGTTGGAATTTCAGTAGTTTCAGCAGCCATATCTCAGGTCACCAGATATCTGCAACAGAAATAGAAAGTCAGGTGACAACCATTGATAGAATAGATTTTCTCATATCAATAAATATAATTTTATCTATATGAATGGTTCTGTATCTGCTGGGCTTCTCTGCAACTACAAATGGCATTTAAATCATGAGTAATGACACAAAAATTATGAAATTTACAACATCGGAGACTGACCTCTTTTTTGCGTATGGCATTTACATAGGTCAAAATAGTGAATGCATCATAACTACTATTAAGCAACTCCTCTGCAAAGGTTATCATACCAATAAATAATGTGGACATATATAGGAAAAAGAAAATAGCAACAATAATCTGCCCACCCAGATGATACCCGTCGATGGCCTGGCTCATGGACTAATTGGTCCAATGTAATGCTGCTAGTTATATCTTGCATCTCAACTGTTTCACATCTTCCCAAGTGTCTTCCTCATTGTAAACAAGTAGGAGCTTGTAGTAAATAAGCTTACTAATCATTCTATTAAAAGTATATTCTATTCTGACATTGATATTTTCCAGTAACAATAATAATATAGACATTGCTTACCCTACCTTTCATTTAAAAACTCACCCACATTGAATGTTCTTATAATTGTCCTATACACTTCAGAGCAGCTGGTATCAGTGTCGGTCATGTCAAATGTTCAGGAATAAATTGTGGTGGTGGAATAGAATTTTCGGTACAATAATGTAGGTGTGGAGGGCGGAGGGAAGGAGAGCCGGGAGGGGTTTATTGTATACAAACAAGATGGGTCAGTTGGTACACATAGTGGGAGGAAGGCTGCGACAGGCTTATTGTTTACAACCGAGATAGGACAACTTGTGCAACTGGAGGGAGAAGGGCCATGAGGGATTTAATGCTTACATTCAATATGTTTTAGTTAGAGTGGTAATGTGATCTTTCCAAGAGAGATCAGAAGACAAATAGACACCAAGAATATTCAGAGAAGATGAAGGTTTTGTTTATGTTGTTGAAGAGTAGGTTATAGTTTTCTGGAAGGGGGCGACGAGTTGACAGATGGAGAAATTGAGTTTTGGAAGAATTGAAAGTAACAAGGTTTTCTGTGCCCAATTAGAGATAGTTGAGAGATCAGAAGATAATTGTTTTATGGCCTCCTTGCATGAGTTTTGGAGTTCCTGTTGTGTATAATTTAGTGGAAGGTTAGTTGAATAGTGTAATGTAGAGTCGTCAGCATACGAGTGAATGGGGCTGGAGGTATTACCACCACCACCACCACCACCACTACTACTACTACTACTACTACTTAATAAGTAGCAATTTTGAAGATTTGGATTTGTCGCGAGTTGACCTGAATACTTTCATCTTTTTGTTTAACTCTTACTGTAAACCCAACTTTGGACTACCACTGTGGAATAATTCAAACACCATGAAATCGAGTATTTTTAAAACTTTTAATATATCATACAGTAAAGCAATGAAAAATATGATATATGTTCCTGTATATGCCAGTAATCATGAGTCAGCAGCTGCATGTGATTTACTCTATGTAATCATCATATCACACTAAGCAAATAAAACAGGAGTTCCAGTGATTCCTTATCAAATGGTTACAGCCTCTCCTGGGTATAGCCCTGTTCGATTGGTGCCTACAATATACCCCCATTCCCCCATGGAAATAGCGTAAAATACTCTACAACATCCCACAAGCTTTATCTTCTACTGTCCCGTGTTCGTGCGTAAAATATTGATTTTTTTTGTTTTTGTAAACATGTTCACCTAATTACCTTAGACTTCCACAGGTTGTTCTCTATCTGTTATTATTGGGCCTCCAGAAATGTTTTATATACCATTGTTAAGTACATAGGAAACTCTACAATATCTGTAAATTATATTTACTCTAGCCAACTTTGTTTGTTTACAGCATGTCGTCAAAGTCGTAAAATTCTACAAAATAAATTCACCTTAGTTCATAATCACCTAAATCCCAAAATAGAAAAATATATATAAACAGTGATTTACAATAACTACAGACACAACATTTTGTGAGTTGTTCGATCACATAAAACAGGTGCTACAGGGATTTCTGTAGGATTAGATGCGTTTTAGTAGTGCTATAGTTGCCAACCCTTGTTTACCTAAATTGAGAGAAAAACTAAATACATATCAAAATAAATCCTTGACCTACTTGCATTCTCATATATATTACATCTAACTATTCAATCATTTATTAAGGATTCACTATATCCAACTCTCATATAATTTTAAGGTGTTTTAGTTGCAGTGTCCATATATTTATGTCGGGTACTGTACTTGGAGATCTTTCACCTCTTCAAATACATGACTCAGGTTCCTTTCCCACACAAAGAAAGCTTACTCTGGCACCTTGTTGTCGCCCATGCACTGATCGTATGACCAGTGACGATCACGTGTTGTAGAGGTGTTTCGAGGTAACCATTGACCAAGGGAGGTGAGAGGTGTGGAGAGGTATTGAGAGGTTAGATAGACATTAGCAACGGGCCCGACAACATAGCACAGAGGTTCCCTCTCAATATAGGGAATTATCTCTTACTTATATATTGGTACAGCTGTATACATCATTCAGTTGTTACTTGAATAAATATCAAAGTTGGTTTGGATACCACATTCTTTAATTTTACCTTTTACCTATAAGCATAAATATGATATTTATTAGGTTTAAAAGAAGTTAACGGTGGCAGCATTAATTTAACTAAAATAAAGATACTGTAGTATAATATATCTATCATATCTATCAATCATCGAGCAGAGGAACGAGAGCTGGGACCTACCTTCAATCAACCTATAACCTATCAAGAACGTACCTCAAAACGTCTTCCCTTTTTTTTTTTTTTTTTTTTTTTTTCTATATTCCAACTTACTTCCTCTCGGGCATAGGCTGAGAGCCTTAACATTCACCGCTTTACAATGAACAGTGAAGCCCGTGAGGTCTTGTTCCAGTCTAGGGAGTGAGACATGTGAAGCACGTAGAGTACAACGAGCACCTGCCATCTTGCCTTCACATGAGGCACGGTGCTCACTCATGGCCCGAAACGACCCCATCTCTGAAGCCACCTCGTTCCCGTGCTTCACTGTCTCACCCCCTACACTCGGACTCTCACACTTACACACACACAACGCCACCTGTTGAGCAGATAACTCACCAGGCATTGCACCCCTATAGCATATTTTGAATATGGGAATATTCATACAGTGCTATTTAATCAGGGAACAATGAGGGTATTTTATTGACGTTTCGGTGGGTTTGTGGTAATGCACTGATACCAGGTACAGCACAAATTCCATCCCAATAATATCTTCCCATTGATACATCGGGATTTGAACCCGGGACCTTTGGATTACCAGGCCAGTGGCAAGACCACTCCACCACACCTCCCCTATGGTTAATTACATAACCTATATATAACTCATAAGGACAGATAGACATCATTAGTCTTCCTTTCATGAAGTTAATAGTTAACCCTTATAATAAATATAGGATCGTACATTGCTTAGTAAGTCTTCCTAATCTTTATCATCTTGCTACAGTGACTGTCAAAAGTCATTTGTAACATATACCTGTGCCAAATTATATTTAAATTGAAAGTAAGACCTGGAAGTTGGGTAATAAACTGGGCGGTATATTGCAATCTGTTTTCTAGGTGTTACTTCTTTCAGATATGATTGTAACAATGATAATATAGTTTTAGGTAACTCTTGAACACTCATTTGTGTGCTCAACTGTACAACCGCAAACAATCGTGTTGATAAACTTCGCACACCTTTCAATGAGAAACAAATTATATTAAACATCCTACTGGTGTTAAGCAAACAATAGTTTTAACAGGATAAGTGAAAACAACTAAAAACTTCTTAGATTGTTTTATTCATGTATAAATATTTTCTTTAGATTATGAAGTGGAATATTGATTGTTTACGGATAAACCTTGGGCAGCCCGAAGGAAGCTAAAGCAGATGCCACATCAAATCATGATTACCGTCCAAAAATACTGCATTATAAACCCTGAGTCAATTAGGCCAAGCTCAGGCGGTTGGGTTTAGCAGGGTAGTTGTGTATGCGAGTCACTCGGTCCACTGCTCACCTCCAGAATATATATCAGAAATAGTGGGACCAGCTCGCAATATCCCGCCACCCTGTGCAAACAAACTTTTGACCTTAGGCGGCAGAATTTGTAAGTGGGTCAGAAATTGCAACCTGCCTGGAGGATAATTGGTCATAAACCTGAGTGTTCTCCGGCGAAGTCAATTTTAAGATTCCATCCATCATTCATGAATTCAGGAATTATATTATTACCTTGAACAGTACCCAAGGTTACTATTGATAACTTTTCCATCGCCACACATAAATGTTTTAAATGTTCAATTATATTTCAGGTACTAAATGTCCTTAAAATCATATACGCCAATTAATAATCAGTAATAGCAAAATGTATTTTAAGTAATTATATAGCAATTCATGCACGTAATTATGCATATTCATACGATATATGTAAAGGAAACGATTATTGATAAGTATGGCTTTTAGGGAGACACAGACAAATACATTATGATAAACATCATTTGCATACAATGCCAAGCTAACTTAATCCTATTATATCTATTCATAAACACAATAACACATAAATCATTCCCACCTACACATTCATGCTAAACAAACAATGAAGACACACTTACCAAACCCTCACACACAAACACACACACACACACACTAGCCATTCGCAGCATACCATAATATCATATTACATAAAAGACATTCCGCATTCAATAATGACTTAATTGCAATCACGGGGGTAGTCTACTGATGTGTCCGAGAGTTAATGGACAAGTAATGGAACAGATTGCTTCTGAATACTAAATGCCAGTAGTCCCTTATATATATTGTAAGACGTCATAAATGATTAAGAACAATTATTTTCATTCATCATAAAGAGGCAACACATAACTGTGGACAATATTTGTATTGAAAGGTTTTACGCTACGAATACAATAACATATTCGTAAATGTGGGAGAAATGTGAGGTAAAAGTGGCTGGGAAGAGAGTCAAGCTAAACATCTAGTGGTATAACTGGCAAGGGGAGAACACATCTGAACTATTCTTTAATACGAGCAGCTTTTAATGTAAGTTTTAAATATGCAAACTATATTTGGCAATATTATATATAAGTATTGTGTTCTCATTATTAACATTCAAGGGTGTTTATATTATACAACCATGAACAGCATCAGTCAATAATAAGAACCTGGAACAAACTTTTTCAAATGCTAGGATTACATTATTATTATAGTGAATTTTGAGGAAACAGAAGTAAGCTTCCAGAAACTAATCGAAATCGTAGTAACTTACAAATCTCCACCCCTTGAACCTTTTGATGACGTATATTAGTTGGCATATATTTGTTGTCGTTAATTTGTACGTTCATTGGTATGGGATTAAACAATTCAATATAACATTATAATTTACTATAGTCCACATAGTTGGGTTGTTGTTGCTGTTGTTGTTTTTCCCAAGCTGTCTGACCGAATAGGCCCAAGGTCCCAAACAAGGCCAAGGCCATAACTGAGCACTCCCACAGAACCCTCCCTGCATGCCACAAAGAAAACTCAGGTGCCCGAAGCCCAGAAATGCCAGGGACACCAAAGCCCCACCCAAGGCCCTGTGCCCCTCAGCAATTATGAAGGGAAAGTTGAGGAACAAGGGAAAATGTGATGCTTTGGGTCCCAGTTTGCCAACCTCGAGGTTGGCAGTAGGGAGGTCACTCCACGGAAGAGATGCCGTCACTTGAGATATAGAAACTATGTAAGCGAAAGGATCAGTCAGAGTAAGCTAAATGGGTATAACAGAGAATGCTCAACTTTCACTATGATAGACCAGCCCATCACCACATGAATAAAACCCAATCCTCTCAGCATCAGCTAGGAAAGGCCCTAGAAAGCCGCCTATTTCTAGGGGTTGGTCACCCGCCAACATATTTGGGTATCACGAAACATCAAATTTGCACTATTGTTGTAAATGTACAAGAACTAAACTTTTAGTAATATATACATAATTTTAAGAGTGAAACAACTACTTACATTGTTGTTAGCATATTATTAGAGACTTAAGAGACTTAAATTTGCCAAATGTGATATACGGAAATAAAATATAATTACTAATGCAAACTGACTAAATAACGTTTCCTTGGAGAACCAGACAAGAACAAGGAGCGAAGAGAGAAATGGAGAAAATATAATTATTAGCAAGCCAGATATACAGGAGGTCAGAAGTGTGGGAATCTATGAACAGAGTGAAGTTGGGGAAAGCACCAGGAACAGATGGAGTGTGTGGGGAAATGTTGAGGTACGGTGGTGAGATAGTGATAGAATGGGTATGGAAAATGTGCAAACTAGCATGGGAGAAGGGGAGTGCACCCGATGACTGGAAGACTGGCATAATAGTCCCCCTATATAAGGGCAAAGGGGAAAGAGGAGTGTGTGGTAACCACCGAGGAATATGTCTTCTAAGCGTAGTAGGGAAGGTACTGATTGAGAGAGTAAGAGTGAGAACGGAGAAATGGATAGGCGACAAGCATGGAGGTTTTAGGAAGGGAAGAGGATGTGTAGATCAGATTTTTACCCTGAATTGTGTTGTGGAGAAGTATCTGGAGAAGAAACAAAAGGTGTATGTTGCCTTTATGGACTTGGAGAAGGCCTATGACAGAGTGGGTAGAGAAGGTTTGTGGAAAGTACTTAGAATATACGGAGTAGAGGGCAAGTTGCTGAAAGCAGTGAAGAGCATGTATGAGGGTGCAAATGCGGCAGTACGTGTGGAGAGTGAGCAGAGCGAGTTCTTTGACCTGAATGTTGGTTTGAAACAGGGGTGTGTGATGTCCCCGTGGTTGTTTACTGTATATATGGATGGAGTCATGAAAGAAATACTATCAAGAGCAGTGGATGTTGGTGTATCGCTGAAAAGGGAGGGAATTGAGTGGAAGCTACCTATACTGCTGTTTGCGGATGATACAGTTCTGATGAGTGATAATGAATGGGAGTTGCAGGGTCTGGTAAATGAGTTTGGAACAGTGTGCGAAAAACGGAATTTGAAGGTAAATGCGGGGAAGAGCAAGGTTATGGTCTTCGAAAGGGGTGAAGTCACAGAGTGTGAGGTGAAGCTGAACGGTCAGGCTATGGAGATCGTCAACTCTTTTAAGTATCTGGGCAGTATGTTGAGTAAAGATGGGACTATGGATGAAGAAGTGCAGGAGAGGGTACAACAGGGGAAGAGGGTTGTAGGAATGCTAAAAGCAGTAACAAGAAATAGGGTAGTCAGTATGGAAGTGAAGAAGTCCTTGCATGACAGTGTGGTAATCCCGACACTGACTTACGGAAGCGAAGCATGGACGTTGGTTGAGAGACTCAGACCAAGAGTGAGAGTAGTGGAAATGAATTACTTAAGGAGTGCGTGCGGAGTTACGTGGAGGGATAGACAGACTAATGAGGAAGTAAGAAGGAGGTGTGGTCTGGAGGTAGATGCTGGAAAGTGTGAAAAGGAACAACTTGAGATGGATCGGCCATATGGAACGTATGGAAAGCGAGAGAATGACTAAGAGGGTGTACGAGAGCGAGGTGGAGGGACAGAGAGGGAGAGGTGGAAGGATGGAGTGAGGAAGTACATGAACAAAGGCGGTGCTGGTTGGGGGGAGGGGCGTCGACTGACTGGGGACAGAGGTGCATGGGGGCGGTTCGTTTGTGGCCACCCCTTCGGGGATCACGGCGTCAGGCAATAGATAGATAGATATACAGTATATAAGTTTCACAACGCAGTTTAATTACAGGATATTAGAACCACTCCCTGTAATTTGCAGAGGGAAGGCCAGACGAGTGTGATAGAGGAGATAACAACTACTGGGCCAACTTTTAGTTGTACTGTACAATAATTACTGCACGGTGTTGAGTGATAGTATTTAATATGTTGGGTGGTGAATCAGAGGACTAATTGTGTACCTACAATATAATGTTCCGTCGCTTGTGCCGATGTTTTTATTCATCTGGATGGGAGGGAAATTGCCTTCCGTATTTGACTGATTACAACTACTTACATATCGGGTTGTACAAATAATTGACATGCGTGAGATAGTTCAATCTTGAATAACTACCGTCCTGTGTCTGTACTCCTAGTTAAGAGTACAATCCTAGAAAACATTATGCACACAAGGATCACAGAGTTTTGTTCAACCAACAATATTATTAATGAGGTTCAGTATGGGTTTAGAAAAGGATGTTCAGCAGAGTCAGCTTCATCATCATTCACTAGCGATATCCTCAACTCTTTTGATGACAAGAATTTTACAGTTGGTATATATTTAGATCTCTCCAAAGCATTCGATACTGTTGACCTTCAAATTCTCCTAAAGAAACTCGAACATTTTGGCATTAGAGGTACCATTAACAAAATAATTTGTTTACTCTTATCTAATTAATCGAAAACAGTATGTACAATATAAGGATATTTCATGTAATATGCAAATAATGTCTTACG
Organism: Paralithodes platypus; assembly: GCA_032716605.1. NCBI lineage: Eukaryota > Metazoa > Arthropoda > Malacostraca > Decapoda > Lithodidae > Paralithodes > Paralithodes platypus. Next base: position 5,819,019 of record CM064507.1, on the reverse strand, counting down.
GAGTACCACAAGGTTCTATACTGAGTCCATTATTATTCAATTTATATATTAATTATATTGTAAGCTCAAGCATGTTAATTATATATATATATTATTTGCTGATGACAGTACTCTGTACGCCAGGCACCGGGACTTGCCCTCTCTTATTGCTTATATAAACAATGACCTTAAGAATGTTCATAATTGGATTACTACCAATAAACCTACACTCAATGTTGATAAAACCAACTTTATAATCTTTCACAGAAACAAAAACATTCCAAATGATATGCAACCAATTTAATTTGGTAATAAATCAGTGAGATAAGTGGAGAGGTTATATACGGTGGACAGAAAACTGTCTTGGAACTTACACATAACGGACGTAACAAATAAACTAAATGAACAATGTGGTATACTGTACTTAACACGCCAATGTCTCGACTTAAATGCCCTGAAACTTTTATACTATTTAGTAATTTATCCATTCCGCTTAAATTGTCATACAGTATGGTGAACGACGGATAAAAGTAAATTACAATCTGTTGAAGTTGAACAAAGAAAAGTTATACTAACAATTACATTTATATCGAAATATTCTCATACCAATGAACTATTTCGACAACTTAATCTCTTAAAATTTGAAGATATTAACATCTTTTGTAGTGCTATCTTTGCATACAAAGCATTAAATGGCCGTAACAATGTGGACTTATTTAGTCATCGTGAAAACGAAAGGTACGCATTAAGAAACATGAATTCTTTAAATATTTCTTTAATGACCTTTAAACAATCCAAGACATCAATAATATACCATGGTGCGAAAGTTTGGAATCAGTTGTCTCCTGACTTACAAAATAAACCCACTTTGTCTAGTTTCAAAGTATCCCTCAAATCATCACTAATATCTAAATATTAATCTTCATTATATACTGTACTTAACATTTGACAATAAAACTGCCACAATCCTAAACTACAATCACCTTTATGGAGGAAACCAACTATGATACTGTTCTGGTGTTGGCCAATATGTAGGTACCGTACTGTATGTAAGGCTGGAGTCTGCCCTGTCCACTGCGATCTCGGTGGGGCCCCAGGTGGTTCTGGGTGGTGGCTAGGTAATTATACCTGGCCACTGTTCAGAGTCCCTCCTTGCTGTGGCTGCGGGGGTGGGGCTGTGCCTCATTAGATATAATTATATAATATGACACATGTCCTATTGATTTTACTGTATATTAAATATCCATCGTGTTGCATTCAAGGTGCCAGTAAGAGAGATTGCTCTCAAAAGGCGCAGCCATGACATTATGTTATTGTAAAATTAACGTATATTGTATGTTTGATTGGCAAAATAATAATGTTCAGTTTCAGTGTCAGTTTCAGTTCAATATTGAAAAGGATAAGGACATTCATTGTTATGTGAACAATAATAATTGTATATAAATAACATATGCTAAGCACATTGTTTTTTTTTTTTTACAAGATCATGCCATTGATTGTTTTATTTTATTATCATAGTAGGTTTGACATGATTAAGGAGCACACTTCTTGTATTATATAAGAAAAGCTAGGAACAAATATTACATTTGTAAAATGTGTCCCTCTATGAAAACTCCTCTAGGTTCTTAGGACAGGTTGAATATTTTATCCCCCTGACATTTAAAACAAAAACTTACATTAGTCCAACGAAAATTATAAGAGAAAGAGAGAGAGAGAGAGAGAGAGAGAGAGAGAGAGAGAGAGAGAGAGAGAGAGAGAGAGAGAGAGAAAAAGAGAGAGAGGTGTGAAATATAAGTGACTGAGTGGTATAGGTAGAGTGGTATCGGTGAAAGTGGACCATTAAATCTTTCCCTGTGGGAGACGTTCCCGAATGCCAGTTACAGGCTTTAAAAGGCCTCTAAAAACCTGTATAATCGAATGCAAGGGAGCAGGAGCGCGACAACCACACGTCCGTCTCCCAGCTAAGCGGCCGTGGCACTGAAGGCTCTCAGAGTCTTGCGAGATATACATTGCTCCCAAAGGTAAATGTACCGAGACATTAGCGAGAATTGCTCATTTAAGCGAATGTCTATGGTAGCGCCGCGGGTGAACTCTGTGAGGTATGAAGCTCGTTTTGGTGTAATTTTGAAGCTAATTTCTTCTAGTTTTCGGCTGAATGCATTTCATTTCATTCAGATACTTGCCTAATCAATGAGGAGTGCCTGAAGGAGCCCTAGTATGGCGGAAATATGCCCGAAGGTGTTAAAGATAGTGTAGAGGTAAGTCAAGTGTTGCTACCAGAACCCTCATTGAACTCATACCATTAGTGGTTTCATAGAAGCCATATTGATTACTTTGCAGTAAGTTGGATTTGATCAGTCTTTGAAACAGTGACAAAAAAACAACCAATATACCATTTCAACCAGTACAACTCTACCAGTGACAAGATTACTCAACCAGTAGACCATTTCAACTAGGGCAACTCAATCAGTGATGGACAATTCAACCAGTACACCATGTTAACCAGTACCTCGCAACCAGTGTCACCTCAACCATTAGTGTCAAGCTTGATTTAGTATGGTTATGAATCAGTTCAAGTTGGCTCTGGTAAAGATGCACTTTTTTTTTTTGTTTTTTTTGTTTTTTTTTCTATGTGATTGAGGGAGGCAAAAGGAATAACTGCCTATAGCGAGTGCCTCCCCCATAGTTGAAAGAGTGACAGGGCCAAAATCAAGGGACGTTCGAGCCAAAATGCCTGGACACACGGAGTTTGAAGCAATTTAAGTCATAGGAAGAGGGAAAGACTGATTCTGGGAGAGAGTTCCAGAGCTCAGATGTTGAGTAGAAGAAAGTTTGAGAGTAACGTTTCACTCTTGGGTTGGAGAGTTGCACAGAGTAGGGGTGGGATTGAGTTGCAAGACGGGTACCACGTGCCCTACGTAAAGGAGGTGGTATGCACTGGGATAGCTCTGAGGAACACTGATTATTATAGTAGTGATAGAATAGCGAGAGAGATGCAACATTGCGGCGGAGAGAGAGAGATTGCAGAGTGTTGGTGAGTGGACGGGAGTTAATGATACGAAAGGCCTTCCTTTCAACTTTGTCTAGGAGAGCGGTGTGAGAGAAACCTCCTCACACATGTGAACAATACTCAATACAAGTGCGCACTATGCCCCTGTACAGAGCAAGAAGCTGTGCAGGGGAAAAGAACCCCCTAAGGCGGTTGAGCACACCCAGCTTCTGGGAGGCTGCCTTAGCAAGACTGGTAATATGGTCCTTCCAAATGAGAGCAGAAGAAAAAGAGACACCAAGAATATTGAGAGAAGATGAAGGGTTGATTTTTGTATTGTTGAAGAATAAGGGATAGTCCGCTGGGAGATCCTGACGGGTAGATAGATGGAGAAATTGGGTTTTGGAAGCATTAAAGTTAACAAGGTTTTCTCTGCCCCAATTGGAAATAGTATTTAGATCAGAATTTAAGAGTTCTATGGCTTCATTACGTTTGTCGTTGAGGGATTGCTGGCTGGGGCGTTCTGAAAAACTAATGGAGTAGTGTAAGGTTGAGTCGTCTGCGTATGAATGGATGGGAATTAAGGTACAGTTAAGGAGATCATTTATAAAAATTAGAAAGAGAATAGGAGATAGGACAGAGCTCTGAGAACACCGGAGTTTATAGGGTGAGGAAGTGAACAATGGCCGTCCACAACCGCGGCTATGGAACGGCCGGAAAGGAAATTAGAGACAAAGGCACAGATGGAGGGATAGAAACCGAAGGAGGGTAGTTTAGAAATTAAAGATTTATGCCAGACTCTATCGAAGGCTTTCGATATGTCTAGTGCAATAGAAAAAGTCTCACCGAAGTCCAGAGCATATTATGAGAAGAGAAATGCTTAAGAAATTTGGAAGCAAGAATAGTTTCAAAAACTTTAGAAAGACAAGAGATAAGAGCAATTGAACGATAGTTGGAGGGTTGAGAGCGGTCACCCTTCTTTGGGACAGGTTGAATGTGAGCAAACTTCCAGCATGAAGGGATGACGTTAGAGGATAGACAGAGACGAAAGAGTTTGCCTAGGCAGGGAGTCAGCACGGAAGCACAGTTTTTGAGAACAACAGGAGGAACACCGTCCGGACCGTACGCCTTATTAGTGTTAAGCCCAGAGAGGGTAGAAAGTACATCTTTAGAAGAGAATAGGATATTAGGCATAAGTAAGAGAGAGGATGGCGGAGAGGGAGGAATAGCACCGGAATCATCCAAGGTGGAGTTTCTAGCAAAAGTTTGAGCGAAGAGTTTAGCTTTGTCAGAGGAAGAAGTGATGGTTGTGCCATCAGAGTGGGAAAGGGGAGGGAAAGACGAGGAAGAGAAATTGTTGGAGAGGTTTTTGGATAGATGCCAGAAAGCTTGGGAAGAGCTAGAGTTGGATAGTATTTGGCAAGTCGAAGAACAGATTTGGCTTGATTCCGGGCAGAAACATATGAAGAATGAGAGTCTTGAGTTTTAAGGCGTCGGTACCGTTTGAATGCTTCCTCCTTATTGCGGACAGCAGTAGAACAGTTGGTTGAGATGGTTCCCTGGTTAGGATGACATGGATTCCTTCTCACATTGTCTTTGTTTGTTAACTGTTTTACATGCTATCGTTGTGTAATGTAACCAAACACAATTGTAGTTATAGCTGGGTTTTATAAATGTTAACACTGAAAGTACAATGTTTAATGAACACCACTGCTGCCAATACTACGACTGTACCAATTTAAACCTATGAATCATATTTGGGCATCAAGAATTATAAATCCAGAACCAAATTGCTAAATAAGGCGGCAGAATATATTGTTATTCAGGACATATTGAAATACCTATTACCGGTACTGTATCTACGCGTTTTTATGTTAAAGTATTGCAACTACTAGAATAAAAAGTAAGAGTTAAAATTATATTTGAAAGGAGTCCAAAAATCGATTTTCCGAAGTATATGTTATGCTATGTTCTGAAATCGCTTGTGTTACTGCGGCTAAACAGAATATCCATTGGCCAAACCCAAATAGTAATTTAATCATATTAATGACTAACAGTGATTAATTGTTATGTTCTCTCCACTAACAAACTTTACTCCTAAACACGATTAATATTTACATATTTCACATTCATCTCCACTAAATCTCACTTCGCTACATTGTCATAATTTTGTCACACCCATTTATTAATGATTAGTCAGAAGTTATTCATTGTTGTAAACCTTTAGTTTAATATCAAATAATAACTAAGGTAGATACATAATTATATAGTTATCTATCTATTGCCAGACGTAAGGGTTCCCGAAGGAGGGGCTACGAATGTATTGTTCCCATGCACCTCTGCCTCGTGTCAGCCGACACCTTTCCTCACATTCCAACACTGCTTTCCCACATATATACCTCTTAATCTCCATCTTTCCACCTGACTCTCGGTCTGCTCTCTATCTATATCCTTCCATAAGATTATGAAATAGTTAGGCTAAATTTGTATTCCTGGTAAAACAAATGAGTTCCAGTATAGAAGTAGTTGGGTAACTGTCTGTGCTGTTTGGGTAGAGGGCGAGCCAAGGGGTTGATAATGACCGGAAAATAGCAGGGAAGGAGCTGCGGGAAGTACAATGGGAATTCTCCCTATCAGGAATTCAACGGAGACCTCTGGTGGACGCTTCCGAAGTAGCGCCAGAGCTACGTCTGTCGACATAAACAATACTCAACACCTAGGCTATGCAAAGTGAATCACGATTTCTTACGATTCAGCATGTTTTTACTATATACTAGATGGCTACACTAAGTGCTTATATAGTACGGTAGTTGTGGGGGTAATGTGTCAGCTATAGAAAGTACGACATATAGCTTATAATTAAAAATGATTGATGGAGAGGGAGGGTGAAGAACTGCGGGATATCGCCATTTAAAGGGCCCAGGTCGCTTACTGTACACAACAACGTGTCTGGCGCGGCAACTCCAAGAATTTCTGGTAGGGAGAATTGAGTGGTGTGATAAATGGTAATGGTTATAGGAAGCTACTGGAGGGAGTGGTCTGGAGAAGGACAGCTGAGAAAGAAATGAAAATATGGAACAATTATTATATAATAGTTAATGTAGAGTTAAATCAATTAGAGTGGTAGCATAAAGAGGAAGTCATTAATTGGAGAGTTACTACCGACACTCACTGATAGATGATTAGATGTTATATAATGGGAATATTTATCGGTGAATTGATTAATCATTTATGTATAATACAATCATATTACTACTTTTACCCGCATACTTAATTATATTTCCGTTAACATCATTCAGGTATATATACTGTATATATATATATATATATATATACAGTATATATATATATATATATATGCTGTATATATATATTATAATATATATATATATATATATATATATATATATATAATATATCTATATATATATATATATTGTATATATATACAGTATATATATATATATATAATCTATTATATATATATCTTTTATATATATATATATATATAATTATACAGTATATATATATCGTTCGCCAGTGACTGTGTACTGCTTGCTATAAATTGTCAACAATTCCCCATTCCCCTGCCACCCTACGTCTACGTCTTTTCTATCATAAAAAACTCAAGACTCTCAGTCTTCCTATGTTTCTGCCCGGAATCAAGCAAAATCTGTTCTTCGACTTGCCAAACACTCTTTCATCAATAATAAATGCACTGAACTATCAAACTCTAGCTCTTCCCAAGCTTTCTGGCATCTAGCCAAAAACCTCTCCAACAATTTTTCTTAAGAACATAAGAACATAAGAAAATGGGAGTCTGCAAAAAGCCGATTGGCCCACACAAGGCAGATCCCTGTCACACCCAACCCCAATTACATAACAACTTAAGGTCATAAGATCGCGGGAAACTGCATATGGCCATGCGGCCCACATGAAGCAGCTCCCATTCACACCCAGCCCATATCACCCATATGGGAATCCAACTTATGCTTAAAGCTTAAAGCTATTATTAGTAGTTGTATCAGTAGTATTACTATTACAATATTAATATGATTACTTATGCTACTACTAATAATAGTAGTCCCAGCCCATATCACCCATATGGGAATCCAACTTATGCTTAAAGCTTAAAGCTATTATTAGTAGTTGTATCAGTAGTATTACTATTACAATATTAATATGATTACTTATGCTACTACTAATAATAGTAGTATTATGGGTTCCCGACTACATTAAGGGGGGTGACCTGCTTTTTGTTATTTCTGTCCTTTTCTCTCTTTCTCTGACTTGTATCCATTCGGCCCCATTCAGCCAACTATTTTAAGACGTTTATCCCCATCTAAGGTGTCGATTTCTTCCTGGCGAGCGATAGCGAGCCAGCATTATATGAAGAAATCCGGCTTCGCCGGAGAAATTTTTCTATCGAAAAATAAGAATATAAGAACATAAGAAAATGGGAGTCTGCAGAAAGCCGATTGGCCTAAGCAAGGCAGATCCCTGTCCCACACAACCTCAATTACAAAGCCCAATTATAGGCTCAACACTCTAATACCCTGAGGATCATCTTACCAAAACGGTTAGAGATTAACCCAGGATTACGTGGGTCTGCAGAGCGCTGATTGGCCCAACCCTGCTGATCCCCCTTCACACCCAACCCTTCTCGTCCATATGCTTATCCAATTTTATCTTAAAGCTCCCTACCGTTTTTAATCCCACAAAAGCACTTGGTAGTCCATTCCACCCATCTACAATTCTGTTACCAAACCAATATTTGCCTATATCTTTTCTGAAACGAAATTTATCTAATTTGAAACCATTGGTACGAGTTCTTTCGCTATCACCGAGCTTTAGTACATTTGTCATGTCCCCTTTGTTAATCCCACTAACCCACTTGAACACCTCTATCATGTCCCCTCTAACTCTGCGTCTCTCTAACGAATGTAAGCCTAATTTCTTCAACCTTTCTTTATACGGAAGATTTCTAATATTATGGATAATTTTTGTCATTCTACGTTGTACTCTCTCCAATGAATCTATGTTCATTCTGTAATAAGGACACCAAAATTGAACAGCATAATCCTTATGGGGTCTCACTAATGACTAGTAAAGTTTTAAGATAACATCAGCAGTTCTGTTACTCACACTCCTAGAGATGAACCCGAGAATCCTGTTTGCCTTGTTTCGAACGCTTATACACTGTTTTCTAGGCTTCAAATCATTGCTAACAAACACACCTAGATCTTTCTCACAATTCGAGCTTTCTAATTCCATATTAGCTAGTTTATATTTAACATTTGTATGCATCTTCCCTATCTTTAATACCTTGCATTTGTCAATGTTAAACTTCATCTGCCAATTTACTGACCATTCGTGTAAGGTATCTAGATCCCTTTGGAGGGACTCTATATCTCTATCTGAATCAATTGTTCTCCCCATTTTGGTATCGTCTGCAAATTTACTTAGCCTACTAGTTATACCTAAATCAAGGTCATTTATGTATATAACAACAACAGAGGACCTAATACAGATCCCTGGGGGACACCACTTTTGACTGCTCCCCATTCTGACTTCGTACCATTTATGCTGACTCTCTGCTTCCTACCAATTAGCCATGACCTAATCCATCCCAACCACGCCCCACCTATTCCATGCGCCTCAACCTTTCTCATCAATCTCTCATGGGGGACTCTGTCGAAAGCTTTACTGAAATCTAAATATATTATATCATATGACTTGTCATTATCTACTGCTTCATATACCTCTGAGAAGAAAAAACTAAGCAAATTAGTAAGGCAAGAACGTCCCTGAGTGAATCCATGCTGAGAAGAATTTATTAAATTTAATGTATCTAAGTGGTTTCTAATTTTACTAGCAATAATTGACTCTAGTAGCTTTCCTATGATTGATGTAAGACTAATTGGACGGTAATTGGATGCTATTGATTTGTCACCTTTTTTGAAGATCGGAACTACGTTTGCAAGCTTCCACGCTTCTGGAACTATACCTGTCTCTAATGACTTGTTAAATAGAAATGTTAATGGGTAACTTAACTCATCCCTACATTCTTTTAATACTCTAGCATATACCTCATCAGGACCAGGCGATTTATGAGGTTTCAGTCTGTCAATTTCCTTAACCCTCCTGGCCCGGTTGTCATTTTAAAATAACACCACAAATTAAGGGCAGGAGTCCGGGTGTCATTTTAAAATCTGTAAGTTTGAAAGCCTATTCAGCTTGGTCTGAACGCTGTGCGTCCGACGCATGTAAACAAAGCCGATCGTTACGTCACCGAACCTTCAAAAACAAGAAAGAGAAGACTCGTTTGTTATTGTATGTCTGTATGTCGTTGTTTCAGTAGTGAAAAGATCGTCATATTGCTAACATCGCCTGCAAGTGCTCTCCACTGAAATCGTCACCACAACTGAACCAGTTGACATAGAGAGCTCTACTCAACGCCAGTCTACAGATGGGAAACCGCACTACATTTATAGATGCGTGGGAAATTTCTAGCAGTTAAACTAAACAAAAATACGGTAGCCTAGGCCTAGACATTTTTCGGCCAGATCGCCCGGGTAGCCCACACTGTCATTTTGAGAGCCTGCCCGGGCCAGGAGGGTTAAGCACATCATTTCTACTTATAGTATCCGTACTTAACCTATTTTCTATACTATCGCTATATACCTTACGGACTTCTGGAAACTGTGCCAAATTTTCATTATTGAAAACGGAAAGAAATTGACTATTTAATGTACTGCACATTTCTAAATCATTTTCTGTCATTTCTCCTATCAAAGTTTTAAGGGGACCAATTACTTCTCTAACCTTGGATTTATATAGTTGGTAAAAAGCTTTAGGATTAGTTTTTGAGTCGTTGGCAACCTTAATTTCATAATTTCTTTTTTCTTTCCTAATATCCTTTTTTACCTGTCTTGATAGATTCTGATAGTAAGCAAGTAGGTGAATTTCGCCTTTCCCAATTTTTCTATATATTCCTCTCTTTTGTCCTAGAAGATCTAATAGTCTATTATTCATCCATTTGGGTTGGTTCTGTGTTGATCTAAATTTTCTTTTGGGGATGTATTTATGTTGTGCATTGAATACTGACTCGATAAAATTATCGTATGTATCTACCAAGGTTGACGTCTCTTCCTGACTTAAGATGACAGGTGCCTGAGAAGGGGTACACTCATTTGGACACCTGGATCGACTTAATTTTTTGACCATAGGGTTTGCTAATAGGGCTCTTCTTAACCCACCATAATTGGCTTTTCTGAAGTCAGGTATTAATGTTGTATTCTCTCTGGTATTACCTTTCCATTGTATATTAAAATACACAGAATTGTGGTCACTATTTCCTAGGTGGTCCCCTATCTCTACATTATTTACCATATGTTCATTGTTACTGAAAACTAAATCGAGAATATGATTACCTCTAGTCGGCGTATCTATGAATTGAAATAAAAAACTATCTTGTACTACCTCTATAAACTCCTCAGAATCAGAGTCTCCTATTTGATGCTGCCAATCTGCATTCGGAAAATTAAAATCCCCCATAATGCACACATTGCTAAACCTTGATGCTATTTTAATTTCCTCCCATAATGACGTTCCGTCATTTCTACTCATATTTGGCGGTCTATACATAACTCCAATAACTATGGTCTCACTACCTTCGTTAACCTCTACCCAAACACTTTCATTATCGTTATTTAGTCTAATACCTGATTTAATACAGCTTTTTAATGTACTCCTGACAAACACTGCTATACCGCCACCCCTCTTACTTGTTCGGTCATATTTAAACAAACTATATCCTGGTATATATTCTTCCTCGTCTTTCCCTCCCCTTTCCCATTCTGATGGCACAACCATCACTTCTTCCTCTGACAAAGCTAAACTCTTCGCTCAAACTTTTGCCAGAAACTCTACCTTGGATGATTCCGGTGCTATTCCTCCCTCTCCACCCTCCTCTCTCTTACTTATGCCTAATATCCTAACCTCTTCTAAAGATGTACTTTCTACCCTCTCTGGGCTTAATACTAATAAGCTGTACGGTCCGGTCCGGACGGTGTTCCTCCTGTTGTTCTCAAAAACTGTGCTTCCGTTCTGACTCCCTGCCTGGGCAAACTCTTTCGTCTCTGCCTATCCTCTAACGTCTTCCCTTCATGCTGGAAGTTTGCTCACGTTCAACCTGTCCCAAAGAAGGGTGACCGCTCTCAACCCTCCAACTATCGTCCAATTGCTCTCATCTCATGTCTTTCTAAAGTTTTTGAAACTATTCTTGCTTCCAAATTTCTTAAGCATTTCTCTTCTCATAATTTGCTCTCAGATCGCCAGTATGGCTTCCTTAAGGGTCGCTCTACTGGTGATCTTCTTTCATATCTTACTAACTCTTGGTCATCCTCCTTTCGGGACTTCGGTGAGACTTTTTCTATTGCACTAGACATATCGAAAGCCTTCGATAGAGTCTGGCATAAATCTTTAATTTCTAAACTACCCTCCTTCGGTTTCTATCCCTCCATAATGTGCCTTTGTCTCTAATTTCCTTTCCGGCCGTTCCATTGCCGCGGTTGTGGACGGCCATTGTTCACTTCCTCACCCTATAAACTCTGGTGTTCCTCAGGGCTCTGTCCTATCTCCTATTCTCTTTCTAATTTTTATAAATTATCTCCTCAACTGTACCTCAATTCCCATCCATTCATACGCAGACGACTCAACCTTACACTACTCCATTAGTTTTTCAGAACGCCCCAGCCAGCAATCCCTCAACGACAAACGTAATGAAGCCATAGAACTCTTAAATTCTGATCTAAATACTACCTCCAATTGGGGCAGAGAAAACCTTGTTACCTTTAATGCTTCCAAAACCCAATTTCTCCATCTATCTACCCGTACGGAACTCCCAGCGGACTATCCCTTATTCTTCAACAATACAAAAATCAATCCTTCATCTTCTCTCAATATTCTTGGTGTCTCTTTTTCTTCTGCTCTCAGTTGAAAGGACCATATTACCAGTCTTGCTAAGGCAGCCTCCCAGAAGCTGAGTGTGCTCAACCGCCTTAGGGGGTTCTTTTCCCCTGCACAGCTTCTTGCTCTGTACAGGAGCATAGTGCGTCCTTGTATTGAGTATTGTGCACATGTGTGGGGAGGTTTCTCTCACACTGCTCTCCTAGACAAAGTTGAAAGGAAGGCCTTTCGTATCATTAACTCCCGTCCACTCACCAACTCTCTGCAATCTCTCTCTCTCCGCCGCAATGTTGCATCTCTCTCGCTATTCTATCGCTACTATAGTAAGCAGTGTTCCTCAGAGCTTTCCCAGTGTATACCACCTCCTTTACGTAGGGCACGTGGTACCCGTCTTGCAACTCAATCCCACCCCTACTCTGTGCAACTCTCCAACCCGAGAGTAAAACGTTACTCTCAGTCTTTCTTCTACTCAACAGCTGAGCTCTGGAACTCTCTCCCAGAATCTTTCCCTCTTCCTACGACTTAAATTGCTTCAAACTCCGTGTGTCCAGGCATTTTGGCTCGAATGTCCCTTGGTTTTGGCCCTGTCTTTCTTTCAACTATGGGGGAGGCACTCGCTATAGGCAGTTATGCCTTTTACCTCCCTCAATCACATAGCAAAAAAAAAAAAAAAAAAAAAAAAAAACACACTACCAGATGTCAGGAACAAATTGGCTTACATTTACGATATTGAAATGTCACCAAATACATAGACCATGTTGGATGTCTCAACGTGTATGCCAGTGGGGTAGTCGAGAATGTCAGATATTGGTTATTCTTTTGTTTAGTAAATGTTCAGGAAGGTCAGACTGTCTTGCAGTCTTTCTCTCTCTCTCATCTTCTTGCACTTTGTACAACATTCTTCCGTTCTCAAAGCGATATGGAGCAACTAGAAATTCCACGATTCATGACACGTAGCTGACCTTTTTTTATAATCAGAAAAATCAAATAGATATTAAATTAAATTGAAGGAACCTACTAACAAAATAATATATACTATATATATATATCTATATATTATATATAAATATATATATATATATATATATACTGTATACTGTATATATATATACAGAATCTAACTTTGATGAATCTTACTGACTAGTAACTTTCATTGTGATTAATCAATCAAATGTAAATAATGTGTATGTTTCTATCTAAGTATACATTATATTTACTTATATAGACATGGATTACAAAAACCTGAGATATCGATGTAACTCTCTTCACGACAACCCATATATAGCAGCAATCCATTATATTACTACCCCGTACGTCAAACCAACTAAGGCAGACTTTATTATGATAATACCATAGACTAGAGCTACTGCAACCATCATAACCCCCATTAGGGTCTCCCGTATATCATAGAGGCGGGCTTCATATACTGTAACGTCACTACAGGGCACTGCGGTACTTGTTTTTGTATAATGTAATCCCACTAATCTCATTGGTTTGCTTCAGACTAAAACACCACCTCATGAATAAACAGATATAACGACCGGCGGTGCTTTTATACCTCATTAATATAATCACCACACATTAATCCACAATAACCAAAATGTCAACGCGTGCGGACATTTGATGATCCACATCAGACATACTACAACCACAATACACTAAACACAATGACACACACAACAAAACACACATTAAAACAAGTACGGTACAAAACAATATCCACTTAGATAACATATATTCTCATAATAATGAATTTACTTCAGTTTCCAAATTGAGCAGTAAATACCAATACATTAT